>VZRJ01001577.1:322977-427400 GCA_013397565.1 Ptilonorhynchus violaceus | reverse complement strand
TCTTTCTCTTTCTCTTTCTCTTTCTCTTTTTTTTCCCTCCTGAAACCTAACAGACTTTGAGAAAGTGTGAAAATGTAGTAAGGATATGGAAGGGAGGGAAATGGCAAAAGTGCTGAGGTTGCTGATCCTGCTGTCAGGGGGTTTGGAATCAGGGACTGAGGGTGTGTGACTGAGGGGAGGAACTTAAGGTATGAGTTTTGGAGGGGCAGACACAGCCAGTGCCCAGCTGCAGCAGCATATGACCCATAACAGTACATCACCAGTCGAAGACACAGCTCAGAGCTTCTGAGAAGGAAGGTCTAGGCTTTATTCATGACTACTTAAGTCCCAGAAGGCTGGTTCTGCAAATTGTAATTTCACTGCTGTTTAATATTCATTAATGCTTAAAGCAATGACAAGAACTATGTACATATTATAAATATATAGATTAAGATAGAGAATCTTTTATGTCTATTAATTTCTTTCCCCAAGGACATACAACCCAATTTTTAATGCCTAATGTTCCTGAATACTTGGAAATCACATTAACAATTTCAGAAGGGCTTCAATGTTAAATAAGTTTAAAGAAGTTTTAGTTTCCCTGTATTGCCATAAGTCCTTGTTAAAAAAAAAAAAAAAAGGGAAAATGTAAAAGTAAGTTCATTTCATTTGGTTTTCCTGACTAACACTTCTTTTCTTATGTAGGAATACGTTTATTCTTCTTTTATAATGCTGTATCTGCTGCACTGATTAGAAGTATCTATGTATAGAGAGATACTATACATATATATATAGATATATCTATATCACTATCTATATATAAAGACTGTATAATCCACAATATCTCCAGAATATAGCACACAGCAAAGACACATATATATGAAAACACTAATTTTGCACTAATTGTATTTAAGGAAGGTCTACTTCACGATTTTGGCTAAACATTGGTTCCTTGCTTGTCTTCTAGTTGCTATTCCTATTAAGCAATAGGTTCCAACACCCATTTCTGACCCCTTGCCAAGTGCATAACGTGGTAGTACCTGAACAAGCTTTATACGCCCCTGAATAATCTGTACTGTTTTGTGAGCACACTGTTCCTCTTCTGTTTCCTTCGGTGGAGTATCTTTTTACTAGAAAAAAAAGTTTTATCAAAAAAATGAACAAAAAAAAAATGCCAAAGCACTGGATGCATTGGATCTGCCTGGGATGGAGTTAATTTTCTTCATAGTAGCCCATATGGTGCTGTGTTCTGGATTTGTGACTGAACCAGTGCTGATAAAGCACCAATATTTTGGCTACTGCTAAAAAGTGCTTGCTTATCATCAAGGTTTTCCCTTTTTCTGACCCTACCTTACAGTGTGGAAGCTGGGAGTACACAAGATGTGGAGAGGGCTCACAACTAGGACAGCTGATATGAATGGCCAAAGGGACATCCTGACATCCCATACCATATGATGTCAGGCTCAGCAAAAAAAACTCAGGGAAAGGATCCGGAAGGAGAGATATTTGTGGTTATGGTGTTTGTCTTCCCAAGTAACCCTTATATGTACTTTCCTGGAAGTATCAATTCTTCAGGAATTCATCAACAACATCAACAAAGTGTATCTCGACTTTCAATGATATGTGTCAAAGACTACATCCTGACCTTGGCTCAAACTTGTCTAAAGTGTGTGCGTATGGGGACAAAATTGCCTGGTGGTGAGAGGTAATGAATAAATTCCTTGTTTTGCTTTGCTTATGTGTGTGGCTTTATTTCACTTATTAAACTGTCTTTATCTAGATCCAAAAGTGTTCAGGTTTTGCTCTTCCAATTCTCTCCTCCATCCTGCTGAGGAGCAAGTGAGCAAGCAGCTGTGGTGGTCAAGCCACTACACAGGGTAGCATTAATGGTGCTGACGGATATTTAAAGTTTGGCATTTTAGAGTTCAGTTATACTTGTCAAAGCCAGGCCAAAAACAGTGGTCTAATTTGCATTGAAAATTACAATATGTGGTTATGCTACTGTGTTTACCATGCTGCTGTAGGTTGTGCCATTGAAACTTTATACAAAAAGTGTGTTTCCCTCCATGTTTTAGGAATGGGGATAACAACTCAGCAAGCTGTTAAACCTGTCTACCCTCAGGCATTACCACCCATCATTATACAGGTCTTTCTTAACAAACCTAAATCCTTGTTAAAATACTCCTAGTGAAACTCATGAAACTGTGAGATCTATTTGCTTATTCTTTTATTGAACAAGATGGTTCAAGGAACCATAAGCAAATTTCTGTTAGATTCGGGATTTTAAGTATAGCAGCGCCACCAGAGTAGGCATTTCCAAAGAAGGGTTACCTGTATAATATTGATGTATTATACAATTTTCTCTCTCTCAGCTGAAGAAATTCAGGACTCTTCCAGTCTACCCTACCTAGTGGAGTTCATGGTACGTAGCAGATCTCGAAATATTAATTTGTGAGTATGGGTCAGCCGCACTATGATTACAGGAAAAAAGTGGGAAAAGAAGATTGACAAAGAAAATGTAAATTTATGTCTTTAATTTTTGTGGCAGTCACTTTCCACAAAAAGTGCAGAAATAATAGTGCTCTGCTATTGTGAGGTCCATTTCAACGATCAGAACGGCTTTTTAGTTATTTAGTAAATTATGTTATAATGATCTTCGCTTAGTAGGGATGTCAGTTAATTAGTCAGTGATTAACTGAGATTTACTCAAGATTGTGAGTAACCATTGACAATATTTGGAGCTCTCATGGGCTCCATCCAGAGTAGCCTCTGACTCAAAGCTTTGCATAGCTGTCTAATAATTTCAAACAAATGATCCTCAGATGGTTCTTTAAATGAAGAGCCCATTGACTGCAGACTACAGATGGTTAAACTGAACAGTGCAAACATGTCCAAGCAGGAAAAAGAAACAATGAAAGCTGCTTATCACACAGTGCTCAATTTGTGCTGAGGGTATGTATCCTCTTTTCAAGTGTTCAAATAATGTAATTGAGAGTGAACACGACACCTCTGTCCACAGACCTCCCAAGAGAAGTAAGTAACACCTTCTATTTCTGGTTGACAAGATTATCTCACCTTTTCTGAACATCAACATGGTTTTAACAGCTTTTTTTGCAATGTCTAGGGCAGTAAGGTAAACTACTCTTTATCCTCATCTGCAGGAACTGAAAGAAATTTTAACTGGCTACATAACCTCTGGTATAGTAGGAGAATTTGAAGAGAAGTAGAGCACTGCTGGGAAAAGCATGCTGATATCTGTAGTTGTCAGTCCATAGAAGTTCTTCCTAGGTTCTGACCCACTAAACCAGTAACATAAACTATATTGTGGGAGTTTACTGATTGATTTGTTTGTTTACTGTACAATGTCAATTGTACAGTAAAATGTTAATTAATTAACTACCAAGTACAAACTTGGTAGAGATAGAAAAACAGATTAGAAGCCTGACCTCACACCCTAATGGCATGAGTATCCTTATGGGGATATTCTTCAAGGGCATCATTGCTCCCAAAGGGAAAATTCCTCCTCTCAGATTATTAATAAAACAATAAACATATTGCTTCTTCTTAATCCGTGAATAACAGTGTATATATAACTATTTTTGGTGATACGTTTCAAAGCTTGCATGCGGACCTGGTCTCAAGATTTGCCCATGTCTGTGGCTCTGGGTGCAAGGTAGAACCAAACTTTAGAAAGCTGAGAATTAAGTGCTGAAGAAAGTCTAAAGATTAGGTGCGACCAATACTAGATTATAGATGTTTATATAGATATTATGTAATAAACAGAGATAATATTATCTCTGGCCATTGTGACACACTAAATTGACTTTCTGCCTTGATTAAAAAAAATATATTATCATAAACAAAAAGTTCTATATTACATTTTTGTTCTATGCTTGCAAGAATCCTCATTGACACACAAAATAAAGTTCACAAATTTTGAGGTAAACTTTTATAGTAAAATTAGGACTTTTTCACACATACAAAAAATAATCATTGGCACAGATTTTTTAATTGCATTCTAATGCAATAAAGATTTTGACAAAACACTGTAGTTTATTTTTTCTTTAATTGCTATATATGGTCACAATTTTTTACTTTTCTAACCTACAGCATCGCAAGCAGTTCCTGAACCACTGATAACTGAATAAGATCGTGACTGCAGCATTTTATTAAGGCATCTTTGCTTTCCCTCAAATGGATGTGTAGCAATTGCACTCTTAAAGAATACTAGATAACTGCAAATAGTAGATCTACCCTTCTGTGATAAGTGTGGCTGCTAACATGTCACTGTAGTCAAGATGAAAACAGAAAATATAAATATTCCAATAAGTAAGTGTTTCCAAGAGGTTTTAATTCTTTACAACATTTTCAGGATCCCTGGAAATAGGGAGGAACCAAAGTATGTTTGAACTCAGAAAGTAATTTGGCATACTCTGGAACAAAACCATGCTAGGCTGTGGGGACTCCAAGCATTTTCCTCAATAGAAGTGCCTATTAAAAGTGTTTAAATTTACCATTGTTTGTAAATAAATAGAAGGACAGAAATTGCAGTGTAAGGTGTTTGTTTTATAGGATACAGAGGAACGTCAACTTTTCAGACACTTTAATCGTTGGAGTTAACAGCCAACATTATTTTGTTGCTAATTATAATCATCTTGGACTAGTTCTGGAACTAACTTTGTAGGGAAAGTAATTTTGGGGCCAATAGCATCAAGAAGGTATCATGTCAGAAACATTCTTCATGAACTACACTCTTCTCCATCAACTGTCATTAATCATAAAGACACATTTGCTCAAACTTTAAAAACATCCAATGTGGAGGGCTGTGAGCCCTCAAGGCTTGAGCTTCCAGCACTGCCTTGGAGAAGCCAGGGATAGCAACTCACCTCTGGGTTATGGCGAGTTCCCAACAGGCCTTCATGGTAACAGCCTGTGCCCTGTTGGCTAACTGGTTTCCACCCCAGCCCCTGTTTTCCCCATATAAACCCCTGCTTCTACTCCTGACACCAGGGAGCTTTTGTCCCTGGCCTCCCCTTCGCAGGGTGGTTGGACAATAAATCTACCTCTGTGGAACAGTCATACCAAGGCTTCTGTCTCTCTTTCCCCGAGTCTGCCCGGGGTGATTTCACAAGAGCTGAAATCACTTGTAGCTAAGATTTGCTACACTTGCTGAAATCACCTGTCGCCTGGGAGGACTTGCCAAGTGCCCCTGGGAGAGCTGCTCTCTGCGGAACGCTCTCTAGGAAGGTCGCAGGCATACCGGAGCTGGATATCACCAGCCGGACTCCCCTTCCTGCCACAATCCGAATGGCACTGAGTCTGTTCAGACAATAGACAGTCTTTCAATAATTACTTGTAGAAATACACATATCAAATGGTGGTTTAGTTTCCACTTTCTTTCAAGCAAAAATCGTGTTTTGATAATCTTATCCTAACATAAAGGTATTAAAATCAGAATATTCTATCTGCCCATTTTCCAACGGAAAGCAAAATTCCTGATTATTGTCGTGAACATAGGAATCTCTTCCTTTAGTTTAAAAAGACCAAAAGAATTATTGCTAAAACAGACAAACATAGCAATAAATAGGATTAAACAGATACTTGTCAAGCCCTTCCCCCCAAAAAGGAGTTGCAATAACGAAATGAGAAAGAAGTTCTTGCCAAAATTCTTTTTTATTATTATTTTAATTAAATAACTAAATGACAATCAGACTTGGTGTCCCTTTACCTGAGACATGCAATTCTACAGATTTCTTCATAAGATTTCTTCCCAAATAACCATCTGCTGATGTAACTGCTAGATTAAAAATCAATTTTTACCCATTCTCATAAAGCAATATTTTTAATTAAAGAATAAATCAGAGGCATTTGAGACATCAAACACCAATAAACTCTGCTGAAGGTAAAAATGTTTTCCACACTTTTTCAGTTCTCTAAAGAGACAAAAGCATTTAAGTACTATATATTGTCATTAACTTCAGTTGTCTTTGCCCTTT
This sequence comes from Ptilonorhynchus violaceus, assembly GCA_013397565.1. Lineage (NCBI taxonomy): Eukaryota > Metazoa > Chordata > Aves > Passeriformes > Ptilonorhynchidae > Ptilonorhynchus > Ptilonorhynchus violaceus. The sequence continues at coordinate 421,425 of VZRJ01001577.1, read as the reverse complement.
ATTACAGTGTTAGAAAATCGAAAATATAAGTCCTTTGTGTATAAAGATCACTTTCCCTACAGGATGGTTGAGAGACAATGTTCACCAGATTTTAAATGGGCCAAATAATAGAACTTCTTAAAATCCCTTGGAAACCGCTCCTAGTTTGGGAATTCTCACTGCTAATGCCTAGCATATTTTTTCTTTGAAGATTTATCCACACTACCATCAAACAGGGAAAAGAAAAATCCTTTTCCATATGCTAACTATCGAGTAATTAATATTTTTTTAATAACAGGATGGATGCTAATGCTTCTAAAAAAGAAAAATCTCCAAAAAAGTTGCATGAAAACAAATAATCTATTGATAACTAAACATCAAAAGTAGAAATCACACTAGAATTATATAGTCTGTCCTCAGGGGATCCCTTATCCTTATAGACACTAAAAGCCTTTAATCAGGTAGCCCTGTCTATCTCAAAGCTGAATCTCTTCTTCAGACTTCCCAAGATCCATAAATTGCCTACTTAAAGTTCTCATATCCACTCTGGTGAGCTTGGATGGGCTTTACAGTAGCCCAAGGTCTATCAAGAAGTAAAATATTGAAAGTAAAATCACCAAGAGCTCAACTAAATTCTTCTCATTTCATTCACAATCTCCCTATGTTCATATTTTTCCTCCAGATTCGTGGCACCCTTCTAAGAGCCCTGCACATAGGAGGGAAAAGGATATCTCTGGAAAAACTGTGATTGTGCAGAAAAGATGAGGAAGAGGCCAGAAGGATGGTGGAGGGTGAAGGCATACTTCATCTCCAGCTGGGTGAAAGTACTTGCCTTTCACTACCGTTTTTATAATTGTTACAAGAATAGCCTCTTTATACTAATAATATTATTTTCAGTGCTCTTTAACAAATTTTGTTTAGCAAACTTTCACAATGTTCATGTGATGCTTTTAAGCCTTTTGATGACTAGTTGAAGTGAATCACTTGGACTTAATTTTATGCACCTTCTTTCTTATTACAAATGCATTATTTCTTCAAGTAATCTACTCCCATCCTTTCCCAAGCCTCTTGGCTTTTTCTTGATTTAATCCCTGATTTCTGTGAATATCACTTTTCCATTCAGTGAAAAGCAAATTATTTTCTTAAAACAAACGCATTTATCACAGGCTACTACAGGTTGGCGCAAGCAAAAAGGAAAAATAAACTAAGAATATGAATTTCTAAGGCTTAGTTTGTTATAAAATAATTCCTTTTTGAAAAGATGCAGTACAATACAGATCCCTAAGTACTGCCAGGAAAATTGTCAGGACACCAAGTACATTTTGGGTGCGGGTTTTTCGGGTGAGATACGTCATTGTCTGCAGATGTAAACCAAAGGAGACAGTTTCTTCAAACAGCATCTCTTCCTTATTATCAGGAAAGGAAAGCAGGGAGAAAGGACCTCTAGCATTTTCTACCTACCAGTGGGAAATGTTTCATATAAAACCTCAAAGACAATACAAAAGTCTTCAATATCTGTAGAGACTCTCTTGCTTTTTCCTCTGGGGAAAAAAATAAAAGCCTGTAATTCTGAAAATTTCATTGCATTTTGCATAAAACTTACTAAATTGCATTTTGAAGTCTTCTTCATATTTCAGTTTTTTTGAACTATGCTCTTGGGATACTATTATTTCCAACCAGAAACATGATTTTCATCTACCGTGGTCATTATCTGGTGTTTTCTTAGTAATTTCTTCCCTCCCTATTTTACCTGCCATAACATATGACTCTAATCCTGTCCAGGCTGTCTAGCTTTCCTTTTTTCTAACACAGTTCCATTCCATGCTTTTACAGCTGATTTCCACAACTGCTATACCTTTGTTCTGATTCTGATTTTTATTGTTATTTCTTACATATTGTACAGAGATTTGTATTATCTTTCAAGATCCATAAAAGTTTATATAAAGCAGCAATTACTTAACTCTGGACAAAAATATCATATGCAGAGATGTACAGAATTTCACTGTTAAGAAGTAATCAGATTGCTCATAGGTATTTTTATATCATTTTATGCTATGCAGTAGAGGTAAAAAACAAAGAGAGGAATTTCTGTTATGACATGCACAAATGAGGTCCATTATTTACAGAAAATGCAATCTTCAGATCTCATACAAAACTGTAAATAACCTCAACACAAGGTAGCACCTCTTTATGACAACACTGGCATCATGAACAAAAAGATAGCAACTGGAAGATCTACAGAAGTTCAAGTAAAAAACCAGCTTGCATACTTCATGTTGGATCCAGTCTATATACATTTTGTAAGTGGTGCTTGTAGATCTATATGTTACCATTGGTTTTAGTCTTAAAAGATGCATGAGACCATCTGATAAAGTTATTAAGTCTACCTGTAGCATGAGCAGCTTTAAATGGCCATCAAAATAATACATGAAGAGATATAAAATTACTGAATGAAATTTTATGGCCCATATTGCTCAGGAAGTCAGACTATATGATCATAATTGTTGCCGTGAGACCAAAGTTTACAATTTGATGAAAAAATAAAATTATTGGTTTGAGCATGTAAAAAAAAATAACTGATAAAAAGCTAGAAAATGGAAAATTAATTTCAAAAGAAATAGGCCTCTAAGTATTTTAAACTCATTTGGAAATCTAAACTAATGCTTCATGTCAAATCGAGTCACCATAATTGATCTTGTTATCTTACCCTAAAGAAAACAGATACTTCTAAAGACACGTTCGGAAACTTTTTGGAGGGGCTATTGTTTTGTATTCTTCCACCTCTAAAACTGTCCACTGATAAAAAGGAGAAATAGATGAGAACAAGCACATGTGAACAAAAATTTGTAGCCTATGGAAGATACTGAAATATAAATGCGCTGACTTTCAGCATTTCACTGCTAGAGGTGAATAATGTACATTCTCTTGAAAGTAACTATTTTCTGTTGGCTGTTTTTGATATCTTATAGTCTTGCATTTATTTAGAAGTGTACCATGAAACACAGATAAGTTTTTTTTCTAGTTATTAACAATTCCTTACTTGGAAGCTGAGGAGTGCCTGAAATAAAAAGAGCAAAATAAAATAGATTGATAGTTGTTCAAAGCTGCTCAGAGCTTTGTAATGCTAAAATAAGATCTAATTTTTATGATTTGAAGTATATATCAATGTAACTACATTCAGAGCCGAAAGCTATAAACCTTGGAGTATTTTCTACGTGCTCCCAAAACATGCTTTCCTGCCCTGTAGTCACATATCAGCCTTAGCAAAAGTTTCTGTTGTGGAGCCACCTACAACAGCTTTGCAGCTCTAATTTCTGTTTACAAATTCTCATTACAGCTAAGTAATTCATTAAAGTTTGATTTTATTTTCTTTTATTAAATAGAAGGCAAAGAGGCCCATCTGCAGATGTTGAGACACTATCAAAAGAAATAGCCAAATCTGACAGTTCTTATTTTAAAAACAGCAGTTGCTTCAGGAATTCATTTAATCTGGGAGTAATGTGGAATCCCTGATCTTGTTTTCCTAAGAATGCATTAGCATGTTAAGCAACCAAGTTAAGCTCTGATTGCCAAGTACTGGTGAAAATTAGAGCTCTTTAGCTCAAACCCAGCAATTCACAGAAGTCTTTGTCATTTGAGAGAAGACGGCACATCCTTGAAGTAAGACATTTACGCAAGTTTTTTAAAAACCACATTTTTAAGGTGATGAGTGAATTTGCTTTTGCTGCGGGAAGATTACAGACATACTCCCAGTGTTTTGATTCGTTGGCCACAGCTCTCTGCCTTCTGCAACCCAAAGAGATCTGGCTTCTTCATATCAAGTATATCTATTCTTTAAATTCAAAAGCCTTGTACTTTTTCTTTTATCATTCACTCCCTTTTCTCTATGGCAACAGGCATATCTGTGCAAAAAGCAGGGAAATATCCTAATATTCAAACTGCTCTTCTTCATTGAACCCAGTTTTTGGTCATCTTTTACCATTCTACATTTTAGAATCTGTATGGATTCCCTCAAAGGAGTTTCCTTAGATTTCTACAGCTGGCAGATAAGTATCTACTAGAAAACTCATAATTTTCCCAAGGCCATTTTCTCAAGTTTGCATAAGCTCAAGGAACCAGTAAAAGCAAAGAAAGTATAATAGCCTTCAAATAGCATTTTATTTTCACATTACTCAAATTGCATACTTTCCCCTGACATGTCTTAAGTGGACAGAGAAGTATTTTAGATTGAGTAGAACTTAGTGAGTCATACAGCACAGTTAACAAAGATATTTGACTTAGTGAAGAAATAAATGGAATTTCATTTTTAAAATAGCTTCACATTTTCCTTTCATTTTTCTTTTTCAGATGGTGAGACCAGTTGTTTCATAGGAGAAATCCATAACTGTTACATATATAAGGAAAAAATAAGCTTGGGAACTTGACTTTGGGAACTACATAAAAATATATTTTACATATGTATATTCAGAGGTGGTTATGGGAAAAAGATATCCAGAAAACTTGAATAGTCTGTTGCAACATAGCCTTAACATAAACCCACAGACATCATATTTGCCTCAGGAATACTGTGAGAAAACACATTACTACAATAATCCTTTAAAAAGGAGGGGACAAAACCCCAAAATTTAAAATAAAAAAAAAAAAATAAAATTGAGAAATATATATAAAAACTGAACAGAATTTTAGAGGAGTAACTCATGCATTGTTCTACTTCTCAGTTTTTTTAAAAAAATGGGTTATCTGAAGTATTAGTAAAATGTTAATGTAATAAATGTTTCTCCATAAGAAAGCATGTACAAAAATAGTGCATATATGAGTATGAAGGACTAAGTTAGATATGGAAGATAAAGAACACTTAATTCTCTTATTTGTTCTTCTCATTGCTTCAGTAGATATACAATTTCTTTAATGAGATGGAAAAAAATTACTTGGAAAAGAACATAACTATTCACCTCCTTCTTTCTAGTAAAAGAAATGGTATTTGGCAAGGGTAATCAATTTACAATTAATCAAATTTCAATTGTACAATTTAGCACAGCTAAATTTGATAGCAAAAAAAAAATCAGAGCTTTGTTATTCATGCAGATGAACCTGGAAATCTAAAAAAGTTGAAATGAAAAAAATGTTGAATTGTTTCTCATGTATGCACTTCACCTCCATGCCCTAATCTTGTTTTCTACTCTGCTCCTTGTGTTTCATATTAAAAATATGCTTTCTAGCATGGTAACTGAAAAAATGCTTCAAGGGAGAGATTTTAAATTTAGAAATTGGACTTTTGGTCAAATTTTTCCATGAGCAAAAAGTATTGAATTCATTAGGACTGCTTCATGGCAGAAGTTATCTAAATATCTAAAGGAAAGCAAAAAAAAAAAAAAATTCATGGGCAAACAGTGCAACAGATAAATCGACAACTAGAATAAGCTTATTTTTCTTAGGTTTATAGTCCGTGCAATAGTGAAGGAGAATGATGAGTTCTGTCTCCCACCCTTGACAAGAAACTGTTCTTATCCTCAGAGAGCAGCAACTATTAGAGAGGTCTATCTTCAGACCTTTGTCCCTGAGTTGTCCCCAAACAGACTGCCTCTCAGTCAGAGTATTATAACATAAGAAAAATGTGAAAGAAATGGTTTCAGCAAAGGGTGAGTAAGGAACGATGAGATCTCTGTTTGATTGGATACTGGCACAAGAAAAGAAGGAATGGAAAATACATTTCAAAGTGTCTGAAATCTCTATATCAGAATATTTTTCTTTAATAGGACAAAATGACAGCAAAGGGACAAAAGAAATCTAGTTATACCAATTTAATTACAGAATAAAAACAGGAAGTAAGCACAGTTATGGCATTCAAGTAGAAATGAGAGGTACTGAGAATAAAGAAGCAGAAACATACACTATCTTTGGTGGATTTCTTAGCACAAAACCTATATTAGTGCAAAGCAGATTCATAAGTGTTCCACAATATGTAAAGAATTCATGCATTCAAGTGAGTTTGCACTACCACTTAGTGAATACATATAAATTGTGAAGAAATAGAGAAACCTCATACTTGGACTAAGAATGGGCTTCCAAACTAAATATACTTTCAGAATTTTTACAGAAAGACTTTAATTTTTTTCCGTTTTGCCTAGACTTTACAGCTTTGCTGTCAAAGCAGCGAAGACAAACCAGACTGAGGCCTGAAGAGGTCCTGACAAAGATGAAAGGGCTTTTACTCTAGAGCTGTATTAAATCAAAAGTGAGACGTGTAACTGCAGGGGAGGATGGGGGAAAGGCTTTTATGTCTTAATGTGTCTTTTCTGGAGACCAATACTTATATATGAGCTCAAACAAACAATTGTCTGTAGCCATGTACCTTTCATAAAATGGAAGAAAACAATTGCAGCTATTAATCTCACTTGCCCTGCTTTGCAACTAACTTTCTGGAAATAAAACATCCCAGGTCCCCCTACATGTTTTGCAAAATGCAATGATCATGCTCAACACACTAAAAGTTTTATTTCTTGTTATGAATCAGTGATTTCATCTTTTCTTTCCAAAAAGTGTAAGATTGCTAAGTACTGCTATGGAAACTTCGATAACTTATTTTGAAATGTCTTAAACATCTCTCAAGTAGTTCAGAAAATTAATCTATACATCTTAGACTTTGAGTATGAGCAAAAGGATTTTCAAAACAAATTAAGCTTGCTTAATAAATAATTTTTAGGAAAAAATTGTTTCATTCATTCAAGTTTATTTGAATTCTTTTGGGAAACTCTTTCTTGCATACAATGACCACATTTTGACACACTTTTTTTCATTTTTTTTCAATGAGTCTATCCAAACACTTTACTCCTGCTTTCACTCTGCAGTGAAATAAGACATTTGTTTTTGAATGTAGTGTGAATTACATTACTACAATGGCATTCTTTTTTAAAGAACACCTCACATCCTTATCCCTTTTTCCTTCCTAATAAGGCTTACTTTATTTCATTGTAAATATACTATAAATTCATCTATCACTAATTCTGACACTGTTGTAGATATATTGAAAAAATATTCTGTGAGATATCAGAAGTATTATTTTAAAGAAATTAAAGTAATGGAAAGACTTATGTGTTAAGTGTGAGGACTAAAACTTGAGGTGAATCATCACAAATTAGACGTAGTGATGATTCTCTATACTCGGTTTGGATTACTTTTTGTTCAGTTCTCATTCAAATTAATTTTAATTTCTGTTAGTGACTTATGGTGTATCATTATCAAGTAAGCATCAGAAGAACAGAAAACAAAAAAAACCAAAAAAGATAGGGTATAAAAGATTCTCCAGTAATAGTGGAAATACACTGATTATGTTCTGAAAGACAAATGGAATTATGAGATTCTCTTTATTGTTGATTCACGTACATTAAAAAGTCAGCTATCCTGAGGAAGAATTCCTCATTGTTTCTGAACTCTGACGCACAGGCAATGTACTAACTTTAACTCCTTCAGGAAAGAAGTTATGATTTCATAGACTCATAATAAGATTATACAGAGGAAATGCTTCAACCAAAATAGGGATGTTGTGTAAAATGTCTATTCAATCTGCTGTAAGTAGTACAAGCAATATAAATACGCTCCAGGAGGAACAAGCATGTCTAGACTTTGCAAGCAGAAATATTTGAGCTGCCTCTTCCCAGTCTGAGAACTCAAAAAGAGTTAATGAGTGTGAAGGACAGTCTTAGCTAGGATGTGAAGACAGTGACTTTGTCTACTGCCTGTCCATAGGCGAAGTATGACAAAACCAGAACACAAACATGTGGTTTTGTGCCCAGGCTACATTATATGAAGAAGCTGTCAAAAGAGCTTCGATACAAGGAAACAGTCCTCCTGTACCATCAGTATGTTCAAAAAATAACCATGCCAAACTCCAGCTCAAGACTTGAAAAACACTGTATCAGATTGAGCTTGCTGTCCTGTGTTCACAAAACTGTTTTCTTTTGGAGCCTGATAACTACTTGCATAATTACCTTGCTCTCAGGTCTTAATCTATCCTAACTCAAATATTTGATTCACTATATGTTAAAATCTGAGGACTAATTTCAAGTAAAAACTTTTTTTTTCTCCTCTGAATTATTTCATTGTGAAAAAAACTTTTCTGCAGTTTTAAAAATTCAGAACAAGTTTCTCAGACAAGACATTGAACTGCTGAATATTTTGAGATTTACAATCAGTCTTACTTGGCTTTGTTTTTTGATCAACTTCATTTATTCTCTTCCTGGCAGTGATTTGAAAGTACACAGGTTTTAATAGAAGTCCATATTTGCCTCCATCACTGTTGAACAACCACTTCAAAGCAATGCTCCTGTTAGCAGAATATGCTTTGCCACATTTCGAAATAGAGCAATATCCACTGCTTATTTTCTACAAATATAATTTCTGTGTGGATTTCTAACTTTTCGTATGATGAAGGAAAAAACATAATTTCTAATCATTCTCAATCTTGGACTTCATTCTCTCATTACAAGAGATGAGAAAGAAAGTAGATTTTGTTTTATATTAAAATGGTTGACCACACAAGATATAAATTTCCTTACAATTAAGACCAAGGAAATTGATTTTTTTAAACTCAACCTGAAAATATACTATCTAATCGTGGTAGTGACCACATTAGTATTTAAAAAAAATATTTCACTTGGAAAAGTTGTCAATAACTCAAGAACAATGGAGAAAGAGATGAAATAATCTTTTTTATTTTAAAGATTGAATAGTGTACCTTAACTTTTAATATTCAAATATATTCTAAAACCCACAGTAAAATTTTAAGACTTAACATTTGGTGAGGCATTATTGATTCCTCATCAGTAATGTGGAAATGCCTTCATATCTATGATTCTTCTGTATTATAATATACTTTAATCAAGTGACAATGATGTCAAAATATTTTGCAATAGGCATAACCAATTCAAAAGTTCCCTATTTGGGTGCTCTCAAAATTCCTACGGTTGACTTTCTCCAGATTTAGCAATAGTACTAGAAACAGATGTTGACTCTTCCACTGAGTTACACAGGTTGCTGGACAGCCTCAGGGCCCTACCATCTGACATTCGTATTTTGGACAGAATGTATTTTTGTATCCCACTCATAGGGCACCCACTTTCTTCAGCAGGAAGATAAATGCTAAACTTTGCCCTAGGAAACATTAGTTGAACATTTTCTGCTTTACAAACTAAATCATTAGAATGATTTCAAGGAGCTAACTTTTTTTGGTCACTATTATTACACTGGGTTATGTTCATAATTTCTTGAGAATGAAGGGTTGTATATTCACACCGAGATTAGCAAATGCCAACAAACAGAGGACAAAGCTGAAGCACACAGTTCCCAATAATTTAGCACTTTGATGATTAAAGGGATGTGAAACTGTTAATTATGCAGCGTAAGTTTCCATGAAAAAACAGCTGCAAATGGCAAATTCTGCTTGAGGTCAGAAATAAATAAATAGCTTAGGCAATGCCATGCACAGCACAAAAGAAGTTATCCTTCACTACACACTGAATAAAAGAAAGATGGAAAAACAAATACTGTTTTAATACTTTGTTGTCTGTCAGAATAGAGTACTGTGAAGATTCTTCCTTTAATAGGTAACAAGGCTGGTCAAGGAGTGAAAAAAAATAAATCATTTTGTATAAAATTTAGAAATATATATTTAAACAATCCACCAAAATTACTAAAGGTATCCAATTTTGTTTTGTTGAGATTCTAGAAACAAAAATATCTGTTTCTTAAGATAATTGTGCCTGGGTTTGTGTTCAACTCATTTTTACCAAATGAATCCATAAAAATAAGCAAGCCAAGAACATCCACAGAATTAAGCATAAAACAAACCAGATCTTTTAGAAATTTTATATTGTTGGTTGAGAAGAGAACTCTTCTATCCTCCAGACAGGTAGTCGGTTAAGTATTACAAATACTGCAATTTTTAATGAGAGTGTCTGAAAATTCCCTTAAAATCCTTTTCAGAGCCATTTGATCTACTACACTTTAAACAAGGGGAAAGCTTGGAACAATTTCCTCAATATTCCTAAAGCAGTCAATCATCTCGAAAATTTGTGAGTCTAAATAAAGATAAAGGTTCAGTCTTTATGGAAACAGAATGACTGAATTATGAAATGAAGTCTAATTCTCTAAAACTTTTGACAGATTTTAGACTTATTTCCAAACAATGCCTTCTTGCTTCTTTCACCTTTTCTTTCTTCTTCATGTCTTTCCATCTAGATTTACAGCTGAAGTACCATCTTCATTTCTCTTTATAAGAGAAACCAAAATATTACTGGAAGTTTCTCACAGTATACAAAATACATGTGTATGGGCATTTGGAGGTGACCCAGGCAGTTCCTCCTCTTCAAAATGGAAGCGTCTATCTCTACAGAGAAATAGCATCAGTTACAATCAGCTCTTCTCTGTTTTGTGTTGCTGCATTTTGTTGTTTTCTTTTAGTATTTATGGTAAATCTTAGGTATATTTAGGTGATCATGCTGATCTCTCAATTGAGCAAAATCTTCTCAATGGAACTGTTCAGTGTCCTGCCTATTCTTCTAGATCCTTTATATGCAACATAGAATCAATATTTTGTCACTATGTCTGAGAAAATCACAGAATTTTCACATTTATGTAGCAAAGAACAGTGGTTTTTATACACATTCCAATGAGAAAGGAATCAGTGAATTTACAGAAATCTTGAAATTGAGAAGAGGAATGAAAGTAAAACTGCTAATACTGTAAAAGAGTGAGAATTACTAAAAAGAATGAATAAAAGGTGAAGAAAAAGAGGACTACTGCAAGCAGTGGCACCATAAAGGTATTCAATCAGTTTAGCTTCTCATGAAATGTTATTGTTAACATACGTCTCCTTTTATCCCAGTAAGACTCAATCACTAAATCAAATCAAGAGCTGTTATGCTTGAATGCTCTGCAAACAACACCTTGGGGCTTTTCTTGTTGATGTTTCTTAAGGGATTTTTGTGGGTTTGGGTTTTTTGTTTGTTTGTTTGAAGTAGCACTATAAAAATATGGAAATCCATGTTGTATTACTGCTGAAATGAAAAGTTATTGTGATACTAGTACCAAATGATTTGGATAACAGATTATAAGATCACTGTCAATAAAGGGTGAAATAAATGTTATAAATACCAAAACATAGGAAAGCAGGGGACTACCTGCATAGATAAGCTTGTATACAACTTTAGCATCACTGAAAATTAAATCAGTTGCTATATGCAATCTGTTGTCTAGGAGAAAAAGTCCCAACAAATCTGCTGTCAAGAGCACACAGATAATTTCCTTTATGTGTTCCTTGGCTTTTTACCATGTTAATGGAAACTAAAATCAGTCCAATAAGCACAGAATTCTAAGTGCTAATTTCATTATCATGGACATGGGACTTTTGTCTGATCAGAGAGAGGCCACTGTGACATTTGACGTGCCCTACCATGTGCAACCAAACTTTCTGTAGCCAGCAAGTAAAACACAGACTCAAAGGAAGACCTAGTCTGGGCTGGTGATTGGAGATATGATTTCTGCAATGTGAGAAATAACACCAGATGTTCTTGTGTTGGCTGGCAATCAAGCCTGGTGCTGACAGCAAAACGTCTTGTAAAAGTTTTCATCTTTCTTCAAAGTAACATTTTAAGTCCAATCTGCTGTCCAACCTATCTGGTTTTGGCATGATATATGGGTGCACAGATTTCTCTTTCGTATAGATAAAAGTCATTGGCCTTTCCTTCCCTCACAATTATGAGCATGCCCTATATAGAGATGCAACAAAGAATAGGCCACCGTATGTTCTTGAAATTTTGGAGTAATTAGCTGATTTTTAGCAAACTGCTGAAAGTTTCATGCAGATTTGTGCTTTGGTGCTGGTCTTAACTTCAAGTTGTTGTAACTTAAGAAATAGATAATAATTCTGCAGCATCTTCCTGTTCACAGCAAGATGTCCTCCTCACCAGAGAGATGATGAAAGAGTAACTTGTCTTCGTCTGGAAGTTCAGAGGTTGACATACAGCTCCAGAGTTCACCTAAAGACAAATCTTTGTCTCACTCAAATGTCATTCATTATTTTGTTAGCCTGAGGGAGAAGAACATCCTTTCTTGCACTGGGAGTTTGAAAAGCATATATAAAATAAGTAAACCTATTTGCTGTCAGCATTCATGAGATGAAGAATGAATGAAACTTTTGAAAATAAGCAGACAATCAATAATGCTAAATGAGCAGTGAAAATAATACATTTGATTTTTACAATGAGATTGCAATACAGAAATCAGTGAAAATCACTTCCCTGGGGTTTTTTGTTTGTTTGTTTGGGGGGTTTGCATGTTGTTTTTTTTGGTTTTACTTTGTTTTTTTAAATTCTAGTTAAAATTCTTAAGTCAATAAAGAACACTAAATAGATTATATAAATTGCAATGAAACCTACTTGTGAGGAAAATGTTTAGTAACAGATTACTCATCATGCGACTCAGCCAGGCAGCTGTTCATTTTGCCAACAGATGTTCGTTTTTCCAGTCCTGCTAATCTTACAAGTCATTTTTCCCCAAAGTCCAATGAAAAAATCTGTAAGAACCACAGATAATTCCCAAAGGCATATAACAGGTTGAAGGATTTGTTGGCATTAGATTAGAAAAGAAGAGTAAAAACCAGAAAATCTATTGTTTTAAAGCGAAATGTTTTCCTATCACATACTTCCATTTGGAGACTACTTCTAAGATAGTTACCACTATTTACATTTTCTTAAAAACTAGATGATTATGAAAAAATGTTAAAGCAAAACATGCATCTCATGCTGGCTTAAAAAGAAAGAGTAAAAATTTATTCTGAAATGCTTAGAAGTTACTTTTAAAATATCAGGTTTCTTTTTATTTTATCCACTAAATGAATACAACAGTTTCCCAAGTCAGTTGTGCTAAGTTCAAATATTTAATTAATAGAAAGGCAATCACATGATTACAGAAATAGCTTTACTCTAGAAGGCTTTTGATCCTATCTTTAGTCATCAGACAAATCAAAGCACTTGTGCAAACCCCGATATCTGAGTCACACAGGGCTGATATAATAGTCCAGCATGTGTGATTATTCATATTATAGAATCTATATGTATTGCCAACAGAGATACTGTTGCATAAAAAGTCTGCATTGAACTGCACCTTTAATGAAAACTTAGTTTTAGAGACTATTTGTATTTCAATTTTAAAATACATTGTAATAATAACAATGATGATTTCTAAAATAATGAGTACACTGATTTTTTCCCTCTATTCTGCTTTATTTTCTTCTGCTTTTCTTGAACCTGTTAAAACTTTTTAAGCCTGTACAGATGTTTCCTTTGTTTGAGCAATATGCTGACTCTTTCTGTCCTAAATTTGCCATTATGCACCTTCTATGAATTTATCAAATCCCCAGGCTGAGTTGCAATTTACTAATTCCCTCCACCTTCTAAAATCTTTGCTTTCCATATGGTGTGTAGTCCTGAAATTAACAGAGTCAGGTAAATGGCAATTGATATTGCAGTGACAATTGGATTTTTCAATATTCAGGTAGAGTCCAAATCAGCACAGAGGAACTGTATCATTTGTAACAGCATGATTTGATTACAGATCATATCCTCCTTTTATATTAGCAGTTCTTCCTCCCTCCCCCAAAGAAATGGATCATTCCGCTTCTCAGGAAACCTAAGGGAATATGCCATACGAATGGCTTCTGGCTTCTAGACACTGACAGTCTAGCCATCATCCATATTGACACAAGATGATTTAGCATGAGATATATTAAGCTTCTATGGTGGATAGCAGTATCAAATGGGAACAGATGCAGCCCAAACTGCTTTGGGACCCGGGGCAGCCTGGGGAGTTCATACAGTGAGAGGCTGCTTAAGCTTCTTGTACTTCCAGATCTATGGGACCTGTTGTGTAATTTCTGCTCTCAGAAGCAATGCCTCATGGCTTCGTGTCTCATCGCATGATGCTAACCAGAATCAACTGGCACACACTGGGAATTTTTCAACGAGAATATTTTGTCAAAACAGGTTTATTCATTAGAACCTTTTTCAGAAATACTTCAGTGGCAGCAAAGCTTTACTTAACTATGTAATAGTTCTGTACATAATGCTTCATAAATGAGAATGAACCTCTCTAAATAACTAATTAAGCAATTTATGCACCTGGTTAATTAAGCTTTTCGTTTTGGGGAAAAAACAAAATATTTGGCCAAGGACTTATATCCATGATGTGGTCTTATCATTATATTCCTTACAGTTTTGTATTTGGATTGATTTCTTTCTTTTATTTCGGTCAAGTGGATAATGTCTCTCTTTCTTTTCTGTTTAATCTTGAAATGTCATAGATTTAGAAAATCCTTTTCCATTCAGTTATTGCTGGAAAACTCTTGAGTCTATTTAGAGAAGGATAACATCTTTTTTATTCTTCTGGTCAGAGTCTGCGAACAGATTTTTATGTTAGCTTGTATCAATATAATACGCATCTTTAAGTTCAAAGGTTTATGTTTTTTTTTTTTTTTTAAATTTCCTGTATCAAAACATCTGTTTCAAAATTACAGATTTATTAGTAGGTATTTGTAAAAAAAAGATTAAATGCTTAGACTTATTTAAGCAAAATACACACGTCTAGATATCTCTGGTTTTCCAATTGTGTCGTACATTTGCTAATAGTTCTTTGGAGACAGACTGAATTTTCTTTTTTAAAATCTTTTTTTGCAGCCAAAATTGGGAGAAAAGTCCTAGTTGCTTTAAATTGCTCACTTTGCCCAAACAACTTGTTCTGATATGATCTGGAATAGAGTGTACAAATCCCAGTCACAACCAGATACTTAGAATGAAAAGTACTGTACAAACACGGAAAATCCTGAGATCTTACAATCCAGGTAATGATTCTGTATCTTAAAACCCAGTGAAAATGAAAAAGAAATCTGTCTCCAAAAGACTCATGGCATGTCTATGCACACCATATTCCAGTATGACAAATCACCAAAAAATGCTTTTTTCAGATATGTAATCGTGGTTTTGCTCAGTTGATTCGAATAGGGATGATCCCTCTGCACACTGGGGCAGAACTGAAAAGAAAAATAAATTCAATTCCTATTCAGATACAACTATTCAGGTTTCCTATTATACTGGAAAAAGTCTTACATTCAGAGCAATGGAAACAGGCCCAAATAGATCTGCTTTTTAAACCTGTCGGGTCAGGAGTTTTTGAGAGAATGCGGAGGAAATTAATCATATTTTCTACATTGTTTCTTTTTTTCTATAAATGGGAAATATAGTCAAAATTAGCCTCTGATGTGTAACTGGAGGGCTTTGGCTTTCCTAAAACAGACAAACAAACAAAAAGCCAAGCCATGAAACTGAACACATGGTGATGGCTGGTTTTAACTTCAGATTCAACTAATCTTGATACATATTTAAGAGAAATTCAATTTTCTCATACAGCTGGGCAAGTTGCCAGTTGTTTTATGGTCAAGATTTGTCCGAAATATGTTGATTTTTACTCCAAGTCATTCATGTGCTTCACTCCTCCATTTTTATTCTCATTTCTTCACACCAGTAGTAACAATATACCATGTTTACAATGATAACAAGTTCATGATTTTTCAGCTTCCCTTGCTTTGAAACTACAGTAGCTATAAGCTGGACATTCTAAACTAGGAAGCCAATACTGCTGCTTTTAAGGAAAGCTGGGTATATTGGCCCCTAGGTTTAGAGCTTTTAAGTAAGTGCTTAACATTGCAATATCCATTTATCATACATTAGAGCTGGCAGCTGTGGAATGTGTTTCAAAGGCAGTAGCTGTAAATATTTTCTAAAAGACCTTCAGAAAACATTACCAAAAGGTTTAAGAAAACAGATCTTGATCTCAGCTCTGAAGTAGGCAGATATATTATTGCAATTCAAACCAAATGAGAAATGTAGGAGAAAAATAACTGAAGAACTTTAATGTGAGACTTTTTAATATAGCATTAAAATGTACTGGACATACACCAAAGCAGTTCAGCAGAGCTTATTGGATCCATTTATGAGTTTAAAGTTTTATAACAGACATAAAATATGTGCACCTCTATCCAGCACTTTATTTTTGCAACCCTTAAGCACAAGCTCTGTAATACCTCCATGAATTAGGTGAAGAGTATCAATGAAAAAAAGCCCACTGACAGCCATGCAAATAAATGAGAATAAAGGGAAGTGTAAATAGCGTAGTTGCAAACAATTCCACAAAGAAATTTCCTCTTCTGAAAACTAGCTCATTTTATATATATAAATAAATCCTCTGCCTTTCTATAATTGTTTGATGTTGCATTTTCAATCAAAACAATATAAATTACTCCTACAGAAGATTTACCAAGGTGAAGAGAAAATCTACTCATCTCTTCTATGAAAGTAATAGTGAGACTGAGTTAGATAAGACTTGTGGAAGTGACATGATTATATTAGAATTTTATTTTAAAATCTTAGATTAACAAAGTTAGACAACTGAAATAAAATTAATACAACAACATGACCTGCAATAACCCTTGTCTTTCTACTGTCCTTACCTTTATGTTTCACAAATTATTTATAATTCTGTACAACAAATGTCTAGATTTGTATCTCTATTAAGGCTTTTATAAATTATAGGGTTTCCCTTAAAACTGACTATATAGTGAAGCATAATTATGCCACAACAATCAGTGGCATATGACTGTATAAACTGAACGTTTAAAGTAACAGGTTTTCATTTATGCTGCTTTCATGTATTTTTGAGTTACAGTGCTTAAGCATAGTTCAGAATAAATAAAACCACTAAAATCTCATGGGAAAAAAATGCAAGCATTCAGCCAAGTATTGAAAGGGAGAAATAGTATGATATTAACAGAGTAGTGAGGGAACTGCAAGCAATTCAACATCACCATGCAAAAGGTACTAATTAAGAATAGGTAAAACTCCCACATATTTTTCTTTTTAATAATGTTTCATCTAAAAATGCAAAATATGTTTCATATTTAAATTAATCTTCGAGAGTAATACCTAATGCATAATAAATTTTATATATATATATATGCGTTTGATTATTTGATGTAATATCAAAAAATTCAGGCTGTATTTTCAGCAAATGTAGATTAGTGGAGACCTGGTGATGACCAGATATGATATATATAGAGACCAGAAGGATTAGCTATTCCTTCTAACTCTTGTAAATTGCATTATCCTACTCTCTTATCTAGGGGAAATTTTTTAAAAAATATAGTGCTTTTTTCCTGCTGTCCAAAGTTCCAATGTAATTTTACTTTAGTTGACAAAGGAAAATTTGGCAGGTTTGAGACTCAAACTAAGATATTACCTAATGCACACATGAAAGCCATAATATTGAGAGAATTCTGTTTTAAATGGTGCCTTACCAACAGAAGGATATAAAAGGCATGAACACAATCAACACAAGTAATAAAACCTTCTGGATCACTTGCCAGTAGGGTTGTGTGAGTAATTTCAATATCATTATTGGATTTGCAGTGTTGGCTGCCTCCTGTGCAGCAGCCTTAAATGGGGAATAGAATCCCTTTTGGAATACTTCCCTTGCACTAAAAGAGACATCATTCTGGTCTAAATGTGCACATTTACTTTTACAAAACAAGACTACACTATTATGGCTAGATAAATTCACTTAACCATATGTGCATATAATTTTATTCTGCTTAAATACTACATATTTCTCAATCCTTAAGAAGCAGAATAATCTCATGGAGGACTCTAAATTATTCAATTTCTAGAAAAATATCCTGCTTTTATAGATTTTCTTGGATTTTTAAAACTTAATTACAAGAAAAAAGAAGTTCTGTAGAAGCTGTATTCTCTAAAGACATGTTCACAGACAGAATATTACTTATAATTTGTGTAGTTCTACCAAGCTCTTGGATGACCTTTCAAGCATTGGAACAGACTGCCCAGGGGAGTGGCTGAGTCACCATCCCTGAAGGTATTTAACAGATGTGCAGATGTGGCACTTGGGGACATGGTCTAGTGGTGAATTTGCCAGTGTTGGGTCAATGGTTTAATTCGATGATCTTAAAGGTCTTTTCCAACCTAAATGATTCTCTGATTCTATGAAATCCTGCACACCTTCAATATTACCACTTCTTGGAAATAAATACAAAGATAATCCATATCCTCAGGTAGCCATTTCAAAATTTGTTTCATGAAATTGCCTTGAGGAGTGCAGGTTTTCCCTCCACCCATGTGAGATCTAGTCAGGCTTATGAATATAGATAATTGTGTGTGGAATTTTGGGATGAGTATTTTTATTATGCTAGGTAATGCAACATACTTATCTTTCAAATAATGTACTGCTTAATGGCAACACAAACCACATAGAAAGAAGGTATTGAACAAAATGCGTGTGACTAAAGTTTAAATAACAGATTCACAAGACCTTAGGATTTTCAGAGACAGTTTGAATGTCATACAGGAAAAGGTAATATTTTGGGTGGGGGGATACTTACAGTTCCATTTTTATTTAGCAAATTAGAAGAGGGGATGTGATGTAACCACATTTCAAATCAATTTGAGATATGTAGTATTGCCTATATATCTCCGGTGAACTGGGGCCCAATGAAGTTAAATGAGTTGCCTAAGATTGTGTGGTAAGACAACAATTGATTTGGGAAACCAAGGGTAAATTTTTGGCCCAAGTCTACATTCTAAGACTGTTTGTAATTCCATTTCCATATCAACCCACTGTGAAGCAAAAAAAAGGATTACAACATCTAATGCTGAAAGAGAGCAGTAAGGCTTTTAGAAAATATAAGATGTTTTGTTCACAGGAGCATATTTTGTATCTGTGAGTGGTTATAAAGAAAATATTTTATAGTAAAAAGTGCAATAAAAACAGACATCAGAGTAGGGAAAAAGGCTTGACTATATCAAGTGGCTGCGTGATTCAGTGGATGGCAATATTCACAAATGGATTCCCTTCTCCTACTTAAACTTTTCTCCCTTTAAAGATAAACACACTTTACTTCATGAAGTCCAGATTGTCCTGAGGCCACCTGATTGCTCAGGAGCTCTGAATGGCTCTCAGACAGGCTCTCTCTTCTCACTCTAACTGCAGCTCTGTGCTGGGATACCAGTACCCAGATCATTCAAAGATGTAGCTGACTGGGAACTCCATCTCGAGCATTCATGATTCCCTCTCTCACCATGCCACATTCTTTGTCTGTTGCCAGCTGTCACAGCACTGCCCCAAATATTGTAACTTGTCTACAAGTCAGAGGCAGAATACAACCCATTTTACCATGCCCAGTTATTTTGGCATGCCCTCTATCACAGATTTTTGCTGTGACAGAACACTTAAAACAGGAATTTCCATACCTCTTTTGCTTTGCTGCCCTTTATCTGAACAGGAGGACAGTGGATCCATTTTTTCTAGGGCTTATAATGAAAAAAAAGGTGTGATGTGTGTCACGCAGCACAAAACTTTCTGAAGATCTCTGCATTCCATGTATTCAAAACAGCCTGAAACCCTCCAGTGGACACTTTCTAACTCAGTAGAAGACAGACATTGACAAATAATGCCCATTAAGGTGATATTTCCCACTTAATAAAGCAGTTGCAATAATCAATGCCTTTTATAGATCTTTATGAAAAGAATAAATTCCACAGTAGGTGAAATTTTAATTTTTATTTATTTATTTATGGGGTTATGAAAATGTGCTGGAGATAGAAACCAAGCAAAACATGGCTTCAAGTTTTGCAATCTGACCTCAATTTCTATTGCTGAAATTGCTATCTTTGCATATCATCTCTCAAAGTCTAAAAGAAAGAGCATATTTCTGGAAGAGTGCTGCACGTAGAAAGCATTTTTATGAGATTGGTTGCTGCAGTTCGTTGTAGTCATTATCAGAAAGAATTTAATAGACATATAGTATTTTTATATATAACTATCTCTATACACTATAACATTCAGTCCATTTCTCTGACCCTATCCTGTTATTTTTGTATTTTCTCCTTCTAATTTAGATTCACCTAGTCAATCAACTTGCATACCTGTCTAGACTGCTTTAACCACACACATTCTAAACTAATACTTGGAGGAGGCAGAACATCAGAAGGGAATGAGAAGGGAATGCTTTCTCTCCCTGTGTAATTGCATGATGGGATTCTGGCCAAGTTGAACACAAATAATAGAGGAGATACCATTTTGCAGTGTCAGCCCACTAATAAATTGGAACAATGAGAGATTCTATTAAATCCATTTCTGAAAGTATGCAGTTTCAGAGGCCTTGTACAAGTACATCCTCTAAACACAATAGTACAAGTTTGCAATCTCCATTGCCCTTCAAAGTTTCTTTCAGAAGAATAGTAATTTGTCTTTGGTTTTCTAGGACACACATTATATGGTCACTTATTTATTTTAATTGAAACACAGAATAAGGGGCTTATCTACTGATTGTTCATGAATAAATGAATTATTAAATGTAAGCGTGTAGTTCATACAGAGTAAATGTTAGACTGAGCCCATAAAGTAGACTCTCATCTTGTTGTTGATGAAGTTAAATGTCATCATTTTATTGTGGTCAAGTACAGTGTGATTCCCTGAAAATGTCTGTGCATGCACTGTTCCTAGACATATATATATATATGTATATATATATAATACTGTTTCCTCGGTTTAGTTACCCGAAGAGATGACAAAAGACTGGATGATGGATAGATTGAAAGAAACAGGCAATCAGTTTCAGATTTGCTTGAATCCCAGTCCACTGTTGACAGTGCCAGGCAGAACTGTGTCATCCACTGTTAGCATGGGCCAGGACGAGTGCTTCATTCCTGCTTGCCTATACTGTGGCTGTGTTCAACCCATGCGTGGTATTCATATTTTGTTTAATCTGATATCATATTTTGTTTAATCTGATATCACGATAACTTTCTACAGGTAGATACTAGAGTTAGTTACTTACTTCTAACTCTAAAATTGCCTTACTCTTCTGTGTAAAGCTGCATTCCTCTTCATATGTGATGCTTTCCCTGCTATATGCTAGCAGAGGAATAACCATACTGATCCTAAGTTCCTTTTTTGAAAATATCCTGTTGTCAGTGAGAGACATTAGCTCTTAAGACTTGATATAGAAGTCACAAATCACCCCAGGTTTATAAGTCTAAGTATGGCAGAGTAAGGGTGGTGAAATATATGCAGATCATCATAGCCAGACAGTACTTACTTCTTCCAAGACTGTTTACAGAACATCTTACAGTATTCATCTGTAATAGCTTGTCCCCTGTGACTGGTGTCTTATACCAAGCTTGTGTATAATCAACATGTAGCAATATGATGACATACTATGTGCTACCATCAATGCTCTGGCCCAATTCTGTTTGCAATAACAGGTCTAAGTGTAATCAGAAGCATTTGTGAACTGGTGTTAATTACGTTTGTCGTAAGGGCTCTTGACGTGTGTTTCCAAATTTGGAAATAAATGAGAAATAGAAAGTGGCTGAGAGCAAAGAAGAGGAAACTCACTACTTTGAAATGTAATCATAGCTGATATAGCCCCTGAGTACACAAGAAGTGCTTCATTGCCATCATAATAATGGTCCCAGCTGCCATTTTTGTTGTTCAGTCATCAATTTTTTTTATTGCCATCAGGTGAATAACTTATTCTATAATAATGAACTCAGACTTACTCATCAGCATCAATTTTTTGTAGTCCTTATGTATAGTAGCATTTTTCTGACATAGCCTCAAAACAGCGTAATTGAATGCATAGGCTAGAATAAATAAATTCATATTTTTATTTATAAGGCATCATACTTACCTTGGGATCGGTAATTAGACTGGAGTCCTCTGACTGCCCTTGATAACCAGGAAGCTGGTGATTCAGCAGGTGAGCAGAGCGGAGCTGTCATGGTCAATGAGTTACTGGTGGTTAGCTGAGCTGCAATGGTAGGTTATCCACTTCCTTGCAGTACATTTCAGTTGATCAGATTTTCAAATGCAGTGTAACAGAAATGAACACTCAGTCACTGAGGCAATCAGAGCACCATCAGTGCACAATCAGCAGATCTGATCACAATGATCAGAGGCATCAGTGCACAATGGAGCTCCTGAACCAAGGGAATCTCAGGGGGAGCCAAAATATACAATAGGAAACCCCTGATCTCATGACAGTGGCTGATGTGACCTGGGCAGGAGTAAGACCCGTTGTCCTCAGGGTACACAGCCCCTGAACTGGATGTCAGGAATGTGGAGTGGAATAAAGCCCCCATAGTCCAAGGAGAAATGGTCAGCAACCTGCTACATCCCTTAGACACACACAAGTCTATGGGGTTGGATGGAATGCACCTGAGGGGGCTGAGGGTGCTCATGTCTCACTGAGCCCCTTTCTGTCATTTACCAGAGGTCCTGGCTAACTGAAGAGGTTCCAGTTGACTGGAGGTTAGCACGATCCAAGGAACTACAGGCCTGTTAGCCTGTCCTTGGTGCTGGGGAAGGTCATGGATCATCTTGAGTGCCATCATGCACCATGTATGGGATCAGGGGATCAGGGCCAGCTAACATGAGTTTATGAAGGGCAGGTCCTGCTTGATCAATCTGATCTCCTTCTATGACAAGGTAACCCACTTCGAAGATGAGGGAAAGGCTAGGGTTGTTGTCTATTTGGACTTTCATAAAGTCCTCGACCACGTCCCACAGCATTCTTCTGGAGAAACTGGCTACTCGTGGCTTGGATGGGTGCACTGTTTGCTGAGTTAAAAACTGCCAGAATCATGGGCCAAGAAAGTGGTGATGAATGGTGCCACATTCTGCTAGCAGACGGCCATTAGAGGGGTTCCCCAGGGCTCAGTATTTTGGCCATTCCTGTTTAATATCTTTCTCAATGATCTGGATGAGGTGATCGAGAGCCCTCTCAGTCAGTTCACAGAGGACACCAATCTGGGCAGGACTGCTGATCTGCTGAAGGGCAGGACAGCTCTGCTGCAGAGGGATCCAGACAGGCCAGATCAATGGGATGAGAACAATTTTGTGAGGTTCAGTAAGGCCAAGTGCCAGGTTCTGCACTTGGGCTGGAACAAATCCATGCAGCCCTACAGGCTGGGTGCAGAGCGGCCGGAAAGCGGCCCAGTGGTAAAAGACGTGGGGGTGCTGTCTGACAGCAGCTGAACTTGAGCCAGCAAAGTGCCCAGGTAGCCAAGAAGGTCAATGACATTCTGGCTTGTATTAGAAATAGTGTGGCCAGCAGGACCAGGGCAGTGATAGTTCCGCTGTACTTGGCACTCCCTGCACTTCTGCAAGGCCATACCTTGAATCCTGTGTTTAGTTCTGGGCCCCTGACTCCAAGAAGGACATTGAGATGCTGGAGGTTGTCCAGAGAAGAGGAACAGATCTGGTGAAGGACCTGGAGCACAAGTGTTATGAGGTGCAGCTGAGGGGCTGCATGGGCTGCAGGGGGACAAACTGCTTCACCACAATCCTCTCCATAGGCTGCAGGGATCTCAGTCCAGCACCTGGAACACCTCCTCGCCCTTCTTTTCTGGCTGGATGTCTGCAACTCTGTATCTATCACGTTTTTCTTACTCTTTCTCTCACAGTTGCTGCTAAATACTACTTTACCCTTTCTTAAATACACTTTCCCAGAGGCACCCCACCCATGGGCAAGTAGATCAGCTGTGCCCTGTGGTGGCTGGGTTGGAGACTGCTGGACATGGTGGTGCACGGTGCCCTGACCTCTCCTCACACAGGCTGCCCTGCATCTCCTGCTGCCAGCACCTTGCTATGCAAACCCAATATATGTGCTTAGATACGATTTGTCATTTTCTTTCTTGTATGTGCTTTGATCTCCGTATATTGATCAGACCTTTCACAACTTTATAAACATTAACTTTAAATTACAGTTCTTTAATATATAATCAGAAATCACAATGAACTTACTGTAAATATCTAAAGTTTTGGTATAAAATGGATTCTAACTTATTCCTGAAAAAGCAATTAATTCAGTAGAAAATATTTTTAAACAGAACATTTAGTTCGAAATTTTAAGTACTTGATCAAATACTAAGGATATCCCAACACAAATGCCAACAATGTGGTATATTTGGAGAGAAAACACAGTATATGAAGGGTGAAATAAGAAGAGCTAAATGAGGCAGCTCAAGTGCTTTAACCGCCCTGATGAAGCACAAGGCAACTTAGAAATGAAATAAAATAAAAGAATCTCTTGATGGTTCATAGAATTCATTAGATAATAAGCATACTGTTCTTTAAGTTGATATTACAGACATTTATTTCTGATTTTAATGCAAAATAATGTTATCAATTTCACCTAAGCCTGAGATAACCAAACAACACACAGTTACATCATCAAACTAGCAAATTGCAAATTTTGGTTTATTCCCTGTATGGAGAAAATCATTGACGTTTTGACCATGACAAATAATTATTATTTCCCTGTATTAACAATACACAAAACAATGAGCCATAAAGCATGCGCAGTCATAGTGCTAAACGCCAGAAAGGTAATCCCATATTCATAATATGGGACACATATTTGGTATGAGCTTTAAGAAATTTTGAATTAGAAGAAATAAAAATCTTGACATTTGCAACTATCAGTTGTGCTCTTCAAGTATTTCTAGCCAGCCAAACGCATAACAAATCCAACCTTAAAAAAGCACTATAATTCTGTTTCTTTGGGGTTTGTTTTTTTTCTGTTGTTTGTTTTTCCCCGTCCCAGTTAAAAAACCATAGCATGTAGACAGATAGGATTGCGTTGATATAGTTAAGAAAAGTGCATAATAAAGTCTCTTATCAAATCTTTTTTAAAGAGAAGAAATTTCTTTGGGATAAGAAAAAGGATATTCACATGAATTAAAGAAATTATGAAGAGAGAATATGGAGAGTAAACAATGGCCAAATGCAGATAGTTTTGATATGATCAGCGGAGACTCAAAGAGATTGCAGTGCAATCAACTAGACAAAATATATTGAAAAATTACCAGGGTAAGAGAAAGGGAGTGAAATGATGGTGTTTCCTCTTGATACCAAATTTCATAGGGTAGTAAAGACAAGGGCTAGCTGTTAAGTACTGCAGAAAACCATCACAATACTGGGTGACTAAAAGTTGAAATAAATTCAACATTGAGGTGTGTATTTGTCAAAAAAGGAAATAGAATATTCAAAATTATTAGAAAGAATCAAAATAAGAGAACAATACAGGAAGTATCATGCTCCTACTTAACGAACTAAAGGGGCATTACATTTTGAATACTCCCAGCAGATTTGCCCCAGACTCATCCCATCTCAAAAAAATCATGTTGTAAAATTGGAAAAGCACAATTGCACCCATTGAAAAGTTTCACATGAAGAATGATTAAACAGAGCAGATTCTTCAGCCTGAAAAAGAAATGACTGAACAGATAATGATAGATATCTATAAAATAAATAGATAGATATCTATAAAATAAATAAGACATACAGAAATTGAATGGCAAATTATTATTCACTTTCTCTTCTAATGCAATAAGTAAAGCTAGGAGGTGTCAGGCTCAAAACAAAGGAACTTTAGGTCTTCACTGAGTATTATGAAGTCATGAAATTTCTTGCTGCAGGCTTACAGGCCTATAGGATGGTTCAGGCTGGAAGGGAGCTCAGAAGGTCTCTAGTCCAAACTCCTTCCTAAAACAGAGTTATCTTCAAGATCAGACTCACCAGGTGAGGTCAGACTTTTTGGAAGGAAATTATATCATGGACTATTACACCCATCCACAACACCCTTTCCTCCTCCCCTTCCCATCCCCAAACCCTCTGTGGGAGTTCAGAATTGCGGGTGAGTACAAGAGTTTTCTAGAGATACACTGCTGTGTCCTTGCTTTTCTATTTCCTAGCTGCGTGTTTTTGGTGGAGACAGAAGATCTGCTGTCCGGACCTTTTTCTGACCCCGTATAACTCCTTTCATGTTCTTATGGATGGACTAGTGATGAGTATGATTCAATAGAGAAACTGCTAAACAAAAATGAACATTCTATTTCCCAAATGAGAACCTAAAAAGCTGTAAGGAAATACTAATGGGAAAGGGTTATATTATAAAGATTAAAGAGTGTCTAGGAAGACCAGGATGCCATTGCCAGTTTTGACACCAAGCTCATTAGAGTTGTGTCTTAATTGCCACTGAGACAGCATGCTGAAATAATTGACTGTAACTGCAGATTAATTTTTTTGCCATTTGAACTGCCTTTCTTCATTCTGGCACACTGCTTAGATCTTTTTCTCTTCAGTATAATGTGAGGGCTGTAAGCAATTGAAAAACGTCACTCTGCTGCCAGAGTTTAAATAAGTATTAGCTTTTATGGTGATGTTAGCTCAGTGTGGCTATGAATGAAGAAATGGTGACTCTCTAACTAATGCCACTTTACAAGCAGATAAAGATTTCTATGGAGCCAATACCATACCTCCAGAGTTTCAATTTTAATTTCTTTTGGAGCTCAACAGTTCTCAAAAAGGGATCAATGGGTCAGCATACATGTGTGTAATGATTATGCCCATCTGTGTCCTCAAACCCAGGATGTAAGTGAGTGAGGTAATACCTCTCTGCTGGGGTTACCTCATTACAAGCTTTAGCCTGAAGGCAATCAGCAGTATGTGTGAGCAGCCCAAGGAATAAATGTATATTGTCAGATATATTGCAATTTAAATGTTGGGCACTAACAGCAGCTAGTGTTCAAAGTTCTGTAATTCGTAAACTCTACAAATGTACTTAATGTTCTTAAACTCGGCATTCACAAATCTGTGCTAAGAATGTTACAATGCAAAACAAAATACTCAAAAGCAAGAAGTTGCCACAAATAATATTCATTTTGTCCTGATTTAGCCCCTCTGTACACATACAGCATGTAATCATGTTTTACTTTCATACGATTTTCTGAGCATCCTTGTCTCATTCAGGGTGGCTTTCATACTCTGTACCATTCCTACACAACATTTTTATCTTCATTATTCAGTATGTGGTCTTATGCCTTGTTTGCTGAATATTATTCAAACTCTGCCTTGAAGGCAGAACTAATTTGTTTGTAGGTTTCTACTGTATTTATCACTGATATTACACAATGGCATGAACAAATCGCTTTTTACGGTACACCTGGAAAACAATTTTTTCCTTTATACAGGAAAGAAGAGAAGGTCAGATGCACCTATTAATTTGGAGTTCCTATTGTGACATATATTTTTATACCATGTAAATATGGTATATGTCATACCATATGACATTTTATCTATTTAAAAAGATCATATGATTGCATTTTTCTGTTGCTGCCCAGACTTTTGACACATCCAATCCTCAGACTCTCAAGAAGGTGACCTATAAGAAGTTTGACCAACATGACCTTCCCATAAGGACTGGATTTGGTGGCATTTAGAAGGACAATCTATTTCCACATAGCACCATTTAAATGTTTATGTATAAGACTTTCTATATCTCTTCCATCTCTGTCTTTCGTAAATTTTTTTAGAAATTTCTGAACAAGCAAAGCAGTATTCTTTGCACTGAATATGGATTTGGGATTGGAAACTAAACTACACATACAAGAAGCCGAATTGTTGCAGAAGTCTCAAACGCAATATTTTCTGAGATTGAAGAGACTTGTTTTCATAGTTGGTGCAGAGCAGGGTGCAAAGACGGATTGAGGAAACACAGAATCACAGAAATGCTGAGTTCACAAAGGACCTCTTGAGATCATGTAGTCCAACTCCCTTGTTCAAGTAGGGTCAGCTAGAGCAGGTTGCTCCAGTGTCCAGGGGGGTTTTAAATATCTCCACAGATATAAGTAAGGAAAGTAAAGCAGTTCAGTATTAATAACTGCTAATAACAGAAGAACAAAACCTGATATTCTGGAAGAGAATCTCTTTAAGTTCTGTATCATCTGCTCTTCCTCCTTGCCAAAATCTAGGTATTGTCCTTGTTTTCTCCATACTTCAGTTCATCAGCTGATTGTTATACTCTATAGCTGAGGACTGAACAGCAGAACAGTTCATTTCAGTCATTGCAGACTGGTTTAGCCTTAGAACAGCTTGGGCTGACTAGAACTTTCATGGTGTGCAGCAGTCAGCTTCTCAGACACAGTCAGGAACTCTTTGTCTATGCGCTGCCACCACAGTCTTAATTTTAAAACATTTGCATATTTTCGGTTTAGAGGACCTGAAATAGCAATGCAGCTGCAATGCCGCCTGCCAGAGTTCCTTTTATTAATGTGGCTCTGGGTGTTTGTTTCATGTTCTCAGGCATAACCCAGGCATATGTGGATGTCTATTAGGGCACAGAACAAGACGGATTATGTTGAAAGACTAGTCTTGTCACAAGATCATTCTGACATAGAGTGATTAGAGCAGATCCTAGGACAAAGATATTCCCCTTATATCTGGGAAGAAACTAGTGAATTTACTAGAGAAGCAAGCAAATAGTATGCATTCATGCAATATGATCAAGAGGAGTCAAAGTGCATAAAGGAAAAAGAGGTTAAAAAATGAGTGTTGGATACACTTTCTGCTTCCTTAACAAATGAGTTCCAGTTTCTTCATAACCTCCAGCTCGACATTCCCCGTACTTCTGGAGAGGTCAGTAAATGCTTCTTCCCATATTTTGTGAGCCCAAACACACTTCTTAATCTAAATTTTTTTTCCCCAGATAATTCCATAAGTTCTGTCAAGTTATTTATCCTACACAGGCACAAGTTTATCAGACCCCATTTAATTTTCAAAATCTTCAATTGAAGGTTTTTTATTTCATTGTTTGTGGCCCATAACAGTTAAGAACAAACACGTCCATCCCCAGTACTCCTTAAACTTGGCTCTGGTAGCTTTCTCCTTCAATAGTGCTTAGTATCAGAGAAAAAATATTTCTTCTGGTAGCTGGATCCAGCTCGGGTCAGAAACCGGAGCACATGAGGTGCAGACAGGGTCTTGAGGGAATATAGGAGACTAAGAAACTGCTGCTGAAGTATGCAGGGGGAATTGTTCAAAAGGTGGAACCTGGCACCATATGGTCAGATGTTTCCATAGATGTCAGCAAACCAAATCTGTCACAAAGGATAGTTTCATGCCCCAAAGGATGTACATGTTAGCACTACCCAGTGAAAGTTTCTGGAACTTTATAATATTAACAGAAGGCATCTTTTCTCAGCTTTTCTTTCACATATGTCTGAAGTCCACCCATAAAGAGCAGATAGTATGTATGATAAAACGATTTCTCTAAGACAAATATCTAATCACTTAAATATAGATGATGGTTGAAAAAGCTCTCAGCAACTGAACACATTTTTTTAGGCAGTGTCACAAATCTTTGACACTGTCATTAGATACACTTAATTTAGTCATAATGTGACCAGCTTCAACTGAGTTTATACTTCTGTTAAAATGGCAAAGCAACTCAAGTACTACATCATAGTTAATTATAAATTTCATATTGGTAAAAGCGTTAAAGCCCAGTGAGAGTATGTCAAGATAGATTTTGTGTTCTATCACAATTTTTAATAGATTTTAGTCATAATTACTGCTGTTGGAGATATAAGTTTCTTCCCTTATGAACAGAACTGAATAGCAGAATTAAATATTTAAAACTTCTACAAAACACATGGTTATATTTTTAGGAACTTATAGTAGTGTCAGTCACTATACTCACACCATGTGTTTTATTTAATAAAGATAGCCTTTTACAGTTGGAAAAAATTAAATCACTGTTTTTAGCTTTTGCTTCTTCCTGCTCTGATAATATCGCTAATCTGTTTCCTAAAGATATTTTTTCTCTCCACTTAACCCATGCATAGGGATTAAGGAGATGACATAGTATAGTTTTGCTTTCCAACAGAAGTAATTTGTCTTTAGTTACTCACACTGAATAGCAGCGTAGTATTAGATATGTTGGATAAGTTAGGATGATTGATAGCACTGTGGAAGGGGGTTGTCTTTGTTAATAAATAAAGTATCATTTCAAGGCATTTGCTGATAATGAAGCTGAGCAGCCAAACTAGAGATGTTTTTCCAGCTTGTCATAACCACAGGTCAGAAGATTCTTAATCACTGCAAGTACCAGCTGTCCATGCTGCCTGGAAGAGGATGCTGAGGCTTGAATCTAATGGTATTCATTTTCAGTCAAGCAGAAGAAAGTTTCTGAGAGGCAGGGATGCAGCCAATATCTTAACTCATTGCAGATTGCCTTGCACTATGCCATATTGCCAGTGCTTTTGCTAAGGACCTGGGGGTATGAGAGGGCATGACTCATTGACAAAATTCTAGCAACATCTGCCTTGACTTACATATTGTGTATAAAAAATAGTGTTATTTTAACAGATTGGAATTGATCAGCTGAGAAAGTAAGGTCTGCACTAATAGGCCATTTGTGCCCCAATATAACAAATTGCAACACTTTTCTGAATTATAGATATTTTAATAATTAGTACAGCAGTTATTAACAGTAATAAAGTATAAATCATTACTTGAAAAATGAAAAGTTTTATTGGTGTACTGATGTACAGTGAATTGTTTCAGGAACAGCTTATTTACCATTTTAATATTAAATCAAAACCAAGTTTTGATATTAAATCAAGATTGATGAAAACACTCTTTCTTCCTCTCATGAGATTAGTCCTCTAGTTGAAAAAAATGCTTTGGTTCATGGACCCAGTGAAGTTCTCTTTTAAAGGGCACATTTTGCAGTCTTTCTCAGTTCTACAGGTTTTCCTGACTCCACTTACTTTTCTCCAGCTAAGAAGTTGCCTTATCTTTTGATACTACTCATTGTCAGAAGATAAAGAAAGTAAACCCCTAGCCAATTTTCCCAAGGTATTCCAAGGTATCCCACATTGTTAATTGCGAATGTCATTGTCATGAGCTATTAATGGTAATTTTCTAACACTGAGCAATCTTGAAGAAGTATGAGTGGGGACAGAAAAATAAAAGAAAATAGAAGAGAAAATAATCATAAACAGTGCTGTCCTTTTGGAAGGGGTAAATAATATTTGCAAACAGTTAGATTATGGAACTATTATGCAGATGCTTAGCTGAGAACTGGAGGATGCAATTAATGCTATTTAACCAAGTCTACACTTGTTAGATTAATTTAATTTGAGAAGACTAAGAAAAAACCAACAAATTGAATAGGGAAAAAAGTAAAATCAATAGTACTTAGGCTTCCATCTTCCCAGACAGTGCTTTTCAGAAACCATCATGGTACTACATGATTTACTGCATGTCAAGTGAATTAAAAAACCCCAGTCATTATTAAAACTTGAAACCAATTAGTGGACCTGGTTATAATCTTTTCAACACATACATATCAGAGATTCACAGCAGTTTCTTTACTTTTGTTAGCAAGTTTGGTTACATAAAAATTAAGAATGAAGATTTAATCTCACACCATTTTTGATATAGATAACAAAAGAGTATGCTAGATTCCCTTTGCATATTTTATGCAGGCAAACACAGGCTTAAAGAACACAGTGTCAAAGTAAAAAATATATGGGAATTATAAAGGTTAGGATACTTATGACACACTTACTAGAATTTGCTTTGGAATTTATGAAGGATTATGCCATGCTGACATTTTTAAAATCAGGACTGGATATTTTTGAATATTTGCTTGACTGAAATTACTGAAGGCTTATGCAGACATTTAGAAGAATCTCATAGTATGTGTTTTGCAGATCACTGAGATCACAGTAGCTCTGCCTGGTGTTACTTTATAAGAATTTCCATAAGGAAATATTAGCACATCTCCAGTTTACAAATATGAAACCAGGAAAAAAAATCAAAAAAGTTTTTGTAAATCGAAGAAAAGTTCAGCCCCCATTCCCCGTTTATTCAGAAATTAACTTAGCAGACTGTTCAATTTCTTTACCACCTCTTTCATAATTGAGGTTCAGTTTTCAGAACATTTTCTAAGCAACTGCCTGTATTTGTCCAGTGAGATTTGTGTCCGTCCTTCTATAGACAGAGCAGAATATGAAGAATGCTTTACACAGCATTCGAAACCACAGACAGCTATAACAGAATTTTACCTGTGTTTATAAATACTTTACATTTTCGTATTAGGATTTCTGGAGTATGGATTTTAAAACTGAGCATTTTTATCACTGGTTATAAACAGGAATCCCAGAGTGTTCAACTGTTTGTTTAAGAGAAGACCAACCATATTATATGCACAATGAAGAAAATTCAGTTATTGCACAGAAAATTTATTATGCAGTATTTATATTTTACTAGCCCAGGGAAGAACTTTGTCATCTCAGCTGGGCTAGAGATAAAAACATTGTTAGTTTTCTCATATAGAAACATTGCCTAAACATTAAATTTATAAAACTTCTGAAAGTAATACTAATGTCATGAAAACATTTCAGATTAGTTACCACTTTAAACTTTGAATATAGCATTGCAATAGAAACTTGAGATTGTTTTTTTAAATACATTTTTAGTATAGTAAGATATATAATCACATAAGGTTTCACCAAGGGCAAAAAGTGCCTGAACTATTACAAATTACTACGAATAAACAATGGTGAAATATTACTTATTATTCTCTGAAATTCTCTTTTTAACTCCTCAGCAAGATGACCTAAACATGCTAGTATTCATTTAGTTAACAACTTGCTAGTATTTTCTTTTTAGTTGTTTTGAGTTGCATATCTAGCAAGTTTTTGAAATCCTCATGTGAAACTATCAGCTCCCAAATATTATTTTTGACGCTCCACATAAGACCACTATCTTATGTCTTTCTTACCTTTGTATAAAATGCCACATCCATCTGAACAAGAAAACTACAATATGAACATTTAAAAAACTCATTAAATAGTTATTGCTATTAAAACATGCCTTGCTGGTCCTAGTCAAATACCATGAGCTTAGTGTATACATAAAACAAGAACAACCTCTTACAGAGGAATCATGTGGAAGAAATGGACTTTTAGTCCCCTCAAAGGAATTATTAACTGTCATGATTGGTCTTAGTATCAAGACTTTAATCAGCCCCATCTGCCACATGGCCCAGTAGAAGACAAAATCATACATGGAAGAATGTTTAGTTGTCACCAAAATTGTATGGGCAGGGGCTTTACACTTTACAGCCAGGAACTGTTTACCAGACAATCATGTGGAGATGATTCTTAGCACAAACAAAGGACATATATATAGCTACAGAAGGCAAATTAGTTTTCCATGAAGTAAATGAGTATACAGTATACCTAAGGAGACACTAGAATGAACATTTGAGCAAAAGATAAAACTCCAACCTTCCTGGCAAACTTCAAGTGGAGACTGACTCCAAAGAGCCAGAATGCTCTGTTGTGTGAGATGAGGCATATCGCAAGTCTAAGACCCTGTCTACCACACTGTCAAAGGGGAACAGAGAATCAGTTAAAGGAAGAAAATAGACACAAAACAGGCATGGAAGTTTAGTTTCTCTCACCCATTTAGTACCATTGAAGTACAAAAGGCAGAGTACAGGAACCAGTTTGAGGAAGCTGGAACTGCTTATCATTTTTTAGTATTTTTTTTCTGTACCATATGTAATTAAGAGTTGCCATTTTCTTTTTTATCATCCAAGCTGCACATTTCACAGTGTTGCCTTTCTATTTATTTTATCTGCTTCCTAAAAACACTAAATCATCTGCATTTCATCAATTTTTTTTCTTATTTTGCTACAATTTGTCCATTAGCTGCTAGTTCTTCCCATTTTTTTTCAAGTAAATATTGTATCTCCCATAGTCCTAGAACTTTTCTGCAGTTGAAAGATGAAGGCAGAGAGAAGCTAGTCCTGCTTCTGGGAATGACATGCATTCACAGGTAACTAGAAACGCTTCATTTATTGGGAAATTTTGCAAAACGTCAAAGTGTAGAGAGCAAAAACAGTACCCCATCCCAAGGAGTGCTTACCAACCTACCAGCCTATTCTTTCAGTCTTCTGCCACAATCGGATGTATCAAATTCCTTTTCAACAGAAAAATAAAGACATCAGGACTATAAAAGATGCAGAAGATTAATCAATTACTGAAAACGCATGTATAAAAGAAAGGCGGGATCTGATATGTGGCGCTTACAGGATAAGAGCGACATACACTGGAGTTTAAATGCTAAAATTATGGTTAACATGGGAGGATTTTTTGTAGAACTTATCAGTTAATTCAGTCCCCTATGTCTTTTTTGAAGGCAATTACAGAAAGAAGAAATAATCTGGAGAAAAACAATGGAAGTAGGAGGAAAAAAGAGCTGTTTGTTAATATATTTCCTTTACTGTTGTTTTAGTAGCCACAGCTCTGCTATTGTACTCTGTAGTCCCTTCTTTAAGGAATGAACAAGTCTGATGTCTCATTTTCTTGGTTTATATGTTCCTCATATACCCTAGTTTCAGATCTATATTTCTGAGCCCATTATTCTCCAAAATTAAAGTTAGTTTTCCTCTGGGTCGCAGATCAAGTTACAGAATTCTTTAATCAGCTAAAAATTGATTGAGACAGAGAAACATATTAAGTTTCGCAGCTAATTACGATGAAGAAACACAAAAGGTGATAGAAAGGTGGTAAAAACAAAGTTTGGTACACACATCATTCACACATAGTTTGAACTCTGCCCAAATTTTGTTGTTAACTACTTTGTCAGTAATGTTGTTGCTAGCTTTTTTCAGTCAAGTAACCCATTCTCTAGGTTTTTTGTTGCCTGACTAATGCACGTTCCTAAGGTAAAAGGGAGTGTTGTCTCTAGCAAGTAGTGGAAACTTCTGGAACTAAAAACAGATATATGAAAATGTGTTAAATTTGTTACTTGTTGTCAGTAAAAAAGTCATTATAAAACCATATCAGATAAATTAGGTTCCATTTAAATTTTCAGTGATTAAAGCTAGTTTTTAATTAATTTTTTAGTTCATCCCTACAGAGGGTTAAGGAAAAAGTATATAAAACAAAAGAAAAATATGTCAACTACATTTGCTGCAGAAATTCAAAGTCATGATGAACAGCAGAACAAATAAGTACTGTCATGTTTGTGTTTCCTGCATGACAAACATGACAGATGTTGGGCATTAATATGTCAGTTAAAATATTTGTTGAAAAACAAATCTAAAGAACAATGTTTTACTGATTCAGCATAACCCCATTTGTATTTAGATCCTAGCGTGAGAATGGATTTAAGGCTAACCTTGCCTTACAAATACATATGAGAGATTTTAAAGTCAAAATGACTTATCCTTATAAAGCACCTTATCAAAAATAGATGTCAAAGCAACTTTATTAACCTAGTCTAAGTTACCAGTTTTTCACATTGCAAAGTTTAATACCTCATTAACAATCCAGTCACCTCCTATCTCAGTAGTGAATCATCCACACATCTTTCTATCTATATCAATCACCAAAGCTGCTAACTCACCAAAACTCACTTCATCTTACTCTTCTTTTACTAAATTAATAAAAAGTTAATAAAATCTTAAGTTATAACCTCACTCTCAGGTGTGGGAAATGCGAATATCATGATTTAGACATATATATTATAAATAAATTTTTTCCCCATGTCTCCATCACAAATATTGCAGCTGAAGAGCAAGTGAGCCTTCTCTGTTGCTGTTTAAAATGTGCTGTAGTCCAGATTGTGTCAGATATTTTAATTTCAGGTCTCCAGCCTACATCAGCTGGAAAGGCAATGCCAGTCCAGCTAGAGTTCTCATCAGCACACAATTTCTTATAATCTGCAGCAACTGAGGTGTTAACAGCTGGGTGTTATCACACTTCCCTTTAATTAGCTATGCCGCATGTCTTGGGAGGTCTCAATCACCTTAAGTCTTAGGGAAAGATAGCAAGAGGAGAAGAGGGGCATCTGGCTCGCTTTGCACTTATCCTTTTAATTCCTGTTAGGTTTCAATGAATCCTTGATCTATGCTGGAGTCAATGAGAAATTTATAGCTTTCTTAGCTTGGGGATGATGCGGGTATTTTTTCTTTCTCCTAAAAGTTTACTTACAGGATTTCATACTGTGTTGGAACGTGCAAATTTGATGGCTCATCCTTATTTACTGTGCTTTTTGCTCTATTGTTCCCCTGCATTTGCTGCTCTATTTTGCATTGGTATGACTTTTTTCAAATAATTCTGGGGAATTATCTATGGCCTAAGCAATGTTTCCGGTTGTGTCTTTAGCATCATTTTTGCAAGATAAAAAAATAATTTATAGTCTGACAGGAACCTTGTTTTTCTTGATTAAATTTGACAGGACATACACTTTAATTCCAAATTTTTAAGATCACTTCAGCCTATTTTGTTCTATTTAGGTTCTGATACTAGACCAGAAAATAATCAAATCATATATCAGTTTAAAGGGAAACTAGAAAACTAACATTTGTTATGAAGAATTTCTTTCTTGCCATGTGCCATATTGGTGGAAGAATATAATCATCCTAGTTTAATTTAAAGGAATGAATACTTGAATATACGGTGTATAATTTTCCTCACATATATGACACCAATAATTCTCTTCCTAATATGTTCAAGTACTTTCAAAGAGCTACTTTAATGTGAGAGTTCTCTCTGTCAGTAAACATCCTCCCAAAAAAACCCCTAAAACCCCCAAAACGTGGGAGGGGGGGGGCAGGAGAAAAGTTAAAAAATAAATTGTACAATATAACTTATACAGCATGTTCCTTACCACAGAATCTATGCGTTGAAGAAGTGGGGCCCCTTTGTCCTGATTAGTCACAGTTTATAAAACAGACTATATATTTTTCAAAGTGTGTCTACACTGTAATTCATAATGTGTCAAGCAAATCTTTTTCCACTTTGTTAAGGCCTTTGCCCTCTCAGATTGTTTTATTGCAGAAGTACCAGATTGAATTTTGCACATCTGAAGTATTTCAAGCAGAGGAGAAAGTTAGCCCTTTCCATAACTTCCTTTGGAATATTTGCTATAACTCTCTTCATCTTTATCAGGAAGAGGAAACATTTCCTAATGCAAAGGAAAATGAAATAAATGTATGTCTTATGTGGTTTCTTTGAGCTTATCTTTCCATTACAAGGGAAAAGTTATGGATTTAGATTCTAGCCAATTATTGTAATGAAATAATTGAAACTTGAAAATGAGACAAATGAGGTACAAATTCTCTGAAGCATTTTTTTGTTGGTTAGTTTAGGCTTTTTTGTTTTCTGAAAATATTTTTATATCTCTCTTGAATACAGGCATATTTAGTTTACAACAATTACCCATTAACCATCCATCTTTCCAGAGTTCCCACCATAAATACTTTTTTTGGCTTCAAAGTTCTCAAACCAGGCCTTTACTACAATGGTTTTCTTTAATGTTATCCCTATCATTATCAGTTTTGTGTTGTCTTTTTTAAGCATTCAATATTCAAGTAAATTGGTTGCAAAGTAACTTCAAAAGAAAGAGTTTTCGCTTAGAATTTCATCCTTCCTACATTTGCTAATAAGTTTACGTTCAAGGCATCTTGGAAATTGAATTAGTGATAAAAAATCAGATTAAACTCGGACGCCATGATGTGTATAAACTGCAAATGGCATTTCTACCTTACTCTACTTTTAAAGTTTGTTTAAAATCATGTCCAAAGCAGACCTAAGCTGATTTGTAATATACTTGCACTCACAATTACTTGAAAATTCATCCTCTTTTTTTTTTTCCCACCAAGTCCTATGGATTTCCAATTTACTCTTATTTGCAAGAATGTAAACAGTTTAAATTTAATTGCAAGGGATTAGGTAGTAAAGGGAAACGTGAAGGTAATTCAGCTCACTCTAAACTTAGTGTAAAGTAGCTATATGTTAAAGTAATGAAATATTTCCTCTTCTACTGGCTTTTGAAAAGCAGCTCTGTATAAGGAGGGATTACCAGGTGAACTTTATGGAAGTCAATCTGTTGGATGCAGCATAAGACACAAGATTTTGTGATAACATTTAACTCTAATGCAATGTTGTTGCAATCAATAAATGTGACCTGGTATGGTTGCAAAGAAATAGCAGGGAGAATTCTTGGATACTACTCAGTATAACTGTGAACACTGTGACCCTGGTCAAATTTACAGGGAGTTTTGACAGAAGTTACAGACCTTCATATCTTCTTGGGCAAGTAGCTGGGATTGTAGAATCATGGAATGGTTTGGGTAGAAAGAGACCTTCAGATATCATCCAGTCTAACCCCTCTGCCATCTTTCACTGTGATGGGCAGAACACTGATCTCAATGCACGAACAAAAACTGAGAATAAACAATGTTATATTAACCAAATTAAAAAACATGAAAGGCAACAATGGAGTAATAGAACAGTCCAATGCACCATTAGGTTTTCAACCTAAATTTAAAGATTAGCGGTTGAGGTTTTGGTAGAAATAAACCACTCCATTAAAATATTACAGATCTTTAGGAAAATACTTTCTTATAACAATGCCTGTATAATATCATGTGTATGAAATATTCAATGGCTTTTTCGTAAGAGGTCATGTACTCAGAAAGTAAGTAAAAAATTCTGAAATATTTTTAGGAATGAAAATAAGCTATTTATAAGGAAGATACACTATTCCAGAATTTTCTAACCATATAATAGTATTTACAGGCAGATGTTTTATGCACCTCCATCAGATCATCAAGTTTATGGTAAACCATATCCTGAAAAGATTGCATCTAAGTTGCATTAAAATCAATATGCAATTCCAACATCAAAAGGAAGGTTTTATGTAGATAGTGAATGAGTACTATTGATTTGATTTTAATTCAAATATAAATGTCCTTATTTAAACCTTATATATAGGTTATTTACATTAGCATTTTTCAAATTTTTATTGCCAGTTTAATTTCCGTACTAGGTTTTATGGATAGTGCAAAGCTGCAATTATTTGCTTCATGGCAGCCCTAATGGCTTTAGCTGAAGTCAAGTATTCCCTTGTGTTAGAAACTGTAGGAACATTTGCTAGGAAGCAACTAGTACACTGAATATGGGTATTAAACTCTTTAATGACAGGTGAAGACAATGAAAGTAAGCGTATGTCATCATTTAATTTTACCCTCCAAGGCTGTTGGGATCAGAAGATTAAAATCTCCCAGAAAATGGCAAAAATACAGCTTAACAAAAAGTCAAAATTTGTTCACCTTGATAAACAATATCCAGTAACTCTAGACTTTCCCTTAGATATCACTGACCATGAAAATGAAACTCCTAGCTAGTGATCAACAATCAAAGGTATTGTTTTTGATATAGACAGTGTTGAAATGAGGCATAATGTTCAAGGCACCCATAAACTTGCTTTCTTTGATTAGAGAGCAGCACTATTTTCTCTACAGTTCATGGACTTTCCTCATCATCTCATATCAAAACCTTAATCAGGCAGATTCAGCTCAGTTCCAACCAGTCATTCTGCCCTTCTTTGTACTCTACCTATCATGGTAAAAATAGGGGGAAACTTGAAGGGCAGTCACATGTAAATTCTAGGAAAGTAGAATTCAGAATAGAATTTGCACTACAATTTCACTCTTGAAATCACACTGACTTTATGACTGTGGGACATGTGGGACTTTATGACTGTGGGAATTGTGACTTTATGTGGGACATAAAGCATTATTGGTTAAAGCCCCCTCAACATTTAGATAGTTGCTTAGATCAATTAAATAGCTGTTGCTACATGGACTTATAGTTCGGTTTCTCTAGAAAAGAAAAGGCTGTCATATGATTTCTGTCTGCCATATTTCTTTGCAGGAGTAGTTCATGTTTTAAAAAGTGTGGGATGGAGTCACACACAGGTTTCAGTTGGAAGGCAGCTTTAATGATTGTCTAGTCCTATTTCTCCTCGAATGAGCAGGATCATCTTGCTCACAGCCCCATCCAACTGCATCTTGAATGTTTCCAGGTATACCACGACCTCTCTAGGCAACCTGATTCAGTGTTTTAACACCCTCATTGTAAAAAATTTCACCCTTACATTTCACTGTAATATGAGTGTTCCATCCCTCTGATAATTTTTGTGGCCCCCCTTCAGATCCATTCCAATAGGTAAATGTCTTTCTTGTACTGAAGACTCCAGAGATGGATTCAATACTCCAGGTAGATTCCTACCAGAGCAGAGTAGAGGGGGAGGATCAGTCCCCTCAAACTACTGGTCACACTTCTTTTGTTGCCACCCAGGACATGTTTGGCTTTCTGGGCTGTGAGTGTGCCTTAGCAGCTCATATGAAACAGGGATTACAGTCTCAGGTGCAGCACCTTGCACTTGGCCTTGTTGAACCTCGTGAGGTTCCCATGGAGCCACTTTTCAAGGTTGTCTAGGGCTCTCTGAGTGGCACC
Source organism: Ptilonorhynchus violaceus (assembly GCA_013397565.1). NCBI lineage: Eukaryota > Metazoa > Chordata > Aves > Passeriformes > Ptilonorhynchidae > Ptilonorhynchus > Ptilonorhynchus violaceus. The sequence continues at coordinate 381,154 of VZRJ01001577.1, read as the reverse complement.
CTATCCCTCACATGTGTCAACCACACCACTCAGTTTGGTGTCCTTCATAAAATTACTGAGGGTGTACTTGATCCCCCTGGACACATAAAGGAGAAGAAAGTAAATTAGAACAGTGAGCATGAATTGACAAGAGGTAAATGATGCCTGACCTACTTGGTTGTCCTCTCTGATTTGAGGAAAAGAAGAGAAAAGTGGATATCATTTATGTGAATTTTAGCAGGACTTTCATGGCTGTCTTTCACAGTATTCTTATGTCAAAAGTACAGTCCACGTAATGGATAACCAGAAAGATAATAAACTGATTGGATAGTTCAACTCAAAAGTTTGTGGTTAACAGGTCATATTCTACCTGGAGACTGGTACCAAATGAAGTACTTAAGAGGTCTGTTAAGGGACATGTGCTGTTCAAGGTCATTACCAATGACTTGGAGGAGATTTCAGAATGTATGCTCATCAGGGTTAAAGATTACATCAGTTTTGTGATGGGGTACCGCATTCAAGGGAGGTGACACCATCCAGAGGGACTTAGGCAGGTTGGAGAAATGGATTGATAGGAAACTTATGAAATTCAACGGAGAGAAACATGAATTCCTGTCCTTGGGAGAGAGGAGCCCAGGTAATAATACAGTCTGGGAATGGACATGCTGGGATCAGTTCTTTGGGAAAGGTCTTGAGGCCCACAAGGGCCATGAGGTCTTCACAAGATGTATGAAAAGTAAATGTGGGAGGATGGAGGACAATTGGCATAAATTGAACAAAGAAAGGTTTCATGTGGATATTAGGAGCAACTTTTTCCCTACAGGAACCTGTTCCACAACAACGGATAAAGTGGCCCAGAGGATCTGTGTGGACTCTCTATCCTTGGAGTTTTCAAGATCTGCTAGGCTGAATCCTAAGGTCTTATCCCATAGCTGATCCTGCTTGGAGCAACAGGTTGGACTAGAGAACTGACAGCCCTTCACACCAGTTCACCCATGACAAGAAACTTTTGTGCCGTAAATCCTGACCAAGTAGTGAATGACAAGAGTGAATGACAAGTAGTGAACAACAAGAGTTTTCAATCTTCTCTTTTTCTAGTCCATGACTCCAAATTTACAAATTACTTTGTCGATCCAGACTCCAGTTTCCCAGACAGCTCTCCATGTCTCCCAGCAACTGATATATGAGGACACAGGCAAAAAAAAACCCCTCTCACATGTTAGAATCTATTAAAAAAAGAAAAGTCTTTGTACATGAAGAATTATTTTGGAAGGGAACTTGAATGAGTAGCAAGGCCCCTTTTAATATTCAGTAGGTAAACTTTTCTTGTTTATTAACTTTATTACTTGTGTGACCTTTCAGTTTGAAACTGGAATAGTTAGCAAATCTGTATAGCTTGCTTCAGTTGAAGGTTTCTAAGCCTTTCACTGAAAATCTGGATGAGGTTTTTCTGCTCTGCAGGACATTGCAATGTATTATATGGCAAAGAAGAACCTAAATGTTTTAGTGGTCACCTGCTGATAAGTAATTAACTTCATATCCTCTCCTCTGTTTAGCGCAATGTGAGAATGTTTATTTTCTTATTAAGGAATGCTGACAATTTGCCTGACTCCCCACCTATTTTTATGAAAGCCACCAGAAATAACACTCTTCTTCCTGATGTACAAATATTAGCTAGAGTGACGAGCATTATAAAAACATCTGCCACTCTACTTTCACTAGCACTTCAAGCTTTTGTTTTAGTCTGAATAATGTCTATCTCTCTTTTCTATCTTTCAGTCAAGGTATGAAATCCTGAACTTTTAGGTCCTGGACAGGATGAAAAGGGCTTAAGCACCTCAAAAAGACTTGGAAAACAAAGAGCTTTTGTCAATTTTCTCACTTGTCTGATACTTCAAGTATGAATTCTTATAATGTAAACTGATGAGTAATTATTGATGTCTTCCAGTACTGCCTGATATAAAGACCTTTTGCCTTTTGCTCTTAGATTGACAGGACAGAAATAAGCATGCATGATCACAAATTTTCAATCCAGTCTGTGCCAAAGTGTGGGCTATATGGCTGGTGTGTCTGGAACGTATAAAATTGAATATATATCTTACATCACAGGTCTGTACATGTATACCATACATCCCAAGAGGAGGTCTGGACAGAAAAGAACACGTGTGTCAAAGTGTAGAGAGATACACAAGACAACTGGATATTTGGTAGCCCTATTCACACAGAGTTAAGTGAGGAACTTCTGTTTGCTCTTCAGGATCACCTAGTTAGATTACATATCAGTGATTTTGTGGGCATGCACAGACCTGTTCCAAAACAAAGGTAGATTTCCTAACTGTGGGGATCAACACTCAAGAATCAACCTTTGCAAGCTGTCCTATGAATACAATAGCTCTTTTATCAACCTATTATCACCAATAAATGCAATTATTTGCAAATATCACTGCAGAATTACTTTCTCTCTTTAAATGAAACTCTGATTTTATCTGAGTTGTTAGTGATGAAAAACTAAATTGAAAACTAGAAGAATGTTGCAGAGATGAGAAGACGTCAAATTTCCTGAATCTTTTTTTAAAGACTTTTCTTTCCCTAGGAGAATTATCTCTCTTATCTTAAACCAGTATGACTCAGCTATTTCATCAGCAAGAGAGAGTGAGAAAGTGTTCCTTATTGAGGAAAGAAATGTATGAATCTCTTTCAGTCCACTGGTAAATACTAAAGTATATAAAATTTCAAAAAGACAACCTTAGAGAGTATTTTCTGTGTCCAGTAAAGACCTTCTTTCTCTTTAGGCATTTCTTAGGCTTAATCTAGTCCTTTATGTGTCATATAAGATTTTCCTGAGTCGTCTCATAAATAAAAAAAATATCTCACAATAAACTGTAAACTAATCTTACTAAGCTATTAGATATATAATTCTTACCCAATACTCTTAATTAAGAAGAAACTGTGAGAGCTCATATATAGTGAAAATACTGCATACTTTTCCTTTTTTTTTTTTAACACTAAGAGTTCACTCATAAATGGAAGATAAATTACATTTTAAATAGTATTGTGAAACAGTTTAAGTAAAACTGTCCATGGATAACTGGAAGATGACTACACACTCACCATATTTTAACTGACAAATAAATTGGTCTAAGTCAGAAAATGTCTGGACTGGCATTTTAGGTTTCTAGAAAGTGCTCCACAATAGCTTTCCTTGAAGACAAAGTTAACAGCTTATGTCATCAAATTAGAAGGAAGTATAGGTGTGCAATATCTCTACAATTAATAAATATGCAAGATATTATACAATTACTTATTTCATATAAATGTCTCTTCATAGGAAGAAAAGGCACTATAAAAAAATTATTCAGAAGAAAGGAATTTAGCACAGAAAACCTGGTTTCTTCTCAAAGACTGTAATCTTCAAGGTAGCTGTTTGAGGGGGGAGTGTTTTGGTTGTGTTTTTTGTTGCCTTTTGTGTGCATGTGTATGGTACAAGCCCTTGCCTCAAGATGTAATTCCTTTGCATTACTGTGCCTCACCTATAGAGAGAAGTTTCTTCCTGCTGAATTAAAGCTACTGGGATTTGTGTCTTTCTGTAGTGAATTTTATGTAAAACATTAATCCCAGCCAAAAAAAAAATCTCTGGCATGCATTATCAGTACTTCATTCTTATAGAATTGTTCATTGTTTGACATTTTATTTCTTTCCTTCTACAGCTGTGTGGTCTGTGACCATCAATAGAACAGATTCAGATTAAGTTTTTCAAAACTGTTTGCAAGCTGCCTATATTACATTATTATCTTGTTTTACTGCCCTATTTTTTATGCCCCCTTTATATATTCAGTTGCTGCTAAGAGCTATCTGTTTAGTTTGAATAGTTTCAGTGTACAGCCTTTTGAATAGAAAAATCTATGTTCCTCTTTCTAAAATATCTTGCTGTCACGGTTTAACCCCAGCTGGCAACCCAACCCCATGCAGTTGCTCACTCACTCCCCAAACAGTGTTATGTGGGGGGAAATCAAAGGGCAAAAGCTGGAAAACTCATGGGTTGAGATAAAGACATCTTGATAGGAAAAGCAAAAGCTGTGCCTGCAAGCAAAGGGAAACAAGGAATTAATTCACTGTTTCACATGGGCAGGCAGGTGTTCAGCCACATCCAGGAGAGCAGGGCCCCATCATGGGTGACGGTGACTTGGGAAGACAAATGCCATCACTCCAAATGCCCCCCCCCTTCCTCCTTCTTCCCCCACTCTACATACTGAGCATGGTGCCACATGGTCTGGAATATTCCTTTGGTCAGTTAGGGTCACTGTCCAGGCTGTGTCTCCTCCAGACCTGCCATGCACTCCCAACTTCCTCACCAGAGCGGCAATACAAAAAGCAGAAAAGGCCTTGGCTCTGTGTAAGCTCTGCTCAGCAATAACAAAAACATCTCTACGTTTTCAACCCTGTGTCCAGCACAAATGCAAAACAGCCCCATAGCAGCCACTGGGAAGAAAATTATTCCAGCCAAAACCAGCACACTTGCACACATTCTTGGTCTAGGTTTTGTAGCCTCACCAAGCAATTTCATAGCCAACTATCTGAGTTACTTACTCGAATTATACTTGATAAAAGCATTTTGAATATTCCTAGACATGCTACAAAGTTACTTATGTGGTAGTCCAGGCCAGATATTATTAGTAAAGTAATTTTTTTAACAAAATGTACTGGGATAGTATATGGAAAATGTCTGGTTGAAATGTTTGTATCCTGTTTCAAGGAAAAAGAAAGAGACCATGCCCAGAACCACAACCAAATTCATAGCAAACCTAGAGAAAAAATTAAGAATGGTTGGTCAAAGGAAGACCTTAAATCATCTCTACCTTTTGACATGTAGCCATGTAGTGGGCCATGTGCTCTGTAGATTCTAGAAATTGGACTTGCTCATGCATGCACATAATGCATGTGCACGTGCAGTTGTACTGATATTTTATTCAATGTGTTGTGTTACATTTATTCAGTCAAGAAAAATATAGAGATAGCTTGCATACAGGAAAAATCCATTTTATCCTTTGTCCAGCCGGTGAAGAGCTCACACACCAGCCATTATATGCTCCTCAAAGCAAGTTTCCAGAAATGAGAAAATCCATTGCTTTAGTATATCTTTGGAAAAAAAAAAAAAAAGTAAATGTACATTGAAATCATTGGTTAGCCACCTCAGCTGAACAGTACAGATTTAGAGCAGCATTTCATGCCCCATGGTGCAATTAAATTATTTTAAGTGCTTCTAAACTTAACATCAACTCACTTTGTAAGAGGAATTAAAGTGAAGATTTTAATTACTTCAAAAAATGTTAAGTTGGTAAAATATTCAGACATTTAACATAGGTTTTAGTGATACCACTTCTATACAAATAAGACAAAATATTGAACCCAAATAAGGACAAAAATCACATAAAGATGTGTTAAATTTGAGGAACTGTTTTGTCCTAATACTTGAGACAAAGGCTTCAAACAAAGTAAAATGTAAAAGATAATTTCTAAGAATTATTAGCTATTTGCAAGAATGTCTTGGTAAAATATTATGGCCTATTTAGTGTAATGGGTCATAATATCGTTAACATAGACTGTCATAGAAACTAGGGCAATGGGGAGGTGGGGGGAAGAAAATAATTCAAAACTTTCTAGAAGAAAGTTATGGCAATAAGGAATATCTTCATTACTTTGATTTCAGGGCTTTTTACTGGCCAAAACTTTGGGCTTAAACCAATATATTTCAAAAACGGTACTGATTTGCCTTTTTAACTGAAGAGCTAAAATGAGCAGATGCTTGCCCATCTGCCATCTCTGTCTGCCACTGTCCAAGAAAGCACAGTTAGAAACAGCTGTGTCTGCGGTACCTCTGTACAGCAAATATTGGCAACTGGAAGCAATATCTCTGCAAATGCCTGCTATACAATTTAGGAAATACACAGAAATTCCCAGTCTGGCAGAAGAATTAATAAGTTGATTACCAAAATGTTTCATTGCATTCCTTTTTATATGTGTCAACTTTTTCAAGTCTTCCATGATGTTTCTTTAAACAATAAGAAGAAAACCTTTCATTATTAGTTCTAGCTGATGAAACAAGGGAATGCTGCTTCCTGATGGATATCAAATTCTAACATAAATCTTTGTTTAGAGATAGTAACAACATGTCATTTCAAAGAGCAAGAGATAGGCTCTATATATGTAATCAAATGAAAAATATTATTACAATATTTGAGAAATGAATGGTTTATTTTTATGCAGAAGCATGTGAAAAACAACTGACATATGATACACATGGGAAAAAAAAGACCAATATACTACTAGACTACCTGCAAAGTGATAGGCATCCTCCTGTTCTTTGCACATGTACTGTGAATATAATACTGATGTACTTTGAAAAGTGACTCAGTGACAATGACACCATGAGGTTCCACATTTATCCTAATCTCAAAGTCTGACATAATGCATCTCTTTTCTTTGTAAGTCAAAGGGTTTCTATGGGGTTTAGCCCTGTAGTTTTGACCTAAGAAATGAAAAACAACTCACAGTCTTATATAATAAACTTTTATTCAGAGATTACTGGGCAATTATGTGCTAGGTATGCATTAGACAGAAAATCTGATAGGATAGTTTTGAATAGTTTCTTTTTCTTAGCAACATTAACAAAAGTAAAATTTATTAAATTCTAAAGTTAGAGAGAATTGTTATTTTTATTGTATTTCAGTATTTACTTTGATCATATTTTCCACAGTAAAATGAGCCTTATACAAAGATGACTTACTTTGCTAAGAAAAGGAGAAAATGTTTTAATTTTATAAAATTAGTTACAAAAAGAGTTACTAGATTCAAGAACTTAACAGTTTTTAGTTTACCAATATTTTGGTGTTACTTGGGTTTTTTTCTGAAAATTTTCCCGAAATCTGCATCAAAAATTTTTGCAATCAAAATTGAGTTTGAGCAAAATCAATTGACTATTTGTTGCTATTTTTAATGAGAAATTTTTCTTCTGTAAAATGTTGCAATTGTCCACTGAGAAAAAAGAAACATTATTACATTTAAATAGCCAAAACCCCCATGATAATAAAAGTTTATTTCCTGTGATTTTGGGATGTATACTCCGCTTAAGTGCTTTTCTGGACTGAAGTCCAAGTGAGACTGTAGACTACCGGCTGTGGGGTACTGAAAGTGAATGCATGGAAAAACTGAAAACAATGAATATATTAGTATATTCCTTTACTTATTAAAGGGGGAAGGGGAAAGGTTATTGCTGTTAGGAGTAATGGCTAGTTGTGTGAATAGCACTGAGAGTGTTGCAAATATAGGAACCAAGCAAAACCTAGAATAAATCAGTATTTCATTCTCAGACTTTAACATTGATTTCCATACTATGTGACAGGGAACATTTAAAAGTTTTATTTTTTTCATTAAATATCCTCACAGAGAATCAAATAGCTTCACATGGAAAGAAGAAATCTCAAACCACAGTTTAAGCACTACCATTTCTCTCATAAATAATTAAAAATAAATCTGTCTGAAGGGATCAGAGCACAGAAGGTAAACAACTATGTGGAAAGGACTTTTTTCCACGTGAAACAGGGAGGTGAATGTGAGACTGTTCAGCAAAGTGAAAAATACAAGCAAGGGTCAGCCAGGACAATTTCACTATTGTTAATATATCTTTCAAGACAGATGTCTGGAATGGGTGATGAAGCCAACACTGACAACAGGGAGCGTTTATAAAGAGAACTATAAACTTTCCATGCAACAGCCAGCTAGTTAAATAAACATTTCCCTCCTCCTTCATTTATATCCCTCTTTCATATATGTAACCATAAGAAGTTAATACAGAATACTACTTTTGTAATGTTGTCTCCTGTCTTCTGCTTTGTCTTTTCCACCACCCATGAAGTGCACAAGTTTTTCAGCTCAGATTATAAAACTTTTGAAAAAATTTTTTTTCTTCTTTTTGCCACAAGTATTTCAAGTATTATACGTGTTCCGTAATATTTAGCTTGCCCATGCTGTCTTTTTCCACATTCTACTTTTTATGAACATACATGCCAAATATCAAAATAGAAGAAAATAGAGTTTTAATGCAATCTAGTCTAAATAAATTTGACCGTAATCAAATTAATGTCAAACCTGTCAAGGAATTTTTCCTCCATATTTCACTAAGTGCAAAATTCTGCTTGGAGAATAGAGTTAAAAAAAGTTTCCTCTGTAATCTAGAATTTCTCCAGAACTTTCCAGAGTTAAATGTATATTCATTGCTGTTTATTGGTAAGATCTAAAATTGTTGTAGCGTGTTCATGGAGTGTTGTTAGTTTTATAAACTTTGATTTTTGCCTCTCTTGAGGCAGATACTTGCTCTTTCCAGGAGCAAGGATATTTTGCTCTGATAAGGACAGAGTGTCCTTGTCAAGATTATTAATTTTTTTCTTTCATACTATGAACAAGGAATAAAATTCATACTAATAGTGGCTTTCAGTGTTTTAGTATGTTCTACTGAGGGAGCTTTCCAAAATCAGATAGTGGCAGGCTCTTAAACCATGATGTTCTTATACTGACCATAAGTACTTGCTTCAGATATAAAAACCGCATTGATTCCTAGAGAAAGAAATGATGTGTAGCATAATAAGAAAAATGTACAGACAAGTTTCTTAGGATAAAATAACTTAACTGTACCATATAAGTTAAAGAAAGAACTGCTACCAAGTTTTTCAATTTCCTCTCAGGAACTGTGTTTTGGAGGGCATAGTCAGTTTAAAGTGGTTCTTGCAGGAACAATGAGAATGGCTCACATCAGCAGAGGAAGCTTAAAAAAAGGGAATATACTTTATGAAGAGAAAAAAAAAAAGAGAAACAGAAATTCCAGGGCTAGAAATGGGGAAACTGCTTCCATATTAAGGGAGTAGCACAACATTCTCCTTACTGTGCTTGCCTTCCCATCTCTGTGAGATGTTAGCAATTATGAAAAGCTTCTGATGTAGTAGATTGCATACTCCTTTTTTTACTTTGAGTAATTGAGGATCTAAATCTCCTACAGTCAGTATGTTCAAGACAATTCATATGAACTTTTTTAAGAAAAGATACAAATTTTACAAGTTTTTATCATGGCCAGAATAGTCTTCTTTTTTAACATGTATTTGAACACCTTTTATAGACCACAAGAGCTATTTCAGACCCAAGCAAACTATTTAGGAGCAGATGTTAATTTAGTGATGCAACATATTTCACAATGTAATCTTTCCCAGGACAAAGTAGAAGAATGTGAATTAAGAAAATATCCCAACTGAACAGGAGTGGCAGAAACATTTTATACTGCAAGAGGATTTTTGCCCAAAGCACAGTCTTAAACGTTTTAAAAGTGATGTCATGGTAAAAGTTATCAGATATAACCAATCCTTTGTTATCAACAAAAACATCATGCTGAATGCTGTCCAAAAAACTTACCTCCTGTTCAAAACAAACCCTATGCCACTGCAAAACAAAACCCGAAAACCAAAAAAAAAACAACCTCCCAAAACCTCAGCAAAACCCCCCAAAAAACAACAGCAATTAATCAATTGCTCTTATTAGTGTTGGCAGACTCTTAAACACAATTAGCTGATCATGTCTTCCCAACAAGACAGTAAGCTTCTCCCTTCATTTTTCTTATTTCCTGCCCCAACATCAAAGATAACACTTTGTGCAAATGTCTTCTCTCGCTTTTGTCATTCCCTTTTAATTAGCAGGTTATGAAATACTGAATGTCAGTGCTCACTCTTCCACATGGCTGCCAAGTAGTTAGCCTCTCTGATTAGGTAGACACTTGTTTAATCCAAGCTTTAACTATAAAGGTGACACTAATAAGCTGTACAGTAGTTACATTCACCGTTTCAAAATCAACTATAAAAAGTTGTCTGATATCGTTAGATGCAAAAACAAATGGTATAGCCCTATGTAAACTATGCTGTGAAAAAAAGAAGGAAAGGGAAACTGTGATTATTGGTTGTATGCCATGAGCTATATCACCACTATAACTTATTAAAATAAGGCATAGGTAAAACAACTGCTTACTAAAAAATCATTTTCCCATTTGTAAGGCGAAGCTTATGATTGTTCTGGTAATTAAGTCATTAATTAACACAATTTGTAGAAAGCATTATGTCCTTTAAATAGTGCAGATTCTAATCTCAACATTTAGATAGTTGTGCTTTAAATCTTAGATGGACCCATGGTTTCTCCTTGCCCCCTTGACTGTTTCTTCTGTTTTCTTTATACAAAATAAATTATCCTCTGACACCTTAAAAAAAGACAGAACATATAAACACACTAAATAGGGGAAGAATAGATGGCTAGAGGACTGAGGAAAGGCTTATTCTTATCAACAATAATGGTTTTGGTACCATATACTTATTTAAACAGAATTTACTGACCTTTTTATAAAAGTGGGAATTGTATTACTGATGTTTGCAGCTTGACCATAGCAGAACTGAAAAAGTACTCTTGCCATTCGCTGATAATCTGTATTTTCCCTTCTAGTAAAAGAAGTATCTTACCAGTGTAGAAAGTAATTAGTACTCTTTTCAGTTTTGCCACATCACGTTTGGGCACTGCTCACAATTATATGTCACTGTCCTTGCTTAATGTATTAAAAATGAAAACAACCACTCCAGCCCCCCCAAACAAACAAACAGACAAACCCCACCAATCACAAAACTCCCCAAAACCAACTGATGGGAACTTATCCTGTTCATTCAGGGAATACTGGCTCTGAAAGGATGCTGGCTGATCTGGAATCTCTCTTTCATGAGTTTCCTGGGATGCTTTCATGAGCTCTAAGTGTCTGCACTGCCAAAGAGCCAATGGGAAGGAGTGGTCTGAATTGAATTGTCAGTAATGACAGTTCATTTAGCATGTGGAAATTATTATTATGAGGAATAAGATGACACTGTCATTTTTGGAAGAACTTCCTTCTATAGTAGGCCTTAGAAATTGTGGAAGCTGGAAGTTTTTGAGTGATCAATTAACAAATGTTATACAGAGAACCATTCAGAGCATGGCTATTTACCTACATGTGTTACCATACAGTTGTGATGTCATATTTATTTTTCAGCTATATACACATTTGCTTTCAAGTTACATATAATGTACACAAAACACAAATATTGAATATATATAAGGAGAAGAAAGGTCACAAAATCACTGCTGTTTGCCTCTCCTCCAATCTGGGATAACAGGATTCACAATAAAAGGCTGCTGAAGCCACTTTTCTTATCTGTTCAATATTATCTTTCTTTACATCTTCCTATGTGAGAGGGAAGGGGAGGAAATTTTGCAAGGGGAGTCACATGTTCTTACAAAGGTCTTTGGCCGTAGTTTAATACTCAATGCTTTCATCACCTTTCAGTTCCGTTTTTTATCTTTCCTTTTCAGGTTCCTGCCCCAGTCTTATAAAGCCTCTGCTGAGTGTTTTGATCTTTCTCCTTCCACACCAAGTGCTCCTTCCCAGGGGGTTAAAGGGAAGGGTAGCAATATTGCTGCTTTTACTCAGGCTTTGCAGCACAGATTTAATCACACACACACACTCTGACAGAAGATTCTCCCAAGTGCATTCAAACAGCTCAGATTTTTCACTAAACTTCTAGATAATCTCTCTTACTGTCTAACTTAGACTAGACATGTCTTAGATGTGTCTTTAATGATGAAAGTCAGATCAGAATGAAGTTTCTGCAGACACCACCTATGGACTATTTTGCATAACAAGATCCCTGGGGCAGTTTTTTAAGATGTCCTTCTTTTTTTCTCCTTGATCTGCAGATACTCTTTTGTCCTCTCAATTGCCAGCTGTGAAATAGGATGTGTGTGTCCTTAATATGTGAATGCAATTGGGCTCTTCAAGGTCTGGAATAAGTGATATTAGTTGCAGTCAAAAGCACTCCAGGGTGTAAAACTGAACGTAATGTTTTCATACACACACAGAAATAAACCACCCCAGAACTAGTCTCAAATAAAGAACCGTAATTAAAGAACTGAAGGAATGTAAAGCTAGCAAGGTAGCAGTGAAAACTGACCAAATTAATTAGAAGTGAGCATGAAAGCATCTCAAGGCACCAAACACTGATATTAAAGCAAAGATCAAATCCAGGAAACTGGATAGAAAATACAGAATATTTTATTGTGGATTCACTGTAAACATATCTAGATTTTTAAAATTTAAAATATCCAGAACAGTTTGATAGCACATTTTTTTCCCTAGGGATAAAAATCATTTGCAAAAGCACAGGAGAGTGAGGAATCTGTAGCCTTCTTAGCAGGTGCATTGCATCAATGCAAAGGACATTAAAATTATTAGGTAAAGAGATAGCAGCAGCTTATGATCTCTTCTGTAACTTAGTTCAGAAAAAGAAAAATCAACATTAGAATGGAAATAAACTCCTATTGCTCTATACCATTAAAAACCAAACCCCCTAAAAATTTCAAGCACTGTGTAGGACAAAGTATTTCCTAGATACAGTAGGACATAGAAGCTGATTATTTCTGGAGGCATGTGCAGTGCATTAGATTTAGGGAAAACTAAAAAAGAAGAAAATTTACAAAAAGAATTAATAATTGCAAAATTTGAGTTTTGTAAAGGGTTAATGCTGTCTTTAACAGGTGGAGGGGAAAGAAAGCAATTTCATAGTGTCTGAAGGCAAGTGATGTCTATTATTTGAATTTGAATACTTTTGTCAACTTTCTATCTGCACCTTAACCTACCTATAATTAAAGCAACGCTACCACTAAGAAAAATCTGTAAAGTAAATTATTTCTAGTTTTAGAAGGTAATACCTTTTCCTGTAATTACTTTGTGCTGTAAAATTTACCAAATATCAGGACCAAAGCATCACGCCTGTGCTATTATTTTTTAAAATAGCGTGCTATTTATTAGAGAATAAACTGGAAGTTCAACTAAAAATCACTTGATAAAAATTTAGTTGCCCTACACCCAAACAAATGGTGTGTTTAGGATTGTAAACAGCTACACACATAAGGAAACATTTACAAGCAAATATGGAAATAATGGGTTCCCTAAGGAATACTGCAGATTTTTGCACAACATCAGTTACACACAGTTAAAATTTCATACCTAGCTCCTGATGAATTGTCTCAGGACTGTCTCAACCTCTATTTTACCTTCCTCCACTACAATACCTACACAGTGAGTGCAGTACTCACTCACTTCAGTTACATGCAGTTTCTCCTCACACTACAGGGCACGCCAAAAAAGACAAAATAGTTAGACCACACTTTTGTGTTGCATACCAAACATCTCAGAAAATCTGTTTACTTATAAGCTAGCACAAAAGTGTCTCTTCTGATTTATTTTATTCAGTGAGCATGGTCTAAAAGCACAGAAAGAGAGACTCCCACTTAGCTTACAGAAGACAGAGCAACCAGCAGAAAGGAAAAGCCACACACAAACAAAGCAACCGCATCTGAACCACACTTGGTCTATTGCCACTTTCCTCACCATTTACTTTGGGTACCCCCTGGCTGTACCTCAGGCTGGTGACACAGGATTCATCCTTCCCTCAAAGCGGGAAGGGGTGGCAGTGCCCGGAGTGGGAGGAAGCCCAGCCAACCGCACAGGTGAGTTCCTGAATCTGGGCCACACTGGGACCAGCGTGTCCATGCACCACATGACATTCTTGTTCTTCCAGCCTAGGTCTGACATCTGGATTAAATTCTGCATCTGGGTAACCATTCTTTATCATAATCAAACAGAGAGGACTGTTGTACGGCTGGCTCAGTTACGCCTTTTGTAAGCATCAAGTTATTTCTAATTTCTGCTAGATTTATATTACGCTTGCTAGTTTTATATTAACCCATTGTAATTCTGAGCACTTGGAATTCCTATTTTGAATCAGATGCTGGTAAAAGTCATGATTTTTGTATGCTTTTTACATATTACTACATGCTTTTTTCCCCCCACATCGCTATGCCACACATTACAGAAATATTTAACCACTTTAAAAGAAGCATCATTTTAACAGTGTGATAAAAATAATTTCCTTCCTGGAGAACTTTTATGGAAGATTTTAATAAACAATCTTAACACACAAATATGGTTCTACTATTTCTATTGTAGAGACATTAAATTTTATTGATTTTTCATTAAAATAAAGCTGTGTTCCTTGTTTGGCCAGTTTTGCTTTTAGTTTATATTTCTGAACTGCCTTTTCCTGAGGTAGAGGAAAGCCATCATAAAGTTAGTTACATTTCTGTATTTCTCTAAGATACAGATATAAACTATTAAACTACTTAATAATAAATATTTTATACAGTTCTGAATACTGCCACAGATGTATAAATATTAATTAATCACTAATTCACACTTGGAAAAATATTATTCCATGATAATATTGTGATAGTTTACTTAAAGCAGAAATTGAGATAGAAAAATTTAATCAGAGGAAGCAAAACTACACAAGGATCAGAATGTTCATAATTTACTGTAGAAGTAGACTTCTTAGAAGTAGAGTTCTCTCATCTATAAAAATCCAATAGCTTTAATGCAGGTAAGCAGTAAGGAAATTATGAAGCACACAGGAATAATTGATCAGTTGATCAGCTGGTCAGGTGACAACTTTTCAAGAATTGCCAAGCAGTTTTTGTATTGTAAATAAATAAAATTTTCCAGTTTTTGGTGGAGGGGTATTTTCATAAATTATTGATCCTACTTCTGCCTCTTTCTTCTCTAACGTTCTCTGGAACTTCAATAAAGCCCATTTCATCTGTGAATACTTGGATTTTAAAAGTATCTAAGCAGTCACAAAGCCACAAGCCTTCACCACTGTTTGACCATCCTCAGGGTAAAAAAAAGTGTTTTCTTATGTTCAGGTGGAAATTGTGTGGTTTGATTTGTGCCCACTGCCTCTTGTCCTTCCACTAGGCACTAATGTGGAGTGTCTGGCTTTTTTCCTTTTTATTGGCCTGAGCTTGGCCTTCTCCAGGCTGCACAATCCTAGGTCTCTCAGCCTCTCAGCACATGGTCTTATCAGTTGCTCAGTGCTTTGGCAATGCAAATGGTATTTCTAATGAATTCTTTGTATTTATTCTCTAAAGACAATGCTTTGTGTTTGTTAGTATCATGGCAAAATAATTTTCATTTTCAAGAGACAGAAGAATGACTCTTAATTTTGATATTAAGGTTTATCCCTAATTCATTTATTAGATTATTGTAGTCTTTATCATTTTTCTCCTTCAAAAAGTATTATAAGTGTAAAGCTCATCTACCATAGTACTAACATCTTTATTTATTATTTCTTTGAGGCAATCTAGAGGCTGTTATAAGAATAATGTATTAATATTGTTGTCCATAAAATGTTCCAAAACTGTAAATTTTTTATTATTATCTTTATTCTGCATTTTTTGTTTTTCTTCTTTCAAATGTGAGATTTCTAAGTTTGGAATAATATGCCTGTTGCCATTTTGTTGAATTGACTTATACAAGGTTCTGAATATACCTATAATCACGATTTTAACTTCTCCCGTTTTAAGAAGTTGAGACTAACGAAAACAATTTAGGAACAAATCACAAGTCTATGCCATATCCTTGACAGGAGAGCTGGTACCCTTCAAACTAATACCTTAAAATTGGAACACAGAAAGTTCCAGGCTCACTTTTCCTACAGACCAAAAATGTCTGAAGTCCATTTCCTCTACAGTAGAAGAAAATACATCCACTCTGGGGGTTTGTTTGTTACTAAGAAATTCTGAACAATGAAACACAATAACTTACCCTTGATTCTGTCAATTATGAAATGGAAAGAAGAATAATTTTGTATTTGACACTATTCAGTAGTACGCCTGCCTCAGAATGTAAACTCACCAGATGCTGGTCACTAAAGAGCATGACAGAAGGATATCCATCAGGAAGAACTCGGATAGATGCAGTGTGGAGTTAATGAAAAATAGAAATGAGAAAGGGATGTGCATGCTGGGAAGATGAATAAATATTTCATGTTCTCACCAAAAAACCATTTTTGCTATTTATTCATTTGCACTTCTGATTAGTAGCCAATTAACCTCCTCCTCACAGTTTTCTACTCTCACTGCACAATAACTCACTTCGGCACAAGAGAAGTTTTTGTGCTGAATGCATGCCCAGTGTATGCACCCTTCCTTATTATTTTCTCACTCTTTGTTTTAAAATAAGGTGAAAATAAAACAACACAGAAAAAAAGCAAACAACCACAACCAACAAAAAGAGAAATCAAACAAAAATTTTATTAAGGAAGAGTAGAAGACCAAAATTACAAACAGCCTTTAATATGCAGCAAAATTCAGACTGCTCTCTGCCTGAGAAATATAAACCTTGAAGAGCTGAATGATGGTGCATTCCATAGGTGTTTTATGCTGTTGATGATTCAGTTGATCATTGCATCTATAAAATATTTCTCTTTCTGTATTGATGAAAACCTCCCCATTTTTTAAGCTCAATTACAGCCTTTTTTACCATTTACCACTCTTGGCAAATTTATGGATTTCTGTAATTAGATTTTTATTGAGATAGTTTATTTGAAACTCATTACTTGCAGCTGTAGGCCACAATCTGAGTAAAGTTACAAGAAAAAGAAGTTATTATAATGGAGAATTTTCAACTATTATAAAATATAATGTTTAAAAATGAGTTCTTTCAATGCTTGAGTGACAAAATGTATTCCTTTCTCTCACTTTTGGGACAGGACAGTAATAATTTCCCAATTCTTTTGTGAGAAAAAAAATCAGATAACATCTCTTCACTGTCCCTTACTATTGAATAAAGATGAATTTGACAGCAGGGAATACTTTCCCCTCACCCTCTAGACCCCATCATGCTAATAAATAACTAAAATTACAGATGAAATAAGCCTCCCCGACTAGACCATCTTCACTGAAGTTAATTACAACTTCTGTACTTGCAAATGTGAAATATATCTGCATTCAAAACATGACATCTATATAGGGAATAAAATATTCTCCAGGCCATATCCAAGTTGTTTTGTATATATTTGAATTTCTGTGCTGTGAATGACAAACGGATTAGCTCCACTACCCATCTTACTAATGTGGACTCTCTTACTAAATCAAGCTAATTTAAGAACATTTGTCCAACAATCTTTTGGGATGAGCATGAAATGGGATTTCCAGGGATGTACTATGCTCTACAAACAATTCTAGCACATAATCTATTGAATATTCTATTACAGATGCTCCTTTCACCTCCAGTAGTATCGGTATCAGGATGAGGAAGGAGTAATAATGACTTCCAGTCACTTCTGTGTTACTGGAAACTGCATAAGGAAGAAAAGCCTGAAATTGAGTTGTTGTTTGCTTGTTAATGTGTGAATGTTCGAATTCCACTGGATACTAACCTGTCAGTCTACACTTACAATTTATGTTTGTGTTGCAGACAACTTCGCTAAAGTTGCTGCTAAAATTTGTAATAATACAGCCTGGTTTGGTATCAGTCTCCAGTAGTCCCATTTTTATGCTCCCCTAAGGAGAATCGGGAATATAGTTACAATTATATGAAGCTGTATGTGCAGGAAAAGAGACAAGATACACTCTAAAAACCTTTTCTTCCCTGCTGATGTCCCAGCAGAGAGAAGAATGTTCTCTGTTGTCTGTTAGAGACTTAATATAAAAAGAAGTCCTCCTCTTTCATTATAAATTGCCATCCTTTTAGTGTTTGCTTTAGTTTACTGTTTCCTGAACTTTTTGTTTCTGTCTTCATTCCCACAATTTTGCCTTTCACTGGTCTTATGACTGCTATGCTATAGTTAGCACAACGTGCAGTTACTGTAAGCAATCCTCCCTGTGCTGTTTTTTCACTTTAGACAGAGAACCAAGTCAGCATGAGAAGACAAAAGAGGACAGAGAAAAGTGGCAATGATGACAACAGATAGAGATAAAAATAGAAAAAAAGAAATAAGATGAAGACACAAGAGAAGCGGTAGCAAATTTTGTTTCAGATGAATGACAAAGTAAGGGGGCATCTTATTTTGGAAATATTTGCCAGTATTTCTGAATATTTATTTCCATAAAGTAGAAGTTTCAGATGGACAGGATTGCACATATGGCATGAAGGAAAAACCCAAAGGATATTTCAAGCTCTTTGCTTTTGATTTACACCTGGCTAAGCATAGGATAAAACCTAGGACTATATCGACAAAAAGAAATGCCAGCTTGCTTTTTCCTGAAAAATACTTGCCTTCTTGAACATAGGCTTTTCCTAGCAGTCTTTTCTCCCCACAAACTGTGGCGAGTTTGAAGTTTTTTCAGGGTAGGTGTTTTTTCTTGTTGTTTTTGTTGTTGTTTACTTTTAAAGGAACTATCCACTTGAAGCTGCTATCTTGAATCTTGCTATCTATCCCCACTTGAATCCTGGGGAAAGTGAGTTAATGGTTATGAAATATTTGCTAGCAAAACTGTCTGATATTTCATTATCTATTTTCTACCATCTGTCACAATATGGATATCACCTTGTATTCTTCACATATATGACTCAATGAACTTAACCAAATAATAAGATAGAAGAATAAGATTTATTTACTAAAAACTAGAATTTTCTGTTTCTTCCTTAGACTTTTAAATTGGTGTATAAGTTTCAATAAAAGTATTCTTTTTCCAGACCTGTGAAACCAAGAAAAACCTCTTCCCCATTAAAAGTAAACCTTCAATATACAGGTGTCAAATGTGAATTCTAGGACCTAATCTTGAATTTTAAATGCCTTGTTTTGCAAGCTTATTTTTTTAATAAATGATATTTTCTTGGACATTTTAGCACCCCTAAGGTTTTGGTTTATGCATATTTTTCCATTATCTAGTTATTTCCAACTGCAAAGATACATGGGAAGCTGTCTATAAAGCACTCTGCAGGACTAGTTCACAGCCACCAATATTCTTTTTTCCTCAAAACTGAAAGCTTCCCTCTGTTTTCAGCTATAATCAGAGTAGCTGTAATCCTCAAGCTCAGAGTATTTCCCTTTACAGCTCTGCCAGTTCGTTGATAATATCACCAGGGTATATACCACAAAAGTGCTGTTGTTAGGCTTCAGTATTCTTTGCCTGAAATATATCAACAAAACCTAATTTTGTGTATTTATTGTTCCAGGTAGATGTCAATAGTCTAATGATTGCATACTGTATACACGAGCCCAGGTGACAGAGTTGTAATAAACGAAGCAAAATGGGACATCAAAGTTGAGTATTTTCCTGCTTTGACATTTCAGAGCCATAAAAAACTTTCTAGATCCAGAATGGCTGGGAGATTATTGGCAAAATAAAGCCAAGAACAAAAATGAGATTCACTCAGGAATGACTTGTGGATTTAATCCCAAGAGGATCATTTGTCCTACCTCAGGTTCCCCACTCTCTGAAATACTCATTCTAGCTGCAGCCAGGATAGTTTAGGAATAGGATATGATTTTAACAGCTGGTTCCACTGAATTAAATTAAATCATTACCAGGACAGCCCTTCTTTAGACCATGTTTTCATAGTGTTTTATAACTCAGTAAGACAGTTTCTGCCAGCACTGATTTAAAGACTGAGTAGTAACCTGACTTTCATATCTCATTTCTAGGGAAAAGTAGCCTGAAAAATGTGTTAGACCATCATAAGAGATATTCAGTGTCTTAAAAATATGTTTAAAATTTCTTGGTAGATCAGGTAGCACATAACTATTTATTCCCCTTTTAAATTCTGCAGATTTCTGTGTAATATTACCTTTCATATAACATAGATAAAAATGTAGGATAATTCTAGAAGAGATGGGCATAATTTTTAAATGTTTAATGATGAAAAATGCCATGTGGATCAGTAGCTGAGCTACAGTCTCCCAGTTGCTCACCAGTCATTTACTGTAGTCTCCAGATTACGAATGTTGTGGTTAAACCCCAGCGGGCATCTCAGCCCTGCCTAGCCACTGGCTCACTGCTCACAGTGGGATGGGGGAGGGAACTGGGAGAGTGCAAGCGAGAGAACTTGTGGGTTGAAATAAAGGCAGTTTAATAGAGAAAACAAAAGCCACACACACAAGCAAAGCATAACAACATATTCTTTTACCATTTCCCATGGGCAGGCAGGTGTTCCACCATTCTCAGCAAAGCAGGGCTCCATCACATGTAACAGCGACTCAGGAAGGCACACACCATCACTTGGTTTTGTTCATAATCTCACACGAATGCTGAGAACAATCAGTTGGTAAACCTGACTGCATGCCTAGTTGCCACCAACAGAGGATGCAAGCAACAAGTATAGACAGAAGCCCTATAGTTAAAAGATCCTATACTGTGATATTTTAGAGGGACATAAGACTGATTTTCTTCATTTTTCACAAAGAACTGAGGTGAGAACTTTTCTAGTTGAGAGCTCTTTGAGAACTTTCTCAATGAAATTTTGTTGCACAATTTTGGCATGGTGTGGCTCCTTCCAACATTACCCATTCTGTGACTGTGTAATCACAGCATCCATAAGAAAATATTCCCCTTTAATTTCCTTTAGACCACACATAAGGAAAGATTAGCATCTTCCTGCTTCTGTAATCAATTAACGCATTTCTGATGGGTTTATCCACCTGATGAATGAGCCAAGGAGCAATTTGCCTTCCCAGCTAAGAATGAATTTAGGAAAACTTTCCTAAGGACTTGAATTGGTATAGTGTGGATATTGCAGCTCGGTTCCAATGTCCTTTGAGACTTTCTCCATTCCATGATATATACTCCTGTATGAATCTAGTCTTTTCTTACTTAGTCAAAATTTCGGTTAGCCTTAAAGTATGATATGATTATCCGGTAAGAAGGGCTCTTTTCCCTGGGACTGTTATGAATTTTATCCTTTGCAGTCTGCCATTCATCTTCCTAGTTACAATTTTTCTGTGGAGATATGCTTACCCTGTAAAGCCCTCTAAATGTTATCCCTTTAATGCTTTCAGCATAGTTATTATTGTTTATGACAACATGTTATTGTATACACCAGAGTACAGCTGAAAACAGATATGCCACTTTGGCTTTGGACTAACAGACCATTTCTCTTATACTACAACATTGTCTAATTTTCCTGGGAGGAATTAGTATGAGAACACATGAAGAGGCAAATAGTGTTAAGTCCTTTCCATCTGTACTACTTAGGTGCAGAGCTGATCTACAGCATTTCTTGCATCTTTCCTGTTCACATTCTCTTTGTTGTGGTCATGCCATTATATTTACTCCCTGTGTTATTTTTGCTAGATTTTCAAACTGAATATCTTTGGAAGAGATCACTTTTTGTTATTATTGATATTTTGCTTTTTCAATCATATCAAGAGAGTCATCCATCCTTGCTATGGACACCATTGACCATTATTTCAATTTATTTTTATTTATTTTGAATTTCAGTAAAAAAGTCAATTTTTATCAAAGAACTGGTTATCTACCTGATACTGAACTGATATTTCAGTCATCAAGCAGAAAGCTCCTAAAATTTTACCTTTTTTTATCCTGTGTATTCAACAAATCTCAGCGGCTTTGAATTTCACACAAAACACAGGCATCATAAATATTTAATATGTATTTTCTTAATCGGGTTTCTTAATCCCAAAAATGTTAAGCATCAGGGTAGACCAAGCTGTTTGAAAGAAATCTTTTCTGTGTAATGAACTAATATTAACTATCCCTGCATAGCCAAGGCACTTGCTGCTGCTGCATAAAATCTGCTTACAATGTTAAATCAGTTAAAGACTGACAATATCTGACAAGGTAGCTGTCATGTTAAAATTATTTCATAAAATAAAGGTTTTTGTCTAGGTCTAGAAACTGGGTGGGAAAGAAGACCAAGCTCAAAATCAAATTGAGGAGGACAATAAGCTTCAATCTTCATAATTTTGAAACTCTCCACTGCTTCTTGTCACCAGCCTCACATATTCCTCACCTTTCAGTCCCATGTTATCATCCTTTTTTTTTTTTGGTTTGGTTTTTTTCTTATTTTTTTGATTTCTCTTTTAATAACTTGTGTGCTGGCCCCTGTCTTTTGTCACACCTCCTCTTTCTTTCTGGTTTCAACCAAGACTCTTGCTGTCACAGTGAAGTAGAGGGCAACATCAATGAACACAAAAGGCTTAACTAGCAAACTTTGCTTTTTTGACTTGTTTTTCTCCTCTGTGATCTAATCTTTTATGCCCCTTTCTCACTGTTTAAGGAAATGAATATTCTTTAATTATATAGGAAAATGGCCACACTAAAGCAAATTCTTATTAACTACCAAATAAAAGTTCCTTATGATTGGCATGGGGAATTCTCATTGGAAAGCTAGCACGCCCTGGGAAAAAATATGGTCTTCCGTAAAGCAACAATAATCTGTTAAGAAAGGAAGAAGATATGCTTATTTCCTGCTTTCTAGCTGGTGATAAGATGACTTAATTGTTTTATTTTCTTTAAAACAGCATTCCAACTTCCAAAAAAGTTTTGTAAGATAGACATGATAATACACGGAGATCAGGGTTCTCCGTAAGAAATAAGATTATCTATAATCAGAATGAAAGAGATTAAATAGCAGATAGCATTGCATAAGCCTGTGAAATTCTGTTTCTCTCTTCTTTAGTTTGTTAGATATGGTGGTTTTTAATCTCTCAGGCTGCTATTTCTATCAATAAAAGTACTAGAAACTGTAAATTTTAAGCAATTTATACACTATTCAGCTACATTTAAAATAAAATTTCTGATGTACTGCAATGGGAATTTGTGAGTTTGCCTTGTTAAAACTAGTATAGTGGCTATTAAGGGGACATTAGAGAGCTTTATTGTACAGTCTGCAAAATCTAAATGCTGTATCCTGTCACTGCAAGAAGGCTTAGGCCAGATTTTTAATAGCCCAGTGGTGACAGTTCATATGCATCTAAGGACAATGCACATGCAAAAGGAGCTAATTAACATCAAACCCTAATTAGTCCCTCAGTATTTAGCAATGAAGTATCAGCAGCTGTCGTAGATGCCATATGCTAATTAGCATTAATAAACTTCAGAAATAATTGTCTCCATTGTTCTGTGTCATAATACTCCCTCTAATTATACTTTGGAGAGCTTTGCCTATAAATGGTAGCAAGCATTGCATTGCAATGCTTGAAGTTTAATGAGCAATTTATGGCAACTTGTGGCAATAAAAAAAAAAGGATCTATATTAGAAAAAGACAAGATTAATACCAATTTTATAATTCTATAATTAATGTGTTGGCTTGTACCTGTGTTCAAAAATTCTGTGAGATGGGAGTGAGATAATTTTTTTTGTTCTGTACGCTGTAATGTATACAGCAAAAGAATAAAAATGTGATGTTTTAGTGTAATAGAATCGATTCACCATCTCTGCATGCAAATTTTCCAAAACAACAGTTTTATATCTCACACAAAAGGGTGTGAGCTATTATACTGGAGTGTTTATGCTCAACTCTTGGACTTTATGGTTGTTCAGAATTCCATTTGTCTAATGGTGAGGAAAAAAGAGAAGCATTATGTTTGGTTTACTCTTATCAATATGCATTATCCACTGTTGATGTTTTTCGACAGATTTATATTTTCTTTTCTTCACTGAAAAGCTGTGTGATTGTTAGCTTTCTTTGTTGTGTGGTAGATTGCTTTGGTTGGATGGTTTGGGTTTTTTGTTTGTTTGTTTGTTTGTTTGTTTTCATCAGAACCCTAGCAAAATACATAGGAAACACAAGTTTAATATCCTGAGATTCTGGAGATCTATTCAGACTTGCCTGAATACTTGTGATGACCATTGTTCAAGACATGCAGCACTGCATCATAGGAAGTGCAATTTTCCATAAAATGATCCCTCTACACACACACTGCTCGGTGTCTATATCGCCTGGTTTAAAGAATGTCAATAAATCTAAGCCATTCAAATGTAGCAAACATATGTAATATTTGAGCACATCTCCCACCAGGAAGTCTCAACAGGGTGAAAATGAAAGAGCATGAAAGGGCATGTAGCAGACTATCACAAACAAAGCAGAACTAAACTGAGCAATAGATTTAACAAAAAAAAAGAAAAAGCCTACAGCTTATAGAAAAACACCAAACTCCATCCTAGAACACGTAATTGCCAAATGGCTGAAGAGCTAGCAATGGACAACTATGACAAATGTTCTTACTGTATTTCACTAGCAGCAATAGCAGATTTCCGAGGGGTTGTGCTTAAGTTTCAGCTACCTGTATTAGTAAACACCGTGAAGACCCTAACATGAATCTTCTTCGAATATTGGTTTTCTTCTTCTCTTCTTTTCCTTTCTGTATTTAAAAATTTCCCGCAAGTTCAACTATAACAATGGAAACGACTTAAATGAACAGGCAACTATGTGCATGCAGAAAGAGAGAAAAAATATTTTCTGAAAAATCCCTGAAAACTCCATAGTAGGACTGGTACCTTGTGCCAGATTTACAACATTAAGTATGAGAGCAGTGAAGTGACATGAAGCTATATCAAATTTCATGCATTTTAACTCATGGTATGTACTGTAATCCCTGAATAATCTAATTTTTGAGTTTTTAGAATCTGATCCTTAGCACAAATAATAAGTGAGATCGTCAGTTTCCCTTTCTGGAAAGGCTTTGCCAAATTTAGAGGGGAAAAAATAAAACAAAACAAAACAAAACAAAAAGAAAGGAGGCAAACCAACACCCCATGGCCAAAGGGACTGAACACTGTTCTGCTATTTCATAACTAAGCTCTGTCTAACCCAGCTTAGTCTGACAGCAGACAGAAACATTGGGAAGGGCTACGTTGTAAACAGAGAATGTTGCTGTTCCACCGTTTATTGATTTATTTTAAAAATTACCCACCTTCCTCCAACAGTTTGTTAGGAATATCCAGGATGAAAGGATGGCAGAAAAGTTATAGAAGCAATTAAAAAAAAAAAAAGTTAGTGTAGCAATTGGTAAATGCATTAGTGTTTAACAGTCTGGTCTGAAGTTGCAATCATTCAAGACCGTGACAGACTTTGTAAGAGATGATTTCCTCCGAGGGAAGGGATCATTAGCTCCCTGAAATGACTACTGTTAAGAGGGGTTATTAGTCTATTATTTCTATCAGTGCAGAACCCAAGTATGGAGATTTCACCCATTGCATTAATGCCTATAAAACAAGTGAATTGCAGATGAAAGAGTGCATATGCTTAGGGTAAGTACATATTCATATGAAAGCATGCAATTGAACTTTTGCAGCTAACATGGGTTTGAGGCACAAAATTCGGTTATAGGTTGTTTGGACTTGCAACTTACAATTAAGTTCATCTACAAGCTAACTGGGTAAATAAACAAATGTACCATCCTCACAGAAATAATAGTAAGGTTATTAATAATGCAGGAGGAGAATCAGGCTCTGGAACTCAAGGTTTGACCCTGTAAACCAGCTTCTCAGTCATAATTTGAAGAAATCTGTTTTCCAATTTACAATGATACCTGATTTCATATTTTGTCCCATTTTAAAACCATTTATTTACTTCATGTGTAGCTATGAAAAAGCAAGAAAAGAAACCCATCCATTGCAAAGCAAGCTGAGGCCATAATTATTTCACATGCATACTTTGTTACAATGTTTTAACAGTATGTCCATAAAATTAAGTAGATTGTGTATGTTTATTCATGTTCACCTGCAGGAACAAATTGATAGGAAAAGATATCTTAATAAATGCTTTTGTACATCTAAATAATCAGTAGCTTCCTTCATATCTCAAGAGATTTTCTTTAGGAATAACTGTTTTACTGTAGCTTTGTAATGTCAAAAATAAAAACTATCTTTCAGAAAATGTCTTATTTATTCAGACCTGAAGGGGTTTCTTCCAGTATTTTATACTTCAGTTTGTACTAACAAGGTGATTTATGCATTTGTACTGTATTTTATCCTTTATCAAAAGTTTAATGCAATCAGTTTGGGGTTTTGTTTCCACAACAAGCCCCAGGGCTTTTGATAAAGCTTTTAACTGGAAACATTTCTACCTTTGCTGTTTATCAAGGTTTTATGGCGGAGCTTAATATATAATGTAGGTAGTTGATTTAGATATAGCATAATTTTTCTCATTTTTTATTAACAAGATTTTCTTCTCCTCAAAAGTTGATATTTCCTCCTACAGCAAGATGTATCACAATGCAACATTTTTCATGATTGTAAACACATTAAAAATATAAAAGGATAATTCACTGCTTCAATTTTCCCATCATTAGTATATATAAAAGCTTGACAATACTAGGTTTCTACATGTTAGCACATGGACTTCTAAGCTGCTCATATCTCCTACATATCAGAAATCTAAAACATCTCATAAATGTGGACAAGGTGGGGGCATGGAACTACTCCCAAAAGAAAGGATGGTTTGGAAGCACATTACCTTCTAGGGAACGATCAGAAGACACCTTAAGTTCTCTAGATGTTTAGCCAAGGAACAGTATGAAAATAAAAATATTTTTAAAAAATCATTAAACATTTTGTAGGCCCCAGTACAGTGCTATATGTAATGAGGAACTTCCTCGAAAGTATATAAAATACCCCTCTTAGGACTTTTTATGTGTTTCTCTTCTTTGAACTACTTATGTACCTAGGTGGGTGATACTCTAACCCCAAGTGTATTCTGGCTGTCCGGACACCTAAGCAGTAGTGCCACCTTCTATTCAATATTCACAGGACAGATCAGGTCCACATCTTTTTTTCCTTCTAATTGTTCCTTCTAGTGGCTAACCACAATTGCTGGTCTTGTCTTCATGGAAGTTAGGGCTTTGTCTCTGTTAGCAAATATTGACATATTTTGGGAACGTATTAGTATAGTAAAATAGTGGGTATTTCCTCCACTATAAGAATATCCACACTCTGAGCTTTGCTGGAAGCTTAACATCAGACAGGACACTGGGTGGTACAGCCAGCACCATGCCTGCTTGTGGCCTCTGGGAGTGCTGTTCTGCACCATATCTTCTAGGAAAGAAAAAGAAAAAAGGAAAGAAAGAAGGAAAGAAGGAAGGAAAGAAAGAAGGAAAGAAAGAAAGAAGGAAAGCAGGAAAAAAGGAAAGAGAAAAAAGAAAAAGAAAAAGAAAAAGAAAAAGAAAAAGAAAAAGAAAAAGAAAAAGAAAACGTTTTGTGCAAACCAAAGTGACCTGCCATGTAAACCAAAGCAGAGGGACAATTGAGAGGTTTGGTTGGAAAAGACAACTTGATCAAAATGAGAAATGCAATGTAAATACACTCTAAGAGTCTATTTCTATTGCTCTCTAGAGCAAAAAAACTAATTTAAGACGATTTATACCTAGAAGTCAGAGCACTTTGCATATATGAAAATTATGAAATATTCATTTTTCTGTTAATTTCAGATCATCTTTATCACATTTATTCCTAACCATTGGAAACTTAGGACAGAGATATTTCATCTTTCTGGACCTCACTGTAAGTTAGTTCGATATTGCAACAATTTCATGTCTAGAGATTAACAGCCTCAGTTAATTCCAAACGTGCTCACTGTGACATAGGTAGTTGCATTATTTTTCTTTTGTAGAATATTTTGACATCTTTGACCATCCTTGTAACTTTGTTGTTTCTCCGCAGTTGTCAAATATTATTTATGGTAATAAGACTCTTGATATGATACTGCTAGGTCACTAGCAAAAGTTCCTTTAACATTCTGTGAAGTTAAAAAAATTAAAATGTGGAAGATCAATAAAGTCAGAGCTAAACCAGACACGGTTGATGACAGGGACAGCAACACAGATCGCCATAGCCAATCGTAGAACAGGTGAGAGGCATTTGAAGGAATTTCTTACATTCAATATTACTGATCCAAAAGAGAACATTCAGGACCAAAATCTTCAGGGTTTTGCAGTTATTTTCACAATATTTCTTTTTTTTTAGAACAAGACTCACACAAATTTTATTTGTATTTTAACTAAAACAAATACATTTAATAGATGTGTAGTCAAATCACAATTACTATATCAACTTCCT
The DNA here is from genome assembly GCA_013397565.1 of Ptilonorhynchus violaceus. NCBI lineage: Eukaryota > Metazoa > Chordata > Aves > Passeriformes > Ptilonorhynchidae > Ptilonorhynchus > Ptilonorhynchus violaceus. Next base: position 353,208 of record VZRJ01001577.1, on the reverse strand, counting down.
TTAATCTTTGTTTTGTTTACTTTACATATACAATTAAATTCAAGCACTTAAATTGAGTAACAGAAATAGCATATGCTTTTCACATATGGAACAGAGGATTAATACCCATGACACATTTAGCATATTCATTTTTGTTAATTGCAGTGAATGTTCTCAGAAGCCAAGTATTTCTCCTACCAGGCATTGTACATATGTAGCAGGCTTGAACCAATGTTAATTTAATCATATGTCTTCAGAAAAAAATATTGCTTTATTTGCATTGATTCAGAATCATTGATCTGCTTAGATTTTAAGTACTGAGACATTTTATTGGAGTGCTGGGCCCCAACACCTATTTCTGCTGCTGTTCAACTACCCACCTCCAAATTCAGATTCAGATTCAGAAAGCACCCCTTTTACAATTTCATGAAATTTATCTTGAGTAGGTTTCATCACCAGCCTCCTACATTGAGGTGAAAGTCATTGACAATTTCATGCTCATGTCATACCCAGTCTGGCTTCAGCTCAACCCACCACCTCACCTTTGCTTCACTTCTGTTGGGTGTTCCATTCAGAAGAGTTCAATTGCTGAAATATCGTAACCACACAGATTTACACAAGTTACCTGTCTTACAATTTCAGACTTTCTTCTCAAGCTCTGCTTTCTCAGACTCCAAAAGTCTTCATATTTCTTCACCTACAAGGGTCCCAGGATCTCACCACTGCACTTCTCTATTGTCCCTGTGCTGTTAGGTATCACTGTATCATTTGGCTGGACATAATTCTTCTTGAAGTCCAAAGTTAATTTCTTTTATAAAGTGCTCAAATTCAGAACAGTGAAGGAACCCTGGGACCCTGGGCTAGTTGCCTACCATTTCCTAGCCTGATGCATCTGTTTTCCATGGATAACCAGATTATGACAGATGGCCTATGACCTATAATCCTCAGGTTTTTCTCTTGCTATGTGGTTTTACTATTCAGTATAGATAATCTTCCTAATTATACCAATCAACCGTCCACACATATAGCATAATTTGTTCCAGTTTTCAGAGGAACTCCTATTATTCTCAGACCATGATTCTTTGCACCTTTCCTTTTTCTCTCTATCTGAGAAGGAGGATGTTACACACTCTTCAAGGATCAGGTTCCCTGCAACTCAGGAAAACAACGGTCTGGAGGAAAAAAAAATAATTTTCTTATTTGAAAGAGAAAATAAATTTCTGGTTTAAAATCATAGAATGATGACAACTATTAGACCGCATATCTTGAAGAAAGAAGATTATTAGCAAAAAATCCGTGCCTCTTTGAACATTCTTTAGTATCTTCCAGTTACACAGACTATCAGAGAGAAACTGTCACATTCCCTCTTCTTCATAAAGAGTCACAGAGGAAATTACCAATTGCCTGAAGAAATTCTCAGAGTAACTTCTAGATAGATAGATAGATGGATAGATAGGTGGATAGATAGATAGATAGATAACTATTTATTAGCTGTAAAGTGCCACTGATTCACAACAGACTTTCTCAAGAATTCTCAGCAAGTACCATCTCCTGAGGATTTAGTGCCAGGATAGTTACACTTCTGTAGAAACGCGTACTTACAAGGGGAAAATAGAGAAAGTCCTATTGTTATTTCACTAGAGAGAAAGAGCCCAGAGTAAGTAGATGCTTTTTATTTATGAGAATTCATTCCTAGGGAAAATTTTATTTCATATTTCACACCTGCTGAGCCAGTCCTGAATTAGGAGTGATATCACCCCTAAAATATATTGATTACTATAGCTAGTTCTGCAGTGCATAGATATTTGGGTATTGTGTACATGTAGTATGTGTCAGCAGGAGCTACCTTTTTTGGGGTTTTGTTTGAGGCTTTTTTGTTTGATTTTGTTTGGTTGGTTGTTTCTGAGTTGGGTTTTTTTAGTGTAAAGTAAAGAGATAATAAGTTTTGAAAGAAGTATAAACAACTGCATGTTTCTCATGCTAAGTGAACAAAACAGTGGTAAGTACATGTGCAATGGATATACTAAAGGCATTTATAAAGTAAGAATAGGGGTAATAATAATTTATTCCTACATGTGATTCAGTAAATAAGTGAATCTGCAATGAATCTCCAACCTTTCTGGCAGGGTGTCACTACAACACAACATTATCTGGACTGACTTTTACGTCCCCTTACTTGACTGCCGATATGACAGCCACCAGAAGCAGAAACACTTGCACTTAGTGAATTCCTTGTGAACCATCACCAACTTTTTTTTTCTTTTTTGATGTAAAAAAGAAAGCTTTTTGCCTTTTTACTTCAGACTTGATGACATGGCATATATTAGTGCCTACCTGTCATAACAGATGTTCTTTTCATTCTGCTAGGATAAAGCAATTGTCGCAAGCAGTAAGCACTTTGGCCCTTAATAAACGTTGTGGGAGATGTTATTTTTGAAGGAGAGCAAAAAAAAGAAAAACCCAAAGGACTAAGCGGTTTACAGCTTTTTTACATTACTTTGTTTCTACAACTCAAACAGTTGTTGAGGTATAGCTGACAAACAGATCTGTGATCCAACAGTTGAAAAGAAAAAAAAAAAAGTTTAATACCAAATGAGGATAATTTAACCCTTTGCAACACTTCTGAGTTTATTGGAAACAATGAAAGAAATTGAAAAATTACCTCCTCTAGATAGACTTCAGAGAGCGTTAAAATCAGTGCAGTGCACCAAAATACTGTGAAGGGAAATAAAAGATCACTTTGGGCTAAAATATAAAAGCCATGCTATTGCTTTAGATGTGGATATGTAAGTCATCTGGCTGATTTTCTGGGATGCCCTGCAAGACATGTAAATTGAAAACAATGCCAAATGTAAAAGGAACATCAAAGTAGCTGTTCTACACTTGAAGACAGATGGAAACACAACACCTCCAGCTTTATACTAATAAATTCTAAACTGCTTGTGTCTAAAAATAATGATCAGATTGTTCAGCTGGTATTAATTATTGATAAAACATAACTTTTCATATATCCATACTTGAAAGTATTGACTTTGAAGTCAATACTTCAAAGTATTCAAAGTACTTCAAGACAAAGTGCTTAAAGATGGAAATGAAACTGGTAATAAATTGTGTACACATTAAATCCAAAAGGTTAAAAGTGTCTGCTTACTTTACTCATTTTAGTCTTTCATTTTGCTTTCCAAGATATTGGACTTCTTTATTTTAGTGTTTTTCACTTAGAAAAGAACAATTTTACTTCAACAAGATGGTAAAAATCTGATGTAAGGGTAATCAGAAGGTGTATTTTTTCAGGCCAAGTTTATCCTAAGACTGTTGGAAAAGTAATGAAGAAAACCAGAACATAGATCTATTATTCGGAACACAAGAATTTTTCCTTATTGAAAATGGATAAGGAGGAGGAGAGATGATGTAAATGGTAACATCTTGGATCATTAAGATTGTTGCAAAGTATATTTGCCTTTATTTGCAATAGCTTCCATGAATTAATAACAATTACTTTTCTTCATAGTCATAACAAAGAGTCAGTTAAAATACTTTCTCATGTCATGATCAATCTTGTATTTTGTGTAATGCCATATTTTACTGAACTTCATTCTCTGCTTTAGTTGGTTTTTTTCCTAATGGCCCTGTGAAAACAAAATTAAGAAGAGCCTAATATTCACTTCACCTTAAAATATGCTTACCTTTTATTGTTGTTGTTGTTTTTTTTCCTTCCTTTTGGTTAATCCATCTATTTACAGTTAAAGACAATTATCATTATACTTAGATCAGTGCCAGGCATCCAGTTCTTCTACTCCTATATGCAGTTCTGGACATATCACATCCCGTGACTGATTTCACGAAAAGATATTTTGCTGTTAACTTCTGTGGTCTTGGGAGTTCACAGTGTTTCTGCTCATGATGCTGCAGTTTCATATTAAGTCTGTCAAGCAAGCCAAATGAATCAGTTTATACAATCCAGAATTTTTTTTAAAACCATTTCCTCAGCCAGATGACTCTCATCTTTATATCACAATAAGATATTTATCCTGTTCTCTTAAAAATGATGAAACTATTTCCTAGGGAAAAAGTCATCAGAGTTAGGATTACCACACGATGAGACTACATGACTCAGTAGTTGGTTAGTTTTTCTTCTGGGCTATCAGAGAAACTTCAGTTTCACCTTAAAATGGAAAAAATATTATTGCCAAAATGCATTGAATACATTTTTGCACATTCCATTTTGGGAGGGTAACAGCAAAAAACTATTTATTCATATGTAGGAATGATATATGCTGAGCATGATTAATTGCCAAACTGAATAAATGCCACTGACTATTTTGAAAATACTTCGTTACTGAATTTACTTTGGTATCTTTGGGATTTAGGGGCTTAGCTGTATTTTAGACTTCCAAATACCTTGCAAATCTGACTTTTTTGTTACATCTTCCTTTATGAAAATAAAGAGGACTACCCTGATGTTAAGACTATTTTATTATATCAACAATGTCACATTAAAAAGTTTGCCACGCAATTTACAGCAGAAACCTGCCTGTACTACCTATAGCAAGAGAACCACAGGAAAATATTTTAGTGGTTCTCAAGAAACATCTTATAAGGAAGTACAGGCTAGATTACTCTGAAAAGATGATGGAAGAATCAGGAAACTTGAGTTGAGCCATTAAACCAGAATAGTATCACAGTCTCACTCTCAGTTGTGTTAATTAATGCATGTTTGGAAACATTTCAACAATATGAGATATTTTGAAAAACTATTGCTTTAGTTGCCCCTAAAACTTCTGATGAAAATATTCTCCTACAAATGAAGACTTCATCTAATTTTGCCTGCATATTTACTGAAAAAATCAGTCACAGCTGACCATTTAGTATTTTCTTAATGCCTACTGATGTCACTGTCGCCTGGAAACTCTGATTTCTGTGACTGTGGTGAAGAAGCAGAAGCTGGCAGAGCCGCGAAGAGACAGCTCTTTGCTGAGGGATGCTTACCAGAGACGAACAAACTTTTGACCTTTGATGAATTTTCACAGGAACAGACATGCCTGAAGCTTATGTCAGAGTTTGAGAAAGACCAAAACAAACAAAAGGTTTCTGTACTGCTTTTGACACTCCTGTTTGAGCGTGAAGGGATTAATGAAGAGATGAGCCACCTTTATCATGGGGATCAGAATATTATGGACTTGTTGAATGGCTTGGGGAGTTCACAGTATAGTGGTGAAAAGCAAAGCAAAATTTACATCCATTTTATTAATAGTGTATGAGCAAGTGATGGGGGGGAAAAATAAAGGAAAAGTTTATATGCTATCTGGACGTACACACTGGAGAAAAAATGTGAGTTTGTTCAGCAGGAATAAAAAAGATTGATAATGTGAGAGACAATTTCAAACTTGGAAAGAGCAGATCTAGGAAAGAGAGGTTAGTTGATTGTTATAGAGAGCTATATAAAGTTCCCCAGATTCTCATGCCATAAGGCAGCCAGATTAATAAAGCACAGGCTGCTCCATACAGGAGGATCCATGGAACTATCTGAGAGAAACTGTAGTAGGAACCAATTTAGGTATTTAGCACAAATTTTTGGCATTACCTTTCCACACCTTGTCTATGAACTTCGAAACTGATGTCTTAGAAATTTTATTCCCTGATCAAAATAGAAATAGACACTCTGGCTAATGATACTTTTATTTTGATATGGATTATAAATGGGGAGTGGGAAGATGAGACAGCTGATAAGGCTTAAAAGGGATTTACAACTGCATCAGTACAACATACAGTGGATTTAAGCTTTACTCTAACTAAAAACTTCAATGAGATATAACTGCATTGCCAAAATCTATCCAATAATGACAATATTTTTTCAGTCTAGGTTTTTATTGCTTAGAACACAAAGATGAATAATAGTTCAAATGGATAATCCCTCATTTTCACCAATTCAGAACACAAACGTGATAGTTCTTTCATTGGAAGGTATGCCAAATTCCCTTTTTGAAAATCATTTGTGTTCCTGTGTTAGTTCTGATTCTTAAAACACAACTTCAGTCATCGCCTACAACCAACATGTGAATTTGTCTTTTGCTGGGGGGTTGTCTAAAAAGTCATAAATTCATTTTTTCAATTGTATGAACTCACCTTTCAGAATACAGGAGGATTCAATGTGAAAAGTAAAATTCAGTACCGGAGTTTCTCTTATACAATTCTTTCTAGTATAGTTATTATTTTTTCAGGAGTTGTTTGAAGTATAACACCTTAGGCATCAGTGCAACTTATGATTTGATATTGAGATGAAACATTTGTCTAGAGCAAACTTTCAGAAGTAAAAATAACAAACATATTACTTCTTTCCATTTTTGAAATATTGGTATCATCAAATTTGACTACAGTGCTGCATTGCATTAAAATATTTACCTAATATGCCTTCATAACAGTAAAGGTTTATTTTATTTTCTTTTCCTTGTGTATTAAGAATAAATTCTAATTTGCTTTCTGAGAATTACCACAGTAAGCCAGACTCAATTTACAAAATGAAACCCTGGGGCCTGGAGGACACTGACAGTGATACAATAAACAGTTCTGCTCTGTTGCAGAGCTTGAAGCAATAAAACAGTTTCAAGTTCAGAAATTTCAGACTAAAAACTAACAAGTAAACACAAAATGTAAAAGTGTTTAGTAGTGATTTATTTTTCTTTTTCTTATGAGCTATTGCAACCAAAGGGAAGACAAAAAAAAAGCATTTCCTATAAAATGGCAGATAAATGATGATTAAAAGCATAGGTCCTTTACAACAAAATGTCTGAAAGCTTTTTCTGAAGTTTTCTTGCTTTGTTTCTTTCATGTTCTGACATGGCAGATGACATTAATTTTTCCTATGTACTCCACAGCCCATTACATGGCACAGATTCCCCAGCCACAGTTCATACATTACCTATGCTCAGCTTACTTATCTACATGGCTACAGGCAGATGCTAGACTGCAATCACTTTTTGCACTAATATGACAACTATTCAAGCTATTAGGCAGGACAAACTCTAATATGTTACTGAAGTTTTTGCCTCTATATTCAGTTAGAGCAAGATAGATGAGACATTTTCTCAATACCTCATTTTGTTCTAGACACTGCATCAGGACATTTTTATTTGGTTGAGCAAAATTGATCCAGTGTCAAAAGTGAAGATGTCTCTGTTTTGTACTAGTGTGGCTTTGTCTTATTAAAATTTAGATCATAAAGAAATTACAACCCTGTAAAAGGAGTTTGTTTCTTCCCCAGCCACAAGAATCACACAAGGATGTCTTTAGAAGGGTTGGGAGCAAAGTTTTCAGTGAAATCAGATTGGTTCTGGATGAATAGTAAAGCAAGAGGAGATCTCCAACAAGGGTTACCTTTTTCATTTTTCTCTCTTCCTGCTTTCTTTCCTTCTCTGATTCCAACAATTCTTTGAAAAGGAATAAAATCTTCCCATAGTTCTACAAGGGCTGGAAATACTAAATTTGTTGGTATATATAATGAACAGATACATTGCAGCAGTAAATAAAACAAAAAAAGTTCAAACCAAAGATCCCCAGAGGTTATGCAAAAGAGGTATAAAGGGTGGCTACAAAACAAATACTAACACTGTAAATCTGAGAGATGTTGCATTAGTATTATCTTTTCCATTTTAAAATAACAGATTATAGGGAGACGATTTAAGTAGAAAGCATTTACGAAATTTATCTATTGAGTGATATTTCTCTGCTGACCTTCATGCCCCTTCAGGCAGATGTGGCTGTTTTATCTGTTCATACTAACATTGCTAAAGTTTTCCCCTTGTCATCTTTGAAATAATGAACAGTTGTTGAAACAGAGCATCAGCTAGCTTGGTAATATCAGGGACTTGCTGATAAGTCATTTGTTAATGACAAACCCCCTCTGCTAGATCTGCTTAGGGAAGGAAGAGGTTCCTGCTGTGGAAGCAAATCTGCCCCAGGTATACTCACAGGCCTTAAGTATCATTTATTTGTAATTAGTCTGTGTGTGTGTGTGTGTTTGTGTGTGTGTGTGTGTGGCCACCACATTTTGTGTCTGCCCGATGCCTTGAATTAAGGAGGCAGCAGCATAGTAGGGTAGTATGGTTTGAAACACTGTTATTCATATTCATTATTCATAATTATTGACCCTGGCAACTACCTGCCGGTCAGACTCAGCTCTGTGTCCAGTAAAACCTTGGAACAGATCCTCTTGGAAGACCTGTTAAAACATATGGAAGACAGGAGGGGGATTAGAGACAGTCAACATGGCTTAAGTAGGGACAAATCATGCCTGACTAATCTAGTGGCCTGAAGGAGTGACTCCAACAGTGGACAAGGGGAGAGCTAAAAACCTCATCTACTTGGACTTCTGTAAGGCCTTTGGTATGGTCCCCCACAACATTCCTTCCACTAAATTGGAAAGAGATGGATGTGATGAATGGACTTTGAGGTGGATACAGAATCAGTTGGATGGCCATATATGAAAACTTACAGTGAGTGGCTCAATATCTAAGTGGAAAACTGTGATGAGTGATGTCCCTCAGGGGTCTCTACTGGGACCACTATCATTTAACATCTTTATCAGTGGCATAGACAGTGGGATTGAAGCAAGTCTGCAAGTGACACCAAACTGGGTGGCGTAGTTCGTAATGCTGGAGGAAAGGGATAACATCCAGAGGAACTTTCACAGGCTTGAAGACTGGGCCCATGTGAAAGTTCATTAAGTTCAACAAGGCCAAGAAAAAGGCCCTGAACCTGAGTCAGGGCAATCCCCAGTATCACTATTGACTGGGGGATGAATGGATTAAGAGCACAACTGAGAAGAAGGACTTGGAAACTCTGGTGGGAGAAAAACTAGAAATGAGCTGGCAATGTGTGCTCACAGCCCAGAAAGACAGGCATACCCTGGGATGCATAAGAAGAAATGTGGCCAGCAGGTTGAGGGACGTGACTCTCACCCTCTACCCTGCTCTGACTGGACCCCAGCTGGAGTCACTGAATCTGACCCATACCAGTTATGCTGTGATTCTTCCTACATGCAAGAATGGGAATGCAGACACAAACAACCAAATCCACTGCATGGTCTTAGTAAGCACAGTTATATCTTTAAATTGCAGCTATTTTTATCGCCATACTGGAAAGCGAGACTACAGAGGTTATTTCTGTCTCCAGAAAGGAGATCAGCAAAGTTTATTTATGACTTATCTTGGCCAGTGTCAGGAAGGACTAACACTGTATTTACACAAACCTCAGTTTTTCCCTTTTCCTTCTTTTTACACTAGGTACAAATTCAATCACTTTCTCAATAAACTGACTCCTATCTTCCTCTAAAACCCACCTAAGACACACTTTCTGGTTTGAACTTCCAGCACTGCGCGGTTTTTAACTCCAAAGTGATCTGTTTATGGGGCTGTAAACTAAAGGCAAAAATGGGTGAAGTACATATAAAAAAGGCTGCATATTTTCGGTTAGAATTATATTTAGAGGTTAGAATCTGTACTATTTAAAATAAGTTATCACATAACAAAACTATATTGTATCTAACAACATAGAAGCTCAGGCCTTTCCATTTCCCATTTTAACTGCCTACGTAGCATGGGCAGTACAACCTCGGGTTTGTCTGCATCTGCCAGTGTATACATGTCATTGGATTGCAGTGGGAGCAAATAATTGTGTATGTGTTGTAGTCACTACGAGAAATAAACACAGCAAGAAAATCAGCAGGCAAGTCACTTCTATGTTACTTTATCAGTTTATCAGCAGGAGGTACCCATACCTTCAGCAGCTGTCATTTCCCCAGCTCCTCTACTTATATCCCTGATCATGCAGAGGAGCCAAGGTCAGGCCACAGAACTGTATCACCTTCACAATATCAGCAGGGCTGAGCTTTCCCAGCCAAGTGAATGGGTGAGAGAAAGATGGATGAGGTTGCTTTCAAACCAACCTTCCCATTCCACAATACTCTGAACAGCTGCTAAGCCACCTGGCCTGCCACAGGATTATACCTTATTTAATTCTGATCCACCAGAACTCAAACATTGTATAGTATTGCCATTTCTGACTGCAGGAAAAAATATCCTTTTTTCCCCCTACATTGTTAGAGTTTGAATAAAACCTGTGTTCAGCAAACAGATCCACTAAAGAAAGTTGCAAGAGATGAATTAACTCCATTAACTAATTGGATAGTTGTTAGGAAAAGCATTCAGTGTACAAGAACATGACAAAGTTTGAACAGAAGTTGGACAACAAGAGAATTCATTTGTGATGTCTTCAGAACACAGAGCCCTGGGTACTGAAATCATCTGTGCTCCAATTATATAGTCATTTGTCAGAGAGATAGTGATTGTGTTTGCATGGCAAGGCTTTGGTAGCATGGTGCCTACAGGGCTGGCTTCTGTGAGAAGCTGCCAGAAGGTTCCTCCATGTCCAACAGAGCCAGTATTGACTCCAAGATGGACCCACTGCTGCCCAAGGCCAAGCCGATTGGCAATGGCAGTGCAGTGCTGAGATAATGTATCTAAGAAAAGGAAAAAAATGCTACACAGTGGCAATTGCAGCCAGCGAGAAGAGAGGAAAATGAGAAACCCCATTCCTCATCACTGCAGGGCAGAAGCAAAGAAAATCCAGAGTGAACTTGAGCCCAGGAAGAAGGGACGAGTGGGGGGAAAGAGTTTTAAAGATTTAGGAGCTCTTTTCTCATTATCATACTCTGCTTTGATTGGTAATAAATTAAACTAATTTATCCCAGTCAAGTTTGTTTTTACCATGGCAGTAACTGGTGAATAATCCCTCCCTCAGTAACTGGTGAGTGATCACTCCCTGTCCTTATCTCAACCATTTGTTATATTTTCTCTCCACTGCCCAGCTGGGGAGGAAAGTGATAGAGCAGTTTTCTTGGCACCTGGTGTCCTGCCAAGGTCAACTCACCACAGAGAGCAAAGACTAAAGGAACTGAAAAGAAAAGAAAGTGGACAGAAGGTATCATAAAGAGCCGTAGAGACTGTTGATTTAAGGCAAAAAACAAAAAAAAAAAAAAAAGAAAAAAGAAAAACGTTTTGGAAAAATAAACAGAATTTTGGCAAAAGCATATGGAAGTCTTGGACATACAACTTGCACATCTTTTTCAGGTAATGAATCTTTCTGCAATTGCATCACTTCAGGGGAGATTTTGATAGCCTCCATGATATAAAAGTATAGAAGGAGCATACAAGGTAAGAGAGCAGAACCAACACCAAATGTATTCTTTGCAACTGGATCCTTCATGAGAGTCTTTCAGGAGGTTCCAGCAACCACAGGTTACTTTATAGATGAGTTATCTATCAGATGGTATTCAGAAAAGAAGGGTGGTGCCACTGCCAAGCAGTTAACTGTAGCATAGAGGTGTTTGGGGTTTTTTCAAGTACCAGGCCCAGATGGTTAGATTATGGGCAATGTGATGCCTATTAAAAAAAAAAAAGGTTTGGGGAAAGATTCACAGAACTGAGGATTTAAAAGCCTAATTCTGTATTGGCCTTCTGTAGAGATTGGACTGAAAATAGAATTTCTGGGCATGTGAATAAATATGCTTTATTCAGGAAGAGACAAGTTTTTTCTTAAGAAAATGATTTCCCACAAAATTAACAGACCTATTTAAAAAAAGAATTTAAAAGTCTGTGCAGAAGACGAACATAATAGTATATTTAAGTTTTCAAAGAGATCCTTGAGGAAACTAAGCTGCAGCAAAGATATAAACTCATTGTTAATTGGCTAAAACATAGAAAACAGAAAATGAAGGTGAATGGTCAGACCTAATTATATCAACAAGAGGAATTCAGTACAGATCCAGAATACACAGGAGAAAAACAGCCTTATTCTGTATAAACAGTAATGATCTTTAACATGTCATGTACCACTGAGGAATAAGTAGGTGTGTGAAAACAACAGGACAGATCTCAATGCTGGTCAAGAAAAGAGTATTAGAAAAGGAAGTGGAGAAAAAAAAATAAACCACAACATGACCTCATATTTTCAATGTTGTGTGCAAACACTCCCCTTATCAGAAAAAGATAATGCGCAACTTGGAAGCAGAGAAGTGCAGCAAAGATGACAAAACAGGCTGCACTGCACATGTAAGAAATGCACAGACAGTGTAAACATTTATAGCATAAAACCCCATGACTAACAGGGAAAGAGCAAATAGGAAATAAATGTTAGTATTTTCTAATACCAAAAATAAGGCATAGATAAAACCCCTACCTATTATGTCTCAATTCAAAACAAACCAGTATTATTACTACTTGCAGCTTGAACACATGTGGCTTTCAACTTAAGGATCACAAAAAAAAACATCAACAGAAGTCTAATCTTCAGAGGAAATTACATTTCAAAAGTGAAAGGGACCATAGCAATATTCTAAGACTACAAAAGTTATATGATAAAATACAGACTATTGTTTGCTAGATTTTTGTAGATAATGATAAATAGAAAGAAAATAGAAAGCTTTAGTTTTTCAGCTCTTATACCTTGTAAATTATTATAAAATAATTGATTTAATTTTCTTTGTTTTATTCAATTGTTGGCTATTTCCTTATCTCAGTTAACTGAATCTATTAATTATTTTGGCTTTTATTTTAAGCCAGGTCCTGATAAATCAAGGGAGATTTCCTGCTATGGTATTTCTCAAGAAAATGTGACAGAAATATGGAGCAATGTTCTTTTTTTGTTGTTATATTTGCTCTACATAAACCTAATAAACAAGTTTATCAGCAGAGTCTCTGAAAACAAAATTCTAGCAAAATATTTAATATTCACTTTGAAGTAGAGAATGCAATTTACTGTATGCTTATAAAAGGACTCACAAAATATTCCTTACTACTTATATTTATTATTATTATTGTTTTAATATTTGTTATCAAGGAAGATCAAGTTTGGTATTGCAGTTCCACATATTTATGCCAGCAAACAGGACTTTAATTACTATGTTCACTGAATTAAGGAAAAAGGAACAGTGATTAACTTTGTATATTTTCCTTTACAGACCTAGAATGTTAGAAAAAAAATGCCAATAATTAGCCTTAAAGAAAGACACTTTGGAATAAATCACAACTACACTACTATATATAAATCTTTGATAAAGGGACAAACATACCTAATATTCTTCTATTCTGTAGCCACTAAATTCAGTGGAAAACCTTGTAGTGCTGTCAGAAGGAACAGATTTCGGCATGGCTTAAATTACGAGTTCAAAATACTGTTTATTAACCATGCTTCCATTTTTTGATCAGTGGATGAAAATATTGTGATGGGTTTACCTTGGTGGGCTGCCAGGCACCCACACAGTTGCTTTCAGGACAGCGGGAAAAAATAAGATGGAAAAGCTTATGGGTTGAAATAAAGACAGGTAGATCAATTACCAACAACCATCACAGGCAAAATAGACTTGACTTGGGGAGTCTAATTTATGCCAATTAAAAGTAGAGTAGGATGGGAAAAAAGATCTCCCTCTTACCACCTCTTATTTCCTGGCTTAATTCATTCCTGACTTCTCTACATTTCAGTCTTCTCTCTCTTGCTGTACAGCAAGGTTTTTAGCCTTTCCTAAATACATTTTCCCAGAGATACCACCCCCTTGGCTGAGGGGTCTCAGCTGTGTCCTGCAGTGGGTCCTCCAGAGTTCATTGGAACTGGATATTTGTGACATTCCCTGCACTCCAGCTGGCAAAATCTTGCCACCTGCACCCAGTAAAAATATGTATAATGGAACTTTATAGTTACTCTGAATACCTGGAATAGAAAATCAGATAATCCTATCATTCCAAAAACTGGAATTCAATGTTAAAAATTTTGTTGAATTTATGAATTTATGTTAGAGTTGTAAATAAATATGAAGAACAAATTTGCTTTAAAAGTACAGTTTGAAACAGAAGTCATTCTTTAATTACTTGCATATATATAACTGCCCAAACAAACACACACACTTACATGTAGCCATGTATTTTATATGGTTAGATGCACATACACATACATGTAAACATTATTGCAATAGTTTGGGTTTCTCTGTTTTCCTTACTGTGAAGTATTAAAGATGTATTTATCTAATGGAATATGGGAATTCTGAAGAAATAACTTTATGTTCTAATTTAAAAGGTGAACTGCCAATTCTGTGTGTATCAGCCTCACATAATTATGTAGAAGATACATCATGAATAATAACAGTAAGATTTAAGACTCATTCCTCTTGAGTAGCTATTACAATAGTTATGTCCATACAATTTGCTTTTACCTTTCTTTTGCACGCTAAGAAGACTAATAACCTCAGGTGCACAAGACTACTGACTAGCGTGTGCAATATCTTCTCTATGTTTCTTCACTCAAAAATTTAGAGTGATTAATGAAACACCTAACTTATTTTCTCACAATTTGGCAGATAGAAAAGTAGGAGTAGGTCTCTATAAACTCTCAGTTAGAACATTGAATTTTGTAGAGTATCAGTGAAGAAATTTCTTTCCCCCTGTTTATTTCTTCCCTCACTCCCCCTTGTAAGGGACTTAAAAATCATAGTTGTCTTAAATACTGTTAAGATCACAGAAGAATTTTGCTCACTGTGGTGACTGCACAAAGAAGCTGCAACCACTGAAGCCCATCCCACCATGAACATGCCTCCCGTATTTTGGGAAATTGGAATGGGAGTTAAGCTACCTGACAGGAACCTGAGATAAGATAAAGGTGGCACTATTGTCCAATTATCTCAGGTCTGCGGAGAAGTAAACAAGGCTGGGGGAGAAGAATGTGTCCACAAGAAAGCCAAACCCAGCAGCTGTCCTGAAAATCAGCTCTGTCTGGGTTCGGGGTGGGGGAGGCCCTAGCCCACAGGCTCATCTGCTGAGGCCAGGTTTGCACACACTGTCCCCAAACCAAGGGGGAGGAGCAGAGTTTTTGGGTGTGTGATGGCGAAGCCTCTGCTCCGTGTAAGACAGAAGCGGGTAAAGACCCACCTCTGGAGGCTACAAGCTGAGTTTTGAGCCAGATGAGAAGCAGACCCTGGAGAGATGGGATTGTGCTTTCTATCACACCGGTTGTTCTCCCTTACACAAACTGGCTCAGTTGTAAAACTACACACACATGCACACACACTCACACTCACACACACACACACACACAAACACACACAAACACACATACCCCAGGGAAGGTCACATCCACAGGGGATGTTCACATGTAGGCCTGAGAGTATTCATCCCTTCTGATGGGGCATGACTGGCTTGACTATGCCGATATGAGAGGCAGCTGTCATGTCTTAGAAGGGGCCATAAACATCAGAGACCTCCAAAGCACCCGCAGACTCATTCCTGAGGCCTTCCACCAGAGGATTGCACGCCATCCACAGTGTTGCAACAGATCCAGTCTGTTGCAAAAGACAGTTTGAAACATTACCACAGATTTCTGTCTATGCTTGGGCATTTCCATGTGTACCTGAATGTATATTAACCCATTGAACTCTACATTTTGTGGGACTCACCACCAAGAAGCCCAGGGTGAAAGGACCAATGGGACACTGCTGGATCCACAGGGATGGTGACTATCTTTCTACTTAATCCATCTCTCACTCTTTCTCTTCTCCCACCCCCCTCTTGTCTATCTCTTTCTATCTCTCTACCTCAAATTTACTGTTAAATAATATCTGTAGTATTGACTTTGGCATATGGTCTCATTTGCACCTTAATTTGGGCAGAGACACCTCTCTAATAATTATAATAATCGGATCCTAACACTGCCCCTCCATCTCCCCCCCACTCCCTCAGGAGACTCTAGGTCACACCAAATGGATTAAACACTATGGCACAGCTACACAAACAATGTATCTTTGATGGCTTTACCAAGCCTCCTCTATGTCCAACCCTGGTGGCTGACCAGCCTGTCATAAAAAAGGGACCTATTCTCACAGCTTTTTCAGTTGACAAAATTGGTGGAGTTTATAACATCAGAACCTGAAATAATAGTTTAAATGATTTTCTCGATTTGAAAAGTTAGTCTTGTAGAAGACTCAAACTCATTAACAAAAAAGCCACGTTAAACATCAAGTGATAACTGGAGACATTCTTTCAGTTAAAGTCATTAAATGAAGTAGTGTGAGATGTGTTTCTAGCTTGTGATTGAATATGTGTGTAGCTGATGTGTGTAGCTGATTCTGGATCCTGTGGCACGCAGGGTTAGTGAACAGGTAGATGGATTCTGCATCTCACACTCCTCTGCAGACATCGGGGGCAGCACATGCAAAAGCAAGCAAGGATACAGTGCTTGTTCAATGCTCCTACATCTGCCTCCTTTCATCTGAGGGACACAACCACTCTTTCTGTGCCCTAAATCCAGAAAATCTGGAGGAAATGCCTGGGTTACTGAGGGTCCACCTGGTTTGCCTTCACAAGGAACGACATTTGTACAAATAGTAAATAAAAATTGATCATTTAGGTCAAGGAAAAGAAAGATGTGAAAGCTGAAATTAATCAAGCTGAACAGAAGTCACCTGTATAATGAAGTTATGATAGGGCAAATTTCCTGCAGGAGCAAAAAAGTAGAATGCACAATGCATTACTTAGGCTACAAGGACAAAGGTCTAGAAAAGGAGACATGAAAAAGTATTAAGCAAGTATGTCTGTTTAACTGGGAGAAAAAATAATGATGGGAGGCTTGCTAACTGTTGTCAGACATATATGTTGCATGTGTTTATGATTTTCTGTATGTATATAGATGTATACATAGGACAGTTGTACAATTGCAGTGCTCTGTCTATCTGGTGAAAAAAAAAAAAAGAGCTGCAATTGCAACAGTACTCAGATAAAACATTACAATTTCTTCTTTTACAGTGGGATAGAGTGCTTGATTTGATCCTGTCAGAAATGTCACAAGCAAATGTCATTTCTAAGAATGTACAGTTCCAATTTTGGACATCCTGGGATTCTTTCTTAAACTAAGTTTTAATGAATGTTTGGCTAGGAAAGATGGCAAAGATCAAGACAGTAATTATATTGAAAAATGCTGGTTACAGGTTTTTAGGGTATTCCAGGAATCAACTACTTCTGGGTTTTAGTTTTAATATACAGGGGAAGTATTGATTTTCTATTTCAACCTTAGAGACCCAAAAATATTGAAGATAAATAATTAAAGTGCAGGGACAAATCATCCTGGGAGATTAAGCAGTTCAGTTATGAAAAGGTCAGCTACATACCGATAATAAAGTTTTGATTACTTTTCTAAAACCTATATGTAGAGTTACATTAAAAAAATGCACATCTTGAAAAAAAAATCTTATTGTTTATCTGGAAAAACATTACAGAAAATGAAACTTGACTCCCTCATCAACCAACTAATCTGTTTTCTCCACTGTTCCCTATAAAATTAAATGTTTAGATAGAAAGAAAGAAGACTTTTAGTACATAAGTGAAGAAAATTTTAAATATATACTGTACATGTAAGCTTCTGTACGGGAAGAGAAAGGTGTTTACAGATTTGAGACTTAGCTTTTTATGTCCAAATTCCTAAAATTCAGAGGCTGTTTTAGTGTCTGCTGATATTCTTTGGAGTTATTAAAGTCACAATCAATTATGTACACAATGAAATTAAGTAACAAGGTTTAGCATCTAAGAGCAAACATTGCAAAAGCTGGATTTACTAATCAAGAGTCTAATGGTTAGTGGGATCTTCCACAGCTGGTTGGCTTCAGCCTGAGGAGGCAGAGGAGTGGAATATGTTGGGATCCATTTATACAGACTCATAAACAATCTAGTGGCAGACATAACAACACTCCTTTCATTCAACCCCCCACCTCCCAGTGGGAGCTACTAAGGAAAATATCTCAGAAAATCTTCCCCAAAAAGAGAATGAAAAGACTTTTAGTTTTTAAATGGTTTCCACGGAAGGCATAGAGGTCTGAAGGACACACTGTAGACCAAATAAATTTGTAATCTGCAGGACTGTGAATGCCACATTCTTTATGCCATATTGATGAAAGGGGTATCTTTTCTGCTTTTAAATGTTAGACTGTGCAAATACTCCCTCCTCAGAGGGAAACAAAGGCTTTTTATCTCCATCCATAGACACAGAAGGGTCATGAGAGCAGAGCAAAAAGGCCACATTATTTTATATCTCTGTTTCCAAGCTTTCAACATAGTCTGTAACCTAATGATGATCCCTACCAATGTTCCCTAGACACAATAATTCACTGAAGTGGCTGATCTTTATCTCGATTCCTAGGATCTTTTTCTGGGACTTAAGGCCTAGTAAAAACCTGATAGATGATCTCTAGGATGAACCTACCTTAGTTGGGCTCTTTAGGTGCCCTGAAGCTCATTATACATTTGCATGATGTGATCTGTGAGATATCAGGGGAAATGTATTCCAAAAAGTTCAAGGATCTGTTGGACAATGAGGATAATGCTGGTTCTTTAACAGTTACTTCCCTTTTCCATAAGTTTCAGCACTGCAAACAGTTTTAGAAAGATGACATCCTACTAAAACCTCTTTTGCTGCTGGCCTTATTACTCTCAATCTTCTGGTGTCTATGTGTATCTTATCTTGCTTTACTTCCTTTCATGTTCTCCTCGGGGTTTTTTGTCACATCATCCATTATGCTTTGTGGCTCTTTTTCTACTTATTTTTGGTAATTCTAGAAATATTCCACAAAGAGTCTACCTCCAGCTGTATGTGCCTCTTTCTCAAACAAGCACAGGAATACACATAAGCAAGACCATGCTTACTCTGAGTCTATGTAAAATAGACTAGTCAATAAGATGTTGCCTCCCTGGCAATATCTTCTCAGTCTTACAGAGGAAATATCATATTCCCAAGTCAGCTTTAATTTGTTTTTTAAAGATCTTCAGTTCTGTTTTCAAGCAGAACTCACTTTTAATCATTCAGTTAAATGATAATAAATTAAAAAAAAAATTTGAAAAGACACCTATCTATATAGATATCATTTGGGTTTTGCACACAGAAATTTGCACGATCTTTTCCCTTCAAGTATGAAATTCAAAAAATTCAAACTGTCCAAAAATTTAAAAACTTTATCACAACAGGAGTGTACATAAGTACAGAATATCAGCTAATTTTCTTCTCACCATAAGAGTCTTGTCAGAAAAAGCTATGGTTTATCTTTATTTTTCTATAATTGAAACTTTCTAATTTTACATTGCTAATAATTTTTAAGTTAGAAGTTGAAGAAATTAGTACCCTTGTAATATACACATCCCTACTTTCTTCATCACAAGCATAAATTAAAAATAAATCTCTCCAGAGTTTGTAGTTATCATCATTATTTTCCAAACATTCATGACACATCCTGAACTCACCAAACTTACTGGTTTGGGGATTTTCAGAAAGCTATAACTAATTTTTGGAGGAGAAAATTCTTTTTTGGATGCATATCACATAAAAATTACCGGCCTGTCTTCTGAAAGCACCCGTAGGTGTGTTATGGAAGCACATGATCTCAGCAAGCTAATTCTCTTTTACTATCATCATATTTGATGTCAGAGCAAAAAGAAGAAGCAAAGAAAGACATCCCAATAATGGTAAGGAAATGTAGCTACACATTAAATAAATTATTTAATTTAATTAAGTAAGCTCAAGTATTTTAAATATCAAAAGAGATGTTTTAAAAGTGTGGATGTGAACTTAGTGAGATAATGAGAAGGCTTGATTTGTTCAACACGTGAACTTAGTGAGATAATGAGAAGGCTTGATTTGTTCAACACAAAAATGAGTTCAGTGCTTCTAATGTAAGTATTCTGGCACTGTTTGCCTCTGAAGACAATGACTCTTAATGGATTTGAAGCAGTTCTCTTTTCTCCAAAATTCATAACTGATAAACTTTGTTGCTCTCTCTGCTCCCAAGGGCTCACTATCCACTTCTGTGAATAGTAGCCAGATTGTGTTGGTCTTTTTGGAACACTTTTTTCTGCCAATGTCACATGACTAGTTGGTAAATGTGTGCTTCATTCTCCTCCCTTTTTTGGTCTTCCCATTTACTTCCACATTACAAGAATCATTGGCTTAAGGGCAGGCAGAGGCACTAGAGAGAGGATGTGTCTGGAGATACAGTATTAATTGATATTAAAAACTTAAATAACTGCACTTCCTGTAGTTCAGTAAAAGTTAGAGAGATTGCTTCCATTATTGGATTTTCAAATGGGAAATCAGAGTTTCTCTACTTCTTTATAGCTCTGTAAAATTCTGGTAAAAGTCCTCTTACTCCAAATCATACTTAACCTACTATTTTCTTCCCTGTCCTCCTACAAAAACAAAATCCTACATAACTAGTTCTTCTAGTTGTGGTGTCCACTGTCTAACTTCTCATATTACATTGAATAAATATGAAAAAAAAATTTTATTAGAAGTCAGTGAAAGTGTTTCACTTAGTTATTCATTGTAACTACAAACATTTTAGATAATATAAAAAATGCAATAGTTAAAAAAAATGTGGAACTTTCTTTAACTATGTAAAAGAATGGGTAGATTGTACAGAACTTTAACAGAGGTTCCAACATTCATAGGACTGTTGTTTTTTGTTAAAGTAATAGCTCTTTGGAATCTGTAAGCAAATGCAAGGCAAACGACAAGATATAGACCTGAGTCATTGGATAAATTTGTTTAAAGAGCATGGGATAATGGCATTAGTTTGAAAAGAGAATATATATTTTACCCTACAGAAGCTGTTATTCTTTTCAAGCTGTTCACCCTGAAAGATTCCTAGAGTGATATGTCACCTAACTTTCAGTGTTTCCAGCAGTGGTAGCTATACCTGAATTTATTGCCTAGTCTTCCTTTTAAAATCAATGAAGAGAAGTTAAGCATATCTCTCAAATATCTACCTCAGAATTATATAAAGCACATATTTGAAGTAACTCCAGTGATTTTAAAGGGAGACTAAATGACTAGCTTGTATACTAACATCTGAAATTTGATTACATAAATCCAACTCCAAAATCTATATGGTACTCAGTATGAACATCAAAAAAAGTTCAAATGTGTGGACCCACAGGTTCGTAAAAGGCTGGAACTCAGCTACAATTCTGAATAATATATGTGTGTTTATTCAAGCAGTGTCACACTCTTTAGGCACTTAGTACGTCTCCAAAGTACTTGAAAAAAATTTGCTAGACTTTTTCTCCACAGTGGAATTTGTAAATTTCCTCCATCCAGTCCTAGAGTGGGAAAGAAGGGACAAAAGTCTTTCTTTTTGCATTAATACCATTCAGTCATTTTGTCTATGTGTTTATGAGAGAAATGAACTTGAAGTGAAACTCGACATTATCAAATTAAATCTGTGTTATTAACTTGCATGATTCAGACATGTTCATTGCACCAGGCAGTGCTAATAAGGATGTTTACTTGATAATGATTCTGGCTTCTGTTTGTCCTCTATAGCGACAACTGAACTAGGCGTGGATAAGGTCAGGTGGACACCGGAATGTCGTTAGTACCCAATAAATTTGAGTTCTAGATGGGGTAAAACTTGTTCTAGGAAAGCCAGTTCACCCTTTGAGCAGAATGACAGGCTGATGTAGCTAAGCTGTACTTGTACCTAAACATGCTCTTTCAGAGCAGCACCACACTTTCCTGTATGTCCTAACATACAGCTACAGAAGCCTAGCAAACAACAGGCTGCTTCAGTTTCTGTTGAAGTCAAGAGAAATAATGTAATAAATTCCTGCAGGAAGACTTTTGGAGTTCTCCATGGGCATGCAACGCATATACCATATAACAAAGTAAATAGCTTTTCAAGCATGTTACCTACAACAAATATATCATACTATGATTAATAATGAAAACATATAGAAAGGGGAACAAGATATACACGTGTAGCAGACAGTCACTAGAGAATATGTGTTGTAATAGTTCTGAAAGTTAGAACCAGCAGCTCCTGTCAAAAATACACATTTATCTAATTATTTAAAAGGGCTGAGCTCTGCATTATTGTCGACATTGCCAAGACAAGATAAGCTTATGACAGGCATATTGAAGCCATTATGTAGAATATTGTTGAATTTATGACAGGCCATAACTCTTGTGCAACTCTCCTTGCATATTAATACAGAATTCAGCAGACAGTTTTGAAGAAACTAAATGCTTTGACAGAATAAATTTGGCCTTTGAGACAAAGACAAAACACAGTTTTCAAAGCTTCCTGCTCTATCTGGTAGTGAAAATATTAAATTACAGTGCAACACTGTTTGTTTCCTCTGACAGACGATGCAGCTCGTGATACATTGCAAATATGTATCCTACATAGCATGCCAGATACTTCTATTTAAAATATTATCAGGTTTTTTTGGTGTTTTTTCTCTGGTTTTTTGTTTGATTTGGTTTGGTTTTGGTATTTTCAAGTAGAATTAAGCAATTATGTGTAAAGCCCTAGAATAAGTATCCAAACATTTCCTAGACTAGTCAAGGAACTAAGATTTGCCTTACTGAATCACAATATATATGACCACTATCAAAATCCTTTTTCTTGTGAATAAACTTAATGGCAATATCAGTTTTAGAATCCAATAGACACAACTCAGGATTCCACGTGTGTAAATCCAATGCCTTTTGCAAAGAACTCACAAATTCATTCAGAATTCATCACCAAAATGAAGGAATATTTTCCACTCTGATGGTGTTCAGTAATATGAGACATTGAACAATTACTCTGAATTTAGAATTTGAATGAATTTGGAGCCCAGAAGCAGTATGTCACCCAGACCAGGCCAGATGAAAAAGATCCTGTTTCATTTCACACTACAGAAATGTACACTGAAACCTCTAAATCTACATGGAATTAGTTGTAGATATATATTTCCTTAAAAGTGGTAAGTCTGGTCATCAAAGATTGATTTAACATAGGATTAAATTTCATGGGTACGAAGTGTATCTCCTAATTTTTTGTGTAAAATCAGCCCCTTAAAAACAGTGTTCCTGCAGAAAAAGAAGCAGAGGCAATACAGTGTTGATAGATTAGAAACTGAGCTAAATGCTAGAGAAAGAAAGGTTACTTAAGAACATGCAAAGGTTAATTTCAAGACACTGATTTAAAACAACTAAATAATTTTACCAGCCATAGGATAAAAGACCTACTGTCTATAAAGTCTTTTGAAGTGCTTTTCAAGCCTGTTGTCATGGACTGTCCCAGTTCTTATTATGTCTTCTTGAATTATTTGAAGTAGAGTATCTTCAAATAAATATTTAAAAATCCTATTTTAACTCAGAATCATTTAGGAAAAAAAACTCAGGTTCGACATTTCTATACTATATATACCTCGACTTGAATAAGCCTAAAGTTCTCTATTTTGTGTGTAAGGCATTAAACACAAAAGGTCTTTGGCCAGAAGCCTGATATACAAAGGCTACGGTTTTTAAGCAACTTGAAAAAATATTAACACTATTTCACTGTAAATTTGGGGAGGTTTATGGTTATTTTGTTATTATTGTTGTTTCTTGGTTGGTTGGGTTTTTTTATTTATCAATAAGGCGCATTCTGTAGAAATTACTAGTATTAATGAAACCAAAAGCTCTTCAATTAATGCAAATTTGTGTGCATGTGTGTGTGTGACAAATGACTTTTCATCTCTATCACAATGCTGAGCTGACTCCTTTAGCCTTTCTGATTCACAGAAGCCATGGGACTTTACATGTCTTACAATATTTCTCTACCTTGCAAAGGGGACTGAAAACCTCCTACAATAAGAAACACAATTTATTCACTGAAGCCTGGGGAAGACCTAACAATATTTTGTGACATTCAGCTTATCTGTATGTTGCTTTCTTTTTCACAGAGGAGACTGGAAAATGCCCCTGACGGATCAGTTTTCCTCTGCTTCCATGGAATGACTAAGAAGTCTTTGCTTTTTGGAGTTTTTACTTTTTTTTCTATAGTTTAGGAAGCTAATCCCAGCAATGAAGACTGGCAAGCTTGCTTTGGGCCACAGGCTGCAGTGAGTTTGTCTTCATCACTTGAATGATGGATCTACTACTTCCACTAAACTTTTCCAAGTATGGAATGTTGCTTTGAATGGATTTTAAACCAGGCAAATTTCAAAGAAGTCCCAATCCCAGTCTTATAATTTATTTTGGTAAAACTGAGTACTAGGACTATGTAACTAAAACACTTCTACAAAAGAAAGACATTAGAAGAACACTAGTACATAAAGGTGGAGCTTCTCTTCAGGCAAGTCATCTCTCTCCTTCAACTGTTACCCAGAATGGAGAGTTGTTTGAGTTGTCTTACACTATGGTCTTTCAAAATCCTCCTTTTTGCCTCTCATGTGTCTCCCTTATCAGTATTTTGCATGTTTTGTTTTTGCATAAAGAATTTATATCTGAAAATAAGCTTTCTAATCAAATACAACTATGGTACCTTGACTTTCTTTTTCCTTTTTCTGGGATTGTTCGTTTCCAGTTTTCAATTATCTTTCCCCCTTTTATCCTCTCCTCCAACCAAACTCTCTGACAATGTTCCTTAATCAGTACATGAATTAAAGCTTTTAATATTTCCCTGAAATAAAATTTTGTGATGTTGGTCATACATTCTCCATAATATTTCCTAGAAACATTCACTGCACATTTTTAATTCCATTTATAGCTAACCTTTAGCTTGTCATAGAGATCACACAAACCGTGTTAATAATACAGCTGACAGATGTGGCAGTTCTAATGCTTTTACTTATCAGACACTGGGTGCATGTTTTTGCCACACCTTTTTCTGCTTTGGGGTCTGAAAATTGGGGAAGTGTAAAATCACTGGTATAAAGACAGATATATCTTTGCCTTCATGCTTTCCGTGTATCCCTTACCTACTCTCCAAGTTAGATACACAAAAGCTGTTGCATGCAATTTTTTGTTTCTCTACAAGTTACAAGCCTGTTTGTCTGCATTTGCTGTGGCTCCTAACTGCAGAAAACTGCTCCTGCTATCTTCTGCCAGACTCTACACATTCCCAAGAATACTTCCTAAACATGCAGTTATCCTTCCTTTATATGCACCCAGTGCTAAATTGCATAGTTTGTTAATAGCAAAATGCAGACATGACTTAAGTGAAAACGGAATTAGCAATAGCATGGATCTATTAAAGTATCTTAACCTGCTACAAATTAATAAGTTTATTTATGAGTATCTTCAAATAATGCATTAGCCATTGTTTTTTTACCTTGCTGAGTCAAACATCTAACATTGATTTGAAGAGTTGCATATTTTCTACAGTCCAGTTTTTCACAAAATGTATTTAGAGGCAATATCCAGTAAAAGCAATGATATCCTTTCGTCATGAAACTGAACCTCTGCAATAATGAAAGCTGCAGTGCCATACTCACTTTTCCTAATTTACATAGGTAATAATCGTTTCAGTAATAATAATAATTTAGAATTTTCTAACACTGTATAGGTGTTGTTGTCATTTTTTCAACAACAGCAAGCAATGAACACCTCCACCATTTTCCCAAAACTTATGTGACTTTTTGCAATGATAAAATAAAACTGTTGCCTGTAACACACTGAAAATATTAAATCTCTTTTATAAAAGTAATTAATTTTGCTGCATTGGCAGAATACACTATTCTTTTGCTGAAAAGATGAAACTCTTGCCCTGCTGGAATCAATAGGCATTTGAAGTTTGAATTAATTTAACTCACAAGGATCAAATATTAGATTTAGATTGGAGATGATCTGTGTAATTCTATGAGCCATATTTGCACAGATTTGTACATGTGAGGATACTACAAATTTAGGTTAAAAAAATTCACAAGGGTTCTACCTACTGATTGCTTTATTTGACTTTCTAACTCTTTTATTGCTATAAGAAGGGAAAACCAAAAAAAAATTATCTTATTCAAGGAATACGGGTATAGAAAATATTATTGTACATTCCAGAAGAACAGGAACTCATGTTTACCTCCATGTACATTGCATCTCTCATGTCTGTGTAAAACCTAAACAGAATATAGATGTTCACCGTAGTTTCATGCATAACTGCCTGAAGATATTTATTTTAACCTGCTGAGAGAATTGGGGAAGTTCAGCCTGGAAAACAGAAGGCTCCAGGGAGACTCTATAGCAGCCTTCCAGCACCTAAGAGGGGCCTGCAAGAGCGCTGGAGAGGAACTTTTTGCAAGGGTATGAAATGATAGGGCAAGAGAGAATGGCTTTAAACTGAAAGAGGGTAGGTTTAGATCAGATGTCAGGAAGAAATTCTTCTCTGTGAGGGTGATGAGGTGCTGGAAAAGGTTCCCCAGAGATGTTGTGAATGGCCCATTCAAGGCCAGTTCATATGGGAATTTGAGCAACCTGATCCTAGTGGGTGGTGTCCCTGTCTCTGGCATGGGGCTTGGAACCTGATGATCTTTGATGGTGTCTTCCAACTCAAACCATTCTAGGATTCTTTGCTTCTATTGCATCTCTTTGTAGCTCCTTTTTTATAAATGTGCACTGTTTAATGGCTTCTTTTTTTTTTCTTAATTAAAAAAAAATGTTACTATCCAAGCATGTCCAAGTCAGCCATATTCATCACTTGAATAAGGACCAGAGGCATAAAACAGAACTCTCTTGTGCATTGGATTAGCAATTTAAACTCTTCAGTTTTTAGGCTCAGTTTGACATATCTGGATATCCAAATGTAAAGGGAGCCATATGCTTCATTTTCCCTCCAAAGCCTTTTATTAACTAATAGGTACTAAACTACTTTTTTGCATCTCAATAGCCATCTTGAAAAAGTGATACTGTAAAAATAAAACTTGTTTCTAATACCCATGTTGATTGACTTAAAATTTAAAAGAAGAAGGTGCCCTATCTGTATTTTCAGCTTACATTCACAACTTAACAGAGATGTTTTACTACAGCTGTCCTGCTCTTTGTTTCCTTACAACTAACAAAGCATATATTTTACAAAAATCACACATATTATTTCAGTTTTCTCAAAGCTGACATTCCTTCAGTTTCTGATTTATTTTAACCAAATACATCTCCAGTTTTATCCTTATCTAACCAATAGAAAATGGCACAGTCTTGCAATTCTTAAGAATCCCACCTTTAACTTGATTTCTTTGAGAGTTACAGGTGGGTAAAGGCTTGAGTCTTGCACCATAGCATATCTTCAGGACCCAGCATTGGCACACCATGCTAAAATATGAAATGCAGACCATATATGCCAAACCATCCTCCTTGTCCACTGTGCTAAATCCTTCCCTGTTTGTCAAGCAGGTCCCACAGGAAGGATAGTTGTAATCCCATTTTTGCCATCATTTAAACTCAGCTATTCCTTTTGCTGATATAGCTTTTTGGGAAGTTGTCCCTTACTTTCATCAGAGGAGTTTTCATCATCTACGGCCTGGCAGGAAGTAGGTTCTGATAACACAATAAGGGAGAGAGACCAGTTTTGAAATAAAATTTAAGGTATTATTTATCTAAGAGAAATCATTTTTTTCCGTTTTATTTTATAAAGAAATGATATGACACTGTCACTGAATCCTGACTGGATGAAGTGTGACAGGGACAAAACAATTGTGAGTTTTTCTATTCAAACTGGACTGATTACAGGTAGTAAAGTGAGAAAACCTAGACAATCCTTAGACACTTTCATATCTTTTTTTTTTTCCCCAAATCAAATTTGCTGACTTGTTTTTTAACGGTCTGGAACTTCTGCCCCAAAATTACTTTGTTCCCATAAAGTAAGCCTTAGAGCAGAAATGCAAGGTGACTGCATCTTTAAAACCAGAGTTTATTTTGATTATTTTGGTTTGATTTCTCTCTGAGAGTGGAAGCCGAAGCAAGGATCCTTGCTCTTCTAGGATGGTCATGAAAATTGAATTCTTTATTAACATTTGACTACACCATGCTTTGAGGAACATTCAGTGCACATGATGAGCTCAATGGCTATATCTGCCACAGGAGCTTAACACTAGAAAATTCAGAATGCAAAATCCCCCTCTGATTAATGAAACTGATAACTGTGAATAACTCAAGAAGCACAGACTACTCAACAGCACATTGGTGGTGGCACATTCCCAAGGACATATATCCAGCCCAGTCCAGAGTTCAGCCAGGACATAGAGAAGGAACGAATAGACTCAGCTGAGACAAGGATATCTGTGCAAGTGATATCTGAAGAACAAGGAGTAAAGACTTTGCAACATCTTCTGCAAACTCCTACTACTGCAGAAAAGAGATAAGAACCCTGAAACTACATTACAGTACACTGACACACAGTCAGGGTCCTGATATTCCCTATGCTTACCCATTATTTCTGTCAACTTGAAGCAATGGGAAAGAAACATTTCCAACAAAGTTGTCTCAAGAAATTTGCAATCTCTGTGTTAGGTCAGGGCACATCTGGCAAAGCTAAAAACAGACAAGAGAGTGTCCAACAGTGAAGAAGTCCACATAGTAACCCCATGAACTAGCATTTTCAGTGATGGTCAAACAGGGAAAGTCTGCTGACAACATCTCAGTGAACAAGTCCAGGTATAAGTCAGCACCATTTCCTGTAGGACTGTGAGTGAGCTGAAGCACTGCTGGTTTCTCACAGGACTACATTTCTTACATACTTATTTCCTCAGCTTGAAATTTAGCTCAGCTGTTCAAGCACCAAATTTAAGTCTTTAGACTTCAGAAAAGTAAAATGTACACACAAAATAGGGAAACTTTCTGGGTCTAGTAAAGCAGTAAGAACATTTCTCTGTGCAAAAGAGATCAAGGGAAAGCAAAAGCTCTGTCTAGTTCCTGCCCTATACACATTTGTGCCACTGGTAGTGTCTCTGTACAGCTGAACTCTTCTTTAGACACTTGAAATGGCCAAAGAAAATAACAGAGGATCAGGGGAACAGGAACACTGTGAACAGTCAAATGTTAATAAAATGAAATCTGTAGGAAGAACAAGAAGAAAAGGAATAATGGCAAGAAAAATGAACACTTTAAAAAAGAACACTGAAACCATATATTAAAAACTGGGGGGAAAAACTTAGGTCACCAGAAAAAGTTTTTCTGAAATGAGAAGGATGAAAACATTACTATTTTTTCCCTAACAGAGTCAAAGCAGATATTCTCCAGAAAGTTTTGTGTTGTATTTTTTCCAGAGGAAGTGAACATTGTATAAAATTGAAATGTTTTATTTAAAATTTAAAACCCCAATGGATGCTTGAGTGCATAATACTGCCCCTACAGTATTCTGAAGATTGCTGCTCCTGCCATTCCAGACCTTTGATCATCCTTTGCCCTTCTTTTCTCTAGGTAAAACTTTCAATTTCCACTGATGCAGTCCTTCAGAGATAGAAATGGAGACAAATTATTTTAAAATAAGGCTTGTAAGAATTTGCTTTATAATAAAGAATGAGCAAAGTAAAGTAATAATTTTTTTTCTTTTTCTCATTTACCATTTATTCATGCTCTTTTTTTTTATTATTTTTTCCTCTTCTGGTGTTAATTTTTAGTCACTTCTCTCCAGTTCTTCAGGACTGAAGTACATTCTCTTCTTCTGGACCTCTGGTCGTAATTTCTGTCCATTTTAAGCCTATTTATACTGTACTGTACACATGACAGCTTAGAAAAGGCATGTCTATTGTGTATTTTTTGATGCTACCAAATAGTGCTGTCTGCAATTCTACCATAAAGATTCAATCATGCAAGTCCTTATCTAGACTCCTTTCAATTAAGATTTGATTGTTAATGTGCTGATAGCTGAATTTGCCCATAAGAGTAACATCACCAGGTTCAGTAAAACATTAATATAAATGAAAAAAATCTAATTTCTTAAATTGAACCAATGGAAATTCTACATGTAAATGCATAAATAGTCATATTATATTGATTGTGCTGCTGCATGAAGGGTTTCTTTTCAAAGAAATAGCACCTTGAAGCTTCTTTCTATGGAGCCCTGACTTCTGCTCCAACAGTTATCACGTTTTATACTGTACAGGTTTTATATATTATATGAACATGTTTTATATGTTTGATATGTTTTATATTTTTTTCCATTGAATCTTGGTGAATTTACTAAAATTTCTATTGCATTTCGACATTTTAGTGCATGACTTGTCATTCCTCAATGGTTCTCTTAAACCAGACATTTACTCATCTCACAAGTCGCAAGATAATCTGCAGTTTTGTTGTGAGTTCACTTTCTGCCTAAGCTGACTATACTGAGCTACTGGTAATCGAAATACAAATTATCACCACTGGGCTGTATAGCATTGGAGAACATGAATTTTTCTGAGATCACACTCTCCTCTCCTCTCCTCTCCTCTCCTCTCCTCT
>VZRJ01001577.1:286188-322887 GCA_013397565.1 Ptilonorhynchus violaceus | reverse complement strand
TCTCTGGTCCTCTCCTCTCCTCTCCTCTCCTCTTCTCTTCTCTCCCTCCTCTTCTCTTCTCTCCCCTCCTTTCCTCTTCTCTCCCCTCCTCTCCTTTTTCCACTTGCATTTTATGTTTTCCCTTTCTGCCTCTCCCTTCCCCCTTTCCTGTTTTTCCTTTTCCCTTTTCCTTTGTAGTTACCCAAGTCTTCCTTTAGTCCTTTCACCATTCATCTAAGTTAAAACTATCCTTGTCTTGTGAAACTATTAATGGCCCACAAACATATGTGTTCTCATCATGGTTTAAATTTCTCAATCCTTATTTTTCCTCATAAAACAGCATGGAGTTAATCATAATTCCCAATTTAGCAATGATATTATAAATTCAAAATTAGTTGCTTAGCTCTAATGAGCCCAAAAATTCAGTGTCTCATATTTATTTCCCAGATGGAAAAATTTATAGAAGTTTCTAGTGCACATAACTTAATACTCATTTAAAAATCCAGATGTAAACGGGATCTGTTTTTCTATTAGTACACAGAGTTACTTAACTGTAAAAGGTCTGTGAAACTGCATAAATTACATTCTTTATAAAATGCTACCACCAGCTTTACATTAGATTTTGAGTTGATTTCAGTCAAATCTATCAATCACATTAACAAATAGTTTGGAAATTTCTATTCTTATTCAGCATCTGCCTGAGAAATCTTTTTTAAAAAGTATGAAAAAATCCCCTAAAATTGTGCATTATTTCCAGAAATATGGAGCAAAAATGCAGACTTTTTCCCATTACAGCATTCTAGGAGCCTTATATTGGACAAACTTTGGTGCCTTGCCTTGTTCAAGGAACTAGATTTCAAGAAGTCACATCAGTGTCATGTTACTTTTTGGGCAAAACCAATAAAAATACAGAATATGGAACACTTCAGAGATAGTATGGAACTGCTCTGATAATTTTATTTACCCTCACAGTTCCTATGAATGGGTAGTTTGTAGATGTATTCACACGGAGGTATATCCTCACGGAGAATTTGCTATCTTCCCGCAGCTCCAGCGTGTTTCACCTGATTGCACTGGGCTTCCACTGACACTGCTGAGCGTAATGGTTAACTTTCACTTTCACTTCTCCACACTGGGAATTAGTGCAAAATAGCTTTTGTGCTCTGAATCCCTGGGGTTTACTTCCTCTTGTAGTTGTGTCCCAAATGGAGCTATAGGCTGCTTAGTATGATCACCTGCTTTTTTTAGCATTTTTAAACTTGGAATTGCATGATCTAGTAAAACTGATGATGTTTTTTCAATGTAAGATTCCATGCAAGATCAAGATATTGCCTAGATTTTCCAAGCTGAGTTCAGGAGATGGGTGTAATACTGTTAGAACATAGTCATATATTATTTTCAGGCTTTGACAAAAATAAGTCTCTCTAGTCTACAAAGCAGCTATTTTTTATGATATTGCAGAAGATGTATTTGCTAAAAAAATTTTAAAAATCACCTAAAATAATCTTCAAGAAAATAGCTGTTTAAAGTCCTATATTTTACCTTTTCTCTAAGTGACACATTAATGAAATTAAAGTAGGGAGTACTTCTTCAGCAAAGTACACTTCCAAAACCTGGCATATGAGTCATCATCCTCTACTGCTTAGAGGTTTGCATAGCTTCTAGTAAATTTTCTACAGAACTGAGAGACGCTTTTTTATTTATTAGCGTTATGAATCTTTCTATGAAAGGGACAGCTGAGAAAAGCCGTGCTTCAACAGCCCCGGTGAAGAGCCTACTCCAAAAGTTTTGGTTGAACACAGCAGTTTCACGTTCCACAAGGTCTCAGAGGAGACCATTATGACAAGGAACACAGGCTGTCTCTCCACAGCAGTTTGGTTTAAGTCAAAATGCAATTTCCCATCCTGGGCATCATTCATATAGGCTATCATGCACTGCCCTGTCCAAAAAGACATCCTAGGCTTTCCATAGCCAACAGAGAGAATTTCATCATTCTTGGATACATGCCTAAGGTAGATGATGTTCGTTTCTGTGGAAGAACATGTTTCTATTTATTCTGTAGAAGCTATAGGTTATTAAATATTTAGGCAGCTAACCTTTGGATTATTAAATTGCGGAGAGGGAGCGTGAGGGGAGGGAGTGTGCGAGTTGCATTCATTTCTTCATTATTTATGGATCCCCTTCGTTGATAAAGAAAAACTGAAGTGAAATGTCATAACTTACTGTATAGTATAGTCAATTTCCTTCTGTGAAGTTATTTTCAATTTTTGAGCTAAAGAATTAAAAGCATTTCTTTTAAAGGTAGGAAGGAAAACAAGAAAATGGCTAATATGTTTTTAATGCTGAAGCATTAAAAATTAATGTTCTGGAGGCCAAGTCTGTATTGGTGTTATATAGACATTCTTCGTTATCCTGCACACAAATACAGTTGCATCTCTTACTTGCAAAATTATACACTAAAAATAATTCAAGAAATTATTTCCTATGAATATGTGGACAGTTGAAAAAGACAGAAACATAAATTTACAAGTGACTTAATCTCAATTACTTTTGAGAGGGAAAGGCAGAGAGACATACTTTAGCTATATTTCTCCCTCTGTTTTTGAAAATCTATTCTACTTGAGGACATCAAAAGTACTGAAAGGAAAACCACATGCCATGGGGGTCCCAAAATCCATATTCAAGAGTGTAATGTTTGTTCTAAATGCTGGAAAGGACATAGAAATTGAAATTAAGTCTACAAACAGAGCTCTCAGATTTTTGTTCTTATGTAGCTTTTGTCATCTCAAAATTCAGTCTTGTACTAAAAAAGGGGGAAACATAGTCCCCAGCATAGACTTTGGAATGAAAGTAAAACAGAAATAATTTGCCCAACATGGTTGTTTTAATGAAAGAAAAAAGAGACCTAAAACAGGTTTCTAGGAAAGCCACCGTCCTGAGTCCTGAAAAATACTTCCAGTGGAATGTGTTAATGACAAGCAACATAATTTTTCTGTTCCAATTATTAAGGCATCCAAGGCACAAACACCCAAAAAGTCTGGTGACAGCTGAAACAGAGTACTTTAGGGTTTACTTGCACTTTCATGTACAGTGTTTGCAATCTATATTGGATCCATAATGGAAGATGTAGTAGTCCTCCCTAGGAGAGAGAAGACCGCAGGAAGCAGTGCATCTCTGGGGCTGTGCTTTTTGTGATCACTCTTCAAGTACACTTGATTTAGGGTTCATACTCAGCTCAAGTAAATCTCTACAGAACACATACCAGAAATAGAGGCTAAGCTTGGCAAAGATCATGACCCCACATAAATTGCTTTAGGGATGAGAGTGTTTTATATTCAAGCCTTGCTCAGGGATTAAAATCCTTCACAGTGGTCGGAAATTTAAACTGAGAAAGAAAACATAAGGTATGACACCATTCTGAGTTGTGCCCTCCGAGCTGCAAGGAAATGTTGTTTGGACTCTTCTGTTTTACAAGACCCATTATTTGCTATAAATCAAGCTTGTTTGCTTTATTAGGATAATTGGGTAAGAAATGCAAACATTGCATATCATTTTTCTCTTCCCGTAGTAAATATAGCACAATTTGATGACTGTCTGATAGAACACAATGGAAACTCTTTACCAGGTACGGTCTAGGATACAAATTATTGTTCTGATCCATGACTGTCATATCTGCTGTTAGCAAAAATAACAACAGAGTACCTAACCCGAATGAAAGGTAATGATAAACCAGAGATAGTAGGTTTCTTGCAGAAGGCTGCACTATGACTGCTGCTGTTATTCACTGAAAGATTCCATGAGACTCTCTAATAATATACTTTACTGTTAGTCTGTTGAAGGCACATCTCTATTTAAGATAAAGGTGCAAAGACTATCAAAGATAAGGATGCAGAAGCAGTGGTAGGATCAGAATATGAAAAAAAATCTTCCAAATATTGTCATTTTATAAAAAATTATTTTACTGGATTACTCTCCAAAATGCTCATAGAACAAAAATCTGGACCCAGTGGCAAAATTACATGTAACATCAGAGTCTGAAATATTTTTAGTCTCATATTATCACTTTTGAATTATTCTTCTACGCTTTTTTCTTCTTTTATTTTCCATATTAGCAATCATAATAAATTCACAGCTACATTCTCAAGTTTCTCAAATTTAATAGTCCCTCATGATACTCAAATAATTCCTGCAGTTTTTGTTGGAAATATTAATCCTTCAAAAACAGTTTTATTATCTCTGATGAATTTTTAAAGATCTGTGGTATTAAAATAATTAAAACTTATAAAGCAACTGCTTAACCATCACACTGCAGCTCAAGGGATGTGTTATATACATATATGTTTTGTATTTGGCTGTTTGAATACTCACTGAAAGTTGTTTACAGCAGCTCAACTATATTTTCTGCTTGCCTTAGTACACTCCTATATTCTTATTTACACTTCCATATAATAAGAGAAAAACAAAACCAAACAAACAAATAACCAACCAAAAAACCAACCAAAGCAAAACAAAAAAACCCCCAAACAAACAAAACCAAGCAAAACCAAAACCAACCAACCAAACACAAACAGAGAGAAAGAGAGCGAAGAGGACATTTTGCTAGTGAACCAGGGGTGTGAGCTTGGATCTTACTCCAAACAGCAAATCAATCAATAAATGAAGGTGGATCAATCTGGTTCCAATCCTGCCTCTAGTTGCAAAACTTGTCATAAACATGCTATAACCAGTTTGCCAATAAATCTGTTTTTCAGATTAATTGTAGTGTTATCTTACAGGATGCTCATTTGCAGAATTGTTCTTACCATTTATTAAAAAATTAAATTTATTAATGTAATTTAACCTTAAATAAGGTTAATAAATTTATTTATAAGGTTTTAAATATAAGCTTATAAATATAAATTTATTAAAAGATTAATGAATTTTTTTTCGGCAAAAACAACATCCTGATTTTTTTTAAACCACTGTCTAGGTAGCATTGTGTAACATGTTCACAATTTTTTATCTTCATTGGCAAAATGTCCTAGCTTCTGCAGGCAGGATGTTTTGGTGCTGTACCTACATGGTATCACATGTATCATCTTAGATAAGACAGCTATAGATGCGAGGATGTCACAACTACAGTCCTAGGCTTCTGCCACACAAGGTGATGGGAAATTTGAATATAAGTCTGATATTCCTAACCTGGTGATTAATGGGATCCTTCTCCATTTACAGTTCTTCAGGAAATCAGGCAGGACCATTATGCAGATCACAGATTAAACGAATGTCACAAGAACTAGAAGGATGTTTAATGGCATCTAGGGGCTTCCTTCTGAATAATTTTATTTTTAAAAAAAACCCATAATCAAAACTGCTAATTAAAACTAAGAAAACTTCTCAACTTTATTATAGTTTAAGAAAAAAGAAGGATCATAAATTAAGAAAATAAATATCTTCTGACTAGTGGGACTTCAGACATCCGGAAATATTTTCAAAAATATATAAAAGCGCTGAGGGAAAATTAAGAAGTATTGGTTTCATTATACTGATTTGCCCTCAAAGCTTTGACAGCATGCAGCAACATTGTCTCCTTAATAAACCGTGCTAGGCAAAGCACAAGCTTTCCTGCAGAGCAATGTTCTTCAGAATGACACCACCATTCATACTGTCCACCATTTCTTCACTTGTTCAGGCACGTATTTTCATCTTTATATGTTCACAGTAATTCTGACTCAGTGTCTTGACAGTTGTCAGATTTACAGAATCATTAAGGTGAGATCCTCTGAGATCAAAGAGTCCAACCTTTGGCTGATCACCAGAATGTCAAATAGACCATGGCACTAAGTGCCACATCCCTTCATTTCTTCATCACCTTCAGGGATGGTGACTCCACCACCTCTCTGGGCAGCCCGTTCAAATGTTTAACAACCCTTTCTGTGAAGAAATTTCTCCTGATGTCCAGCTTGAATCTTCCCTGGTGCAGCTTCAGGCCATTTCCTCTTGTCCTATTGCTGGTTGCCTGGGAGAAGAGACCAACCCTCACCTGGTTACACCCTCCTTTCTGGGAATGGTAGAAAGTGATAAGGTCTCCTCTGAGCCTCCTCCTCTCCAGGATAAACATCCTCATCTCCTTCAGCTACTCATCATAAGTCTTACTCTCTAGACCCTTCATCAGCTCCATTGCCCTTCCCTGGACACGCTCCAGCACCTCAATGTCTTTCTTATAGTGGGGGGCCCAGAACTGGACACAGGATTCAAGGTGTGGCCTCACCCATGCTGAGTACAGGGAAACAATCCCCGCCCTGGTCCTGCTGGCCACACTAGTCTTGATACAAAGATGAGAATTGATGACAAGCTAAATAAAGAAATGAGGTTTTGTGGAGATCTCACCTTAAATAAGATAGAAACACAGCTTTCCCAAAGATATTGACTCTGTGCGTATTGTATGCATTTCTGAGTAGTTTGCTGATCTATTCCATTTGGTCTATGCTCTGTACAGAAATAGATGGAAGGCAAGAAACACAAATTCATCCAAAGTGTGGTTGCGCATTGGAACAGGCTCCCCAGGGAAGTGGTCACAGCACCAAGCCTGACAGAGTTCAAGAAGTGTTTAGACAATTCTCTCAGGCACAAGGTATAACTCTTGAGGTGTCCTGCGTTGTGCCAGCAGTTAGACTTGATGATCTTGATGGGTCCCTTCCAACTCAGCATACTCTATGATTCTATGAAATATTTCAGGTTTGCCTGAGAACATGAAATACAAAAATTCTAGTTGTGTTTACTGTATTTTTCGGGTATTGGACATCTGGTAAACACCAGTAAGACTAAGAGAAGTAAATTAATATTGTAAAGCACCACATATGCTGCTGAAAAATGAACCTTAACCCTTGCACAAAGGAGATGGAACTAGACTAAAATCTTTATAACAGTCACCTTCATTAAATTTTTAGTTCTACTGAAGAGCAGTCTTAACAAGAGTGGAAAAGATGTATCCATCAGGTCCACTGTTACATTCAAATAATGGCTGAAATCAAACATTTAAGAGATGTTGGAATCTAACAATATATGTCTGATCACAGAGGTCTCTGACTAATTTAAAACATACAGCATAAAATGTTATTAAAATAATATTTTTCTTATTTATAATTGTTTTAAACAATAAACTTGTATCTGTAGAGGTTTCTGACTGGTTTAAATGGCACTGAAAAGATTCTCAGCAGAGTCTCAAATCTAGCTAGATATCAAATGAAAAATATTTGATTTGGGCTCTCTGCCATTTTGAGAAAATTCATGCTGTGCAACTAGAGCAACAGAATCACTTTGTCTTAATGAAAAGTATATCTTTCTCTCTCCTCCCTCTTCAAGTGCTTGGCACTGCTAAAATATTTTCACTGTTTGCAATATACTCCACAGGCTCAAATTTGCTGACAACAAATGTCTTTTCAGGGCTACCTGTCATATTAGTTCAGAAAAAAAATCAATTTTTCAGAATTCTTTTCCTATTCATAACATCCAGTTATTAATGCTTAAAAGTCAATAGCATTATTTACGTAAATGAGTATTGTAGAATTCTTTCAGTCTAGAATTATTTATCTATGTGATGAGAACAAGCATTTTGTATTTTGGGATATCACACTCACCAATCAAAAATTTCAGACATTATATCAAATATTACATTTCACTTTTTCTCTTGTAAGAAAAGTGGAGGAGTAGGAAGAGTAATATCTTGAGTGGCTAATAGGAAAAATATTCTCTTTTTCCATTAGGAGAAAAACCCAAACCAACCAAGAAAACCCAACTAGTGTTGAAATATTTTGTATTTCAATTGGAAAGAAACACCTGAAAAGTTAAGTACAATATCATTTCAGAACACTTTCTTCCTCTTAGGCTATCATCACACTGTAGCCAAAATAAGAGACAAAAGTGCATCACAGGAAGGATATGACTTGGTAAGGTGAAGGAGAAAGAAACTGCATTACCTGCTGTGGAAGTCAAGAACATCTGAGAACAAAAAAGGATGTAATTTGGACAAGTCAGATGATAGCAGTGTCACAATAGGGTATTTTACAGAGTTCAAGAAGTGTTTGGACAATACTCTTGAGCACATGGTGTGACCCTTGGGGTGTCCTGTGCAGGGCCAGGAGTCGGACTCAATGATCCCTTCCAACTAAACTTGTTCTGTGACTCTGTGATCTTTTTCGGCAAAGAGCCTCAATATTCTGTTCTTTCATCCAAATTTAAGACAAGATAAAGGTTTAAATGTTAGGATTTCTTAGAGGGGAGAAGAAAAAGTCCAAGTACAAAAATAAAAATTTAAAAAATATATAGACAAAAAAGAATGGATAAAATAAATATAGAGAGAGTTTGTACAAAAGGACGATTTATAATTAATAAAAACACAGGCTCTGGCAATTGAAAGATTTCAAACAGGGAGGTTTTTAATTAGATATAATTGTTCAGGTGCCCTTAATTATAACAACAAAATATCAACCCAGCTATTTTAAAAATATCAACCCAGCATTTTAAAAATGCTCTCAAAATGCTACCTAAGACACAGAATTTCTGTAATGTAGCTTTATAGATTTTTCAGTTTGAATAAATATTTCTTTAAATAAAAAAGATATTCTAAATCTGAAGTATTATTACTTTCCAGATTCGCACTTAGTATTTGGTTTCAATGAAAGCCTCATGATAGGTATTGTGAGTCATCCACATTAACAGAGTATGATAGAGCCTGACTTCCCTTCAGATACTGGGCATACATTAATGTAAATTCAGTTTCTTCTAGACTTGCTTCTGATTTACTTTTAGGAATCAGACTTAGTGAATATGAATGGCTTGACAAAAGATTTCTCTTAACACTAAGTTATCACAGGAATTATTTGCATTGGGTAAGATCTGCTTAGAGAATTCATTTCAGGTGTTCAAAATAATTTTTAGTCATGTGAAAGGATTCGGTTACTGACCTAAAAGGCATCTCACATAGTGCAAGGAGTTCTAAAAGCCCTTGTTCAATTTTGAAGTCAAATTTTTCTGTAAAATTTTGCATAACATTTCCCTAGTTTATTTTCTGTAGCCTTACCAATGCTTAATGTAGAAGATAAAACAGAGGCATTTTACAAAGTAATACTAATATATATTTGGATATATTTTACAAATGTATCCAAAGGCAAAAGGGAAATCCTGTCTGTCTTAATTTAGTTTTTAAATGTATCTGACCATTCAGACCTATACATAATTCAAAGGCACTTTGAGAATAGAAAAAAATACCAGAGGAAAATAATGAATTCAAATTATGCTATTAATGATGATTTATAAAACAGATTTATATAACAGATTTGTAAAAATCATTTTAACCATTCAAAATTTTACAATTATATTTGAATTGGAATATTAAAGTTGCCCTCCCACAGATCTTTTTGCTATTATTTGACAAAAAATACTATTTCAGAAATGAGTGCTCAAAGAAAATTTTTAGTTGACTAAAAATAGTCTTGCCAAATGGTGGTTCAGTGTAGTTTCACAAGCTTTAAGTTAGTACTCATCTTCATGCTGCACAGGAAGGGCAATTATCAGCTGCAAGCTAGAAGAATGTACAGGCCATCTATCTGAAATGTATTTCCTACATTATCTTCTATTCCAGTAATACTGTCAATGAGAGCAAAGTAAAATACTGCAGTGTCACAGTGAGATAACCCAGTACTCTAATTAAAAAAAAAAACAAACCGCACATATTTGTCTTTCCCTTCCCCCATGTTAAACAGACATGGCAGCTGTGAATGTAAGGACATTGTTTTGACACCTTCTGTTAAAGAAGTATAGTGTGGCATGGAAGTTGTAGTTTGTTGTCTTGCAAAAGAGTGAAATCAAAGTGATGCAGATGTCTGGAGTAATCATCCTGGTTACTTAAGCAATAGAAGCTGGCAGATGGCAATAATAACTTTTATTGGATCAGCTGATGGGGAAGGGATTTTTATGTGGCTGGTTTCAAGCCTTAAAGAAAACAACCAAACAACCAAACAAAATAGTTAATCAGTAATTTTTTTGTGTGTGTAATCATTGCTGCTTTGGTAGAATGAATTGATGTGCATCCTGATAATCATCATAGTTTTCTAAATGAGAGCTTTACTCCCCTATGGATCACTTGGTTCCCACTCAGAAAATTTGAGTTGTTTTTCTTGAAATGACAAGTTCCAAGTAAAAATTGTCCAAAACTAATTACAAGGGCTCTTGATTAGTGGGAACTTGGTGTCTGTGCTTTCTAAACACTTAGAACTTCCTAAAATTCAGTGACTGTTTATGTTATTTCTAAACAAATAAGGCTCATAAAGTTACAAAGGCTGGAACTCCAAGGTAAGACAAGAAATTGTTCTCTTTCTGAAGATGCTAAATGTCATCAAGACGTTTTTAAGAGACGTAATCAAAAAAATATTGCTTTCATTATGTACCACTCTCAGGTGTTTTTCTTCATCCACTAAATGCTTTAACAAAGTAGAATAGGTTAGTATTGTTAATTGTCTAAGCTGTAGCAAACAAATTGTTTTCACCTGTCTTGTGGAAGATAATTTCATTGCAATTTTGAGAAAGTCATAAATATTTTGTTTTATTCTCTCTCATCTTGCTGTAGAAAAATATAATAATAAAAAATATATGAGAACTGTAATATTTGTTCTACAATGTTGCTGTTGTTAATCCTGGATGGCCACTAAGTAACAAGCAGCTTCTCACTTTTCTCCCAGCCCCCACTGGGGAGGAGAATAAGAAAGAAGAGCAAAACTTGTGGGTTGAGATAAAAACATTATAAGAATTGAAAAAAAGAAATAGTAATAATACAAATACTATTACTACTACTACTGCTGCTGCTGCTGCTGCTACTACTACTAGTACTACTACTACTACTGCTACTACCTGTAATGATAAGGAGAGAGGGAGAGAGGATTAAACCCAAGAAAAACAAGTGATGAACAATGGACCTGCTCTCCNTATAGACTGAACACAATGTTCTATGGTATGGAATGACCATTTAACCAATCTGGATCAGCTGTCCTGTCTGTGCTTCCTCTCAGCTTCTTGTGCACCTGCTCACTGGCAGAGCATGCGAAACCAAAAGTCTTTGATTAAAACCAAGCACTACTTAGCAACAACTAAAACATTATTTTCATACTAAATCCAAAACGCTGCACTGTACCAGGTACTAAGGAAATTATCCCACCTGAAACCAGGACAAAGGGAAATTAGTTAAAGTTCATGAATAGTATTGGATGATGGCAGAAAAAAAAAAAAAAAAGAAGGCAACCGAAAGAAAACCAAACCAACCAAAAAAAAAAACCCAAAAAACCCAAAACCAAACAAAACACAAAACAAACCAACCAATCAACCAAACGAAAAAAATCCAAACCAAACAAAAAAGCCCCCCAAACAAACGAAAAAAACCACACACAAAAAAACTTCTGCCAAAATTACCTGAGTACTTGACATCTCAGAATCACTTGGGTTCCACTATTAAAAGACAATGTTACACATGCTCACTTCAATGGAGTTTATTTGGGGTTTGGAAATTTAGTTTGCCATGCATACTCATGCTTCATCATTTTATAGTTCTGTATAGACTAAGCTGTAGTATAAATTGACATTGTAAGCGGCAATCAAAAACCTAAACACACCTCATAGTACTACATGGCTGGTATTTGATGCTCTGTGTGTGATTATACGTTCATGTATACAAATATTTTTATCCAGCCCATGCAAGCTATATTTTATTAAGTGCTTATGCATTGTCCATTCTATAGGTTGCAAAATAAAAGCTTCTAAAATATGAAAAACATCCAAAAAGTATAGAATGAGATCTGTAAATATTCAGAAATAAGTACAATTATAACTGTGTTCTGTAAGTATGTATGAGTTAAGTATAATAAATAAAGGAGATTTCTTTCTTTTTATTTTTGTACTGTTTGAGAGAAACGTCATTCTTCATGAACAGCCTAAAGATAACAATATACACCATCATGGTAAGAGCACTCATGCCTTTCAAAAGAGCTTGCATTAACTTCTAACAATTGATATTTTGCTGCTGCTGCTACTCTTAAAAGAGGTACTGGGCCTGAATGTTCTTTTGCACAAGAGGCCAATGGAGTTAAAAGACACTCTCCCTCTTGCAGGAAATAAATCCAGGTCATCTACAATAATACCTCTCCCAGTCACTATAGGGACAATAACAATAAAATTTCGCCAAGCAGCAGCCAGCAGTCATACTGCAGAATATGAAAGGAATATAGCTAATCCTTCTTGCTTTATACTATTTGGTTAAATATGCCTCATCATCTAGACAGTTTGATATTACAATAGGGTGAATTGTTATTAAAAAAAAAAAAAAAGAAGGAAAAACACTCTATTTTCCTTATCCTCTTTTTTACTAATCTGGGCTGTATTTAGCCCTTGCCTTTGTATTTGGTCTCTAAGTCACAAGACTTAAGGAGAGGAGAAAACAAATAATAAATGTAAAGGTAATAAGCAGGAGAAGAAACAGGGAACTCCAACAGTATATATGGCCTCTGGAAAACAGCAGATACAGTTCCTTATGAGGAAAAAATTCTTCCAAAAGAAATTTTCAGCTCAGGATTACCTCATTCACAGCTGCAAACCACAGCTCACAGATCTGTTAAATGTTATACATACAATGAAGTTAAAAGAACATCTTAAGTCTTAATTTTTCACTCTGTTCTGATATTTCTATATGCCACAAGAAAACAGTTGCATCATTGTTTTTCCTGCTCCAGAAGATTTTGTGCCACCCACTGCTGTTGAGTTAAATGTCCTCTCATGCTGGTGGCTTTGCCAGTGAAAGTGGTTTGCTCCTAGTGAAAATATTGCCCTCTCCTGTCATGTGTTTATGCTTCTTTGAAGTTTGCCTATATTCTGCATTATACCATGTGCAGTCATATCATACAGGCCAATAGCCCATACCTGTAATACCAGTATATGGATAAATCTCCCTAATGTTACCTGAGAGATGTCTTTTGCAGCAAAAATGGACAAAATGG
Organism: Ptilonorhynchus violaceus; assembly: GCA_013397565.1. NCBI lineage: Eukaryota > Metazoa > Chordata > Aves > Passeriformes > Ptilonorhynchidae > Ptilonorhynchus > Ptilonorhynchus violaceus. The sequence continues at coordinate 309,889 of VZRJ01001577.1, read as the reverse complement.
AAGAATTGACACAAACTTCCCTGCAAGCACGGTCCTTTTTCCAAAGATAATCAGAAGACGCTTTGACTTTGCAGATGGACTCTGTGCATATACTAAGAACAACATTTTCACGGGTGCAGACAGCTATTAAAACAAGCAAGGCTAATGCTTTCAAGCCACATGTATTTAACCATGGATATTCATTAGTAAATACACATCAAAAAGAAGGAAAAAGAAATTATCATTCCTACCGGTTCTAGTAACTCTTGAGTGTTTGAAAACTGGTAAATACTCTTGCAGTGGCAATGGATTTTTAAGACAGAAAATTGAAGTGAAAATGTCATAGAGCTGTAGTGGGCTTTCAGCTACTTCAGTTATAGAAAACAGGGACCAGGACAGCAGCTGCACGAATGATGCTGAGCAATAACAATTGTGCTTTTCAAATTACAGTAAGTGCAATTAGACTACATAAATACACTGGTCAAGCAGTGCTGGGTCGATCATAAAAAAAGAATTTTTAAATGAAGCCTATTATGAATGTACAAGACCAGAGGAGGTATTACCAGTGCTTTATTTATTTGTTTATACAGGGCCTTGTTTAATGGAATGCAAACACTGCAGTGGAGGACAGTTGGTTTTGCCTAGTGCTGCACTTCGAGGTCAGTAAGAAGCTTCTGACCAACTTCAGTGAATATTAGACTAAACTTACAGCGCTTTCTCCTTCAGCTCTGCTGTTGCACTGACGTTCCCGCTGGAGTCACTGAGAATGATACATGAGCACAGGCAGAATACAGATTGAAATACTGGATTATAAAGTGAGTGCTGACAGCAGTTTCTAGATTTTTGCAAAATGAAATGAGTGTTGTAGAGATTCTGAGATCCCCTTGGGAACTAAAACATATTATGCAAGATACCTATCTGGATGGAAGAAATTGCATATCTCCTGTTCATTAGAACTATGAAATATCTAGATTTCTCAGATTGAGGTCTATTGATAAGATTAAGTAGCCAGCCATCTCTCCCTCCTCCCACTCCCTTGGAACAATGAAGAGATTTTCATGGGCAGCTTTGGGTTGTTAATTACAAAACAAATCAAGTTGTAATGAAGACTAGCTCAATATGCCATTGACTATGTCAGTCTGGAGTTGTTTCCCTTTATCTTTAAACAGGTATCTTAATACCTAAAGTAGTCTCTCTGATGTACCAGTTTAAAGGAATATCCAATATTGTAGTTTACAATGCATATTTAAATGCATTAATGCTTCAGATTTTAAAAGGAAGTTTAGGGATATACCCACATTTCTAATTTAGAATTCTATTCAGTGTTTGGCATTACTGGTGGCACTGACGGCTATTGCGGAGGTACTCATTACTGGCATTTGTAGAATTGGGATGGGACAGAGGGAGAGAGAGAGAACAGTATGTTGCTTTTTTTTTGTTTTAATTTTGGGTTGTTTTGCTTTAAGATTAAGGGAAAAAAAACCCCAAACTTATACTGCTACATTACTCTAACAATCTATGATGCATTTTACCTTTAAAGAAAGACTACAAATCAAATTAATGTCTCCTGAGCAAAATTAAGTTCAGGATGAGACTCAGTATAAAGATTTTGTTCAGAGTTTCCCTAAGGAATGGTAGGACACAAGTAAGATGATTCCTTCCAAAAAATAAAAGGTAAAATTTACTGCTCCGGTTTTAGACCAAACTTCTACCAAACATTTTACTGCTTACTGCCAATGCAGAGGGAATGCTGGAGTTCCAGACAAACCAACACATATAAGAACTCATGATAAAATAGGCAAACTAATTAAATTATTTCTGGAAGCAATTACCGGTCATCTTAAATAAAGGCCCAGAGCCCATGCAATAGACAGGTAAGTGTCATCAAAAAGCAAATTCACAGTATTCACTTAAGGAGATACAATTGGAAACACTGGGGACAAGAACAGAGTTATGTTTTGACAGCTAAAATTCTACCCAAGGGCTATACTGACAAAAAGCATTAACCTAAATCCTATGAGTTTCCTATTTTGAAATCATGAATGTCATAATCCTCATTTAACTTCTAACGAGCCCTGGAAAGGTGAACATAAAACAGGTCTTTTCTACCTGATCTGAAAGAGTGGAGAGAATAAAGATTTTTAAATGGTCACTAAGAAAAATAAATATGAGCATTGGTCTCCACTCTCCCAATCACCAAGCAAAACCGTCTTTCTGCTCAGTGAGAAGCTACGAATCTGAATCTGTTCTGGACAGACAGCCTTTGAATGCTGCCCACCTGTGCCCTTGGTGGGTGTTAAGAGTCACAGAGATATTGGTTAAATTGTTGAAACTCCTGCTATCATTGTCGTGAGAGAAAATTACTTAGAAACCCTCAGGAAGGGGTTCATGTCAGATAATAGATATCTCAGTAAAGCTGAATAGATACCAGACAGGGCTTGCTTTAGACAACCAACTGGTTATAACAGCAGTTTTCATTTTGCAGCTGTTTAAATAGGGTCTCTAATCCTTCCCAATCATCAGAAAAAAATGACTATTTTTCTGTGGATCTGGGCCCATATTCTGGTAGTGAATGTGGTACAAACACCTGAATGTACTCAAGTTCACACTGAATTAGTGTAAATAGGATCTGGCCTATAAATTTATTAGCTTAAATGCCTAGTTTAGTGAAACAGGATGTCTTTATGACATTTAGTTGAGTCAGGGAGAAGAACAATTAGTTGATGCTTATTTTATCCTTCCCTAATGAACAAAGTTCTTTGCAAAAGTAAATAACATTTCAGTTTAAAGAAATCCACTAGATATTATTATGAGACTCCTAGGTGAATCTTTGAAGGAATAAAAACTATGAGAATTGAAAGAATAGGATTCAAGACATGACTGGTGAAAGTATTTTCTCTCTTGACTATCTTAATTTCTTCTTCTCCTCCTGATTCATTATTTCATTTTCATGTCTTCCATGTACCTCTATTTCTTGACCATATCCAAACCTGGTTTGTCATAGAAGGGTAAAATAAAGACAGAAAATTAGAAGAGCATGCTATGACACAATTACATGCCATATTAAGGAAACAGTATATTAGTGATCTGAGAAAAGGTCACTGCCGTACACAAATGCATTAGCATAAGCACAAAAAATAAGAAAGTGAGACTTTCTGTTCTGTTGTTGTACTCTATCTGTCTGAAGGGTATCCAAATGAGAATTTTAAGTTCACTGAGAATGACCTCTAACAGAAATACATATTATTAAAAGTCATAGCATTAGCACCTCATTGACCCAGCTTAATGAATTAGATGGAAGACCAAGAAATTTTCCTCATCTTTGTCTTGTGATCTTACAGTACTAATTGTTGGAATTATTCACCCTTGCTTGCTCATTTACACAAAACTGAAGCAATGTGAACAACACACACCATAAAAGTGAGGATAAGTCCTCAGTTTAAACCTGCACCATGAACTCCCATAAAAACTTCTCAAGTGCACCTTTGATCATCATGCTCTGAACCTTCCCTTAACTCAGCACATAGTAGGCTTAGACCATTTACTTCCTTGGCTTCTGTGTTAGAAAATAGATATAAGAATTGCCTCTTTCCTGCAGAGTCTTCTCTGCAAGCCACTACATGAATTTCCTCTCAGTCTCCCTGCAGACATCCTGTCTTTGTGAGGCAGCACAAAGTGTTTCCAAGACCCCATCTATTAATGACCTAGAAAAGGAGTGTGCCGACCTTCGTTTAAACTTGCCAACAAGATGTTTTCAGATACACTTGTCCCTACCTAAGCTAAAAAAAGAACACAGCTTCTAAACTCAGTGGGTGGAGGGCTGCTATGTGACTGAGCCGTCAGAGGTACCGCTGAAGGGAGGCAGGCGCTCTGCAGGGCTGTGCTGAGGGCTCAGGCACCTTTGCTGCCCAGCGGAAGCAGCACTGACACGCTTCAAATGGGACTGGTGAAGACCTGCACTGTCAGAGGGCTTGATCAGAGATGCTGTGGTAAAAATACTTGCAGGTCTTATGAAAACTTTGCCGGTCTCTTTTAAGCACAAACACGCAGAATGACAGGTGCTCACACTATGCTACCTGACGCCATGGCACTACAGTCTGGTCTTGGGAGGAAGGGGGAGAAAACATTTTGAAAGATTATTGACGTGTGTGCCATCACAACCCTCCTGGAGACCAGGCATAAAAGCATAGATTGCTTTCAAGCTGCACTAATGCTGAAGTTGTAACCTAGCTTGAAGAGAATCAAGTTATTGGATAAACAGATCCAGTTTTCAGAGTTAACACCATATCAGAGCTTATGTGATATAATGGCTCCAGCTGTTCCATCCATCTCTGTAAGACCACCTACACTTTGTGGAACATTTTCTTAACGAAATCCACTTGGAAAAGCTTTTACTCCGCCTTTCTCACTTCTATTTTAGAAGCCTGGACTAAGCCGACATTTGTCTTATTTCATGTCTTAGGAGACCTTTAATTTTCAGAAAACACTTTGGAAAAAAACATATTTTTCACCATCAGGCAAACTTTCTCCTTGTAATGTGAATTCAGACAAAGTGGGACAGATGCTGATTGTTTTCCCCCTAGATAAAAAAAAAAACAAACAAACAAACAACAAAACAATAAAAACTTATTGAGCTATGGCATAGAAAAAACTGACTATAGGAAAGTAAATGTCTCCTTCACATTCTCTAACTTTTTCTGAATGCTTTTATTAGTACCCTTTTTTATAACAAGTATTCTCATGGGTGATTTAGAGTTCTGAGGCATGCAGAGTTAATAGCTACAAAATGAATAAAGGAACAAAACAATGTCTTTCTTGTTTCTTGTAACAGGCACCAAATTAGGGGAGAAAAAAATGGTAGCAGAAAAATACTGAAGTAGAATACTTATATTTTCACTTACAAAACATTGTTCCTCTAAAGACAGGGAGCTTCAATTCTTTCCCCCTTTTTTAATAAGACAGCTAGGTTTAACAAAAGTGAATTCTCATGTAATTTTATGAGATTCCAGTCTTATTGCGATAATCATAACCAACATGAATGAAATAATCTGAGGCTATTACCATAACAATTGTGAATTTGCGTCTCTCAGTGGCTCCAGTTTATTAAAGTCCTAGCAATATATCAAAAGCTGGTAATCATAAGGAAAAGGTACATATTTTCAGAAAGAATATGCTGTCTGTGTCATCTCACATTATAGACTGCTTTGAAGATTAAAACACCTGCTTTATTTATATAAATAAGGACAGATTTTTTATTTTCAGAGAGAGGGTTTGCTGCCAATAAAACCATCCTACTGTTGTGCGGAATATGTTAAGGTGGTTTGTGCACCAAATCTTTCACCCAAATTTTCTATAATCTCCCCTTTATACCAGTATAGTAGGCCACACAGCTCAAGGACAAAGACGTGAAAGACATAAAAAAAAAAAGCAGGAAGGCTAATTTGATAAAATCTTTAAATCTTGATAATATTTGTTTCATTTTCCTTTCTCCTTTTGGCAGAAAATTTTCTTAATTACTATGTACACACTGGTTGTCACACCAAAAGTTCTACCCACTAGAAAGCTCTGAAAAAATTAAACTATTGTGCTGCATGTTGTCTTCTGGAAGATTGTTCATCTCTCTTCATAGTTTTTTTTTTTTTATCAGTAAAATACTGAGAGAGTAGCAGCCCACTTGTGTGTACATTTACATCTGGAAAAGGAAAAAGAAAAAAAAAGAAAAAAAAAAAAGAAAGCCAAATATCTCCTTGGAAAGACAATAAAATGAAAGTGAACCAAGTAGAAGCAAGATTTGGAACAGTTGACCTTTTATTTCTCTCCTTGAATGCAGCCCAAAATATTACATTAGGCAAAGTTTCATAAAGGTCTAATTATTGGCTTTGACAACATAAATGTTCAAACACTGAAAAAGGACAAATATTGCATCTTCATGTTTAGGGTCAGCCTATGTTATTGACCACATAGGAAGCAGTTTAATGTGAGTGCACAGGTACTGAATACATCCTAAAATCAGTTTCTTATCACTTGCCTACACAGAACCGCTGTTTGGATTCACTGATTCTTAATGACAGATTCAGGTATAATTTTAATAGCAGCTGTACATACAACCTGCTTGTGCAGGATCTGTACCCCACGGAGTTTATAGGCCTTTTTTTGGGTTGTTTGGTGTTTTATTTCTAAAAGTTGTGTCGCATGTTTGTACATGGAAAAATTAGCAACTCAAAATGCCACAAGGTAGAACAACTTCTCTATTTTAGCAAATTCTGCCCATTCATTTCATGAACATTAAACATGGCTGAGTGCTGTTGTGCAGCTCCAAATACAAAATATGTAGAGCACTGAAATTACCCTTTGTTAATATGGGGTCTAACAGGGAACAACAAACTCAGGAATTTTACCCTATCACCTCCCATTTTGGAAGGCTTCAGGCTCATCTCTCTTTGTTTCAAGTTTGCCTTCCTTTCTGTGTGGCTGAAGCCTCTGACCAATTCTCTCATCCCCAGATTCTCCTGGGCAACAAATATAGAATGCGTTTGTCTCATTTCTTTTTTCAATGAGAAAACCCCTGTCTGGTGCTGTTTAAAAATGGCACTTATAAGAGCTCTCATGTCCCAGAACACTCGAGAAGAAAAGAAAAGAACGGGAAATAGGAGCATCTATTTTGTGCAGTGAACCTTTGCTCTATCCTTTTGCTGTTGCAAACAGATCTTTGAACGGTGTTTAGGTCAGTAGCTCAAGAAGAAGAAAAGTGTCATCCCAAGTCCCCTCTCTCACCTCCATGTGGTTATTTACAACCACTTCAGTAAGAAGACAATAATGAACTGTGCACATTTAGCTCATCCAGAAATTTATTTTTTTTTAATCAAGCACACCAACATAACCCAGGCTGATGTAAAGCAAAAGCTAGATACAGAGAACATTTTTACACAGAAATGTACCACTGGTGAGGTGCTGCTATTTATGAAATGTGTTAACCATCTGGATAAAAATATAGCCTGTGGTTCAACAAAGACACATTTTCAAAGGGAAATCATTTTTATTTTTATTATTCTAGTTATTTTTGATATCTCCTCTACATGAAAACAAAAAGATAAAAATAATACTTCAGAAAGGGAGGACTTCAAAATGAAATTATCTATTAAAGGTATCTGCTCCACTGCAAAAGATTTTCCTTTAATAGCTGCATCCTGAGGTGGATGGTGAATGAATGGTGGGGGTCAGGACATCAGGTAGATAACAGAAAAGATATACTTATGATTTAAACTTAATGAAAATAGACTAATAACTTGATTCCCTTTAATTATTTTTTGAATCTCAGTCTTTCATAAACATTTTACCTTACCCAACCTTGAGTTAAGAGTGACTTCCAGGGATTAGAATGAAAGTCCGCTGACTTCTAAACTGAAACATTAGAGATTCTTCCCAAGGTGCCTACTGTATTCAAGAACAAAGTGTGCCTTCAGAGCACTTTGCATAGTGAAAGTGGAATGCAGTAGTATAATAATCAGAACCGCATCAGGGCATTGAGAAGCATGCTTAAATACTGAAGTAGTAAAAATATTTGTCACATTCAGACATGAAAGAAGAAATAAACTCATCCTCTAGATAAACAGACAGATAGCTGAGCTGTCAAAGTCGATTCTTTTCCAAATGCTTCTATTTGCCTTCAGTACGATGAAGGGAGCGGGTGTGGATACAGGGTGAAACGAGGCTCTGAATTCTCATCTGGATTTCTTAGGAAGAAGGCTAAAAATAGAGAAAAAATATTGTTAGAAAATCTTCCTAAGCAAAATGTAAACTGTTCTACTACTAAGTCAAAATCTGTTTCTCTTCAAGACTGAAGGAGTTTTAGAATTTACCACAATGCTTTAAATTTAAAATTCAGTAATTGAATTGGGACTCTTTTGTTAAATATTATTATATGTGAGGAAGGATGTCAACTGACACAAGATCAAACCCGCCTTCTTTTATAGACTTTCATCGCAGACTCTCTTCAGAACCACCATAAAATACTTAAAGATTACCTTTGCAGAAATTTCATATTTTAAGGAGTTTTTCTAAGCATGAGCTTCAGTTTTATAATTAACCTAGTGACATAAAAGAATTGAGGTTGTAGTACATTAAAAGCTTTCTTAGGCTTTAGCTCCTGACTTCTTGGGCAGTTGACAACCTGGGTGACACCATGTTTTACTCAAGGTCCTTTTGCCAGATAACCCTCTCTCTGCATTCCTGCTCAGCTTCATAACTGATCCAATCAATCTGCCCACATGAAAAAATTGGGCTATCTAGATCTAGATTTCCGTGAAATTCAGTGGAAACTCTGGAAAAATTACTCTTCAGTAACAACAAAGGTTTAATAAGAATCAATCACAGTAGTATTCCATATGTACTCTAAAATTACCTATTAACCTAATAAGATAAAATATGAGCTGTTTTGCAAATGAGTAGGCACATTAATAAACATCCATATTAACGTGAAAAAGGTAATATTTGATTTCCTACTTCCTGAGGTTTTATGAACAGCACATATTGATTTGTGGATTTGGTGGCCACAGTATTTTTCTTGTTTCTTGCTTTATATACCCTTATCTACCAAAAGCAAAACTAAACTCATTAAGTGTTCTGTTGAGATCAGTTCAGAAACCATAGTTAATATTCTTTTCTTATACCTTTGTACTTTGCTTATTTAATTAAGACTCTTTTAGAAAACAAATCAGCACCCCCCAAAAACCCAAACCAACAACCACACACACAGAGAAAAAGACAACTGCTGTAGTAGTTAGATACTACTAACTTGTTCAACAAGGAACTCCAAAACTTTTCCATAACATTTTAATTATCACACTTAATTCATATAAATATTTTATTAATGTAAGAATCAATAAACTAAACGGCAAGTATTTAATAAGCCAGACTTAGGTATACTAGATGAAGTAGAAAGATCACTGAGGAAAGGAGTTTTAAAATAATCTTCCAAGAGAGAAAAATTCTTACTAAATACTTTGGGGTTTTTTGTCCTTAATGACAGCAAACAAGGTAGTGCAATGATATGGTTCTTTCTTCTAGGTAAATTCTAACTGAAAGAGATACATACAATTAAAAATACAGTTATCCTCTAATTACAAAACGTAAAAAGTATTCTTAACTAATTTAAGTTGCTTGATCTTATGCCCTGATTATATGTTGCTACCAGCTACCAAGACATATACTTAGAAGGAAACACACTCCAAGACAAGTGCCCTGCTGAAGCAGAAGTTGCTCTCTGGGAGACCTGTTGTGCTTTGTTGTATCACAAGTGATTGATAGCTCTGTCCTATTGCAGTGACTTTGTGGCTAAAAGTGCATGTGATCGTCATAAGTCATTGTACCAAATGCTTCTTGTAAAGTCAAGCAGGAATCCAGTTCTCCAGTGGATACACTTTGAAACAGCCCACAGAGCTTTGAGAGCACGAAGCATCCATCAAAAACAAGCAAGCAAACAAACCCAAAAACAGAGGCTTTGGTTTGGATAGCAAAAATGTAAATTTTTCACTAGACACTTATGCATATTTCAGTAGTGTAAATACACATATTTAATGCACTTATACATCTATATGCAGGGAGATAGGTATGCAATCATGTCATACATCTAATCTACTATTTGATATGTATTTAATTTTAGATACAGAAATGGCCTCTAGTCAGCAAGTTATTTTTACTGCTTCCTGTGGGAAGATAGGAATATTGTTGTCTTCTCTATTTGACAGCATTTAGCGTTTGCTCAAAGCTATCAGATAGAATTTGAACTTTGGACAATGTAGCTTTTATTTTATAGCCTGAAATATAAAATCTCAAAGAAAGAATTATTCTTTTTCTTTTTTCTTCTCCCCCCATCCAGACGAGATACACCATGAGATTAGTAAGAAATTAAGCACTGGGGATTTCTGACACTGATTTATTTTGCCTTTGGTCGCATTCCGTAAAAAAGCTATATACTTTTACTGAAGATTTAGAACAGATGAACCGTTTAATGCCAGTGTAATCAAAATGAATGATAACTCTGGACAGTAGAGTTACATGTATTCAGAATAGGAGTGTGACTTTTTTAAGACATCTGCAGTTTTCTTGTAGCTTGTTAATCTAATGTCACTAAAGGCAAAGTCCCCTATAAAATAGGAAATAATATCACTCGGTTTTATTATATTTCATAGAATTTACTGTGCAGTTATAAATACATTTAATAAGTGGTTGACAAATTAGAAAATTTTACATTACATTATTATTATCTATTTAAAGCCATGAATCCATTCAACTGGTACATAATACCACATTAGTTTTAGCAAAAATAAGAAATTTATTATCCCAAGATAGTTCACTGGAATTAATAAACAAATGAACATGCCATTTAATAGTGCTCTATACCAAATTATTCCTTTTTTTTTTTCTTCAGGTCCAAATCATAAATTCCGTTGTTTTCACTGTATTGCTTTTCTTATAATGAGTACCCATTGTGTAGTGCTTAACATAATACATCTAAGCTGGCAACATAGCAGTGTTGGACTCAGGAATGCACTAGACATTACTGCTGCAGAAAACAAATATGCCACCGTCAGCCCAAATCTATGGCAAAAATGTTGGGAAGAATGTAGTGCCTCAATTTGAAGCATAGAGATTAGTGCAGCTCTGAGAACACTGCTACTCCAATATGATGTGACCAAAACAGGTTCTCTCCTTTGTTTATTAAAATGGTTGCTTCCATCATGTCTCCTTTCTTAGTCTGGTTTGGCAACACTTATTCCTATCGCTCTTTAAATATTCATGTTGAGTTCCTTGTGATACACTTCTTAGAAAAGCAAAGAATCTCCATAAAACAATGGAAATGCTGTCAGCTTTCTAGAAAACTGTAACAAAAGTGCTCTTTTCCACCAAGTTGGAGAATACATATAAATACAAGTAAAGCACCCAATATGTCTTCAGGATACCATAAATAACCAAGCAGGATCTGATGTTAAGCAACAATACTTTGTGTTTTGCTTTGGGCTAATTTTAAGGGAACAGGATTACATGCCTAGAGAAGAAGACAGAACCATAGACAGTTAATGAAGCTCATAATTTTTTGAGATGGAAAAAACAGGAAGAAATTAAAATTTTGATTTTAAAATGTTAGTTACTTTTATTCCTCGTCTACACAATGTTCACCCCAGCTTTAGTATGCAAAATTCAGTGAGAATAAAACAAACTGGGTTATTGGAGATGCTGTTTTATTTCTGTAGGTGGTTTTAATCTAGACTTTCATAGAAAGTAATCAAAAAGATTTCACACAAAATTTTTAACACTGATGTGGCCTAGAAGACTGTTTTTTCTCCAGTATGGATACAGGTGAAATTATCTGATTCTACTGCAAAGTGAGATAGCTCTGTTTAAACCATAGAGGTATTGATCTCTGCTTTACTAGTAGGGATATTATACTTTGCCTACATGCAAAGTCTAAGAAAGTCATAACTCACAACACAGAATAGAATAATTTTGACACAAAAATTAAAGTCTACTATATACTGACATATAAATGTACTTTGATACACCATTCCTATCAATTTTAGTTGTCATTTTATTAACCATATCCAGTATGAATCTTACAATAGCAAAAGAAACTGATGCAGACAAAATAAAGAAATTCCTTATAGTATATTAAATTCCTCCTAGAAATCATTAGTTACCAAATTGCTTTTTCAGTAAGGGCTTAATGATTAAGTAAAAGGAAGTCATTAAGAAAACATGAATTATCACCAAGGATATAAGAAAAAGAATCTGCCTTGGGGTGAAAAAAAGGTCCTTTTTAGTTAGTATGAGTTTTGTCTACTTTTATTTTGAAATATTAGCCTACCATATTGATATCTTAAGGATATACTTACTCAACAGAACTATTTCTGTGGTGTTCTGTAGAGGGTCAAACTTTATACAAAGAAAAGGAAGCAGAAAATATTAAGCAAACGATATTTCTTTTGGCTGTCAAAGTTGACATTGGAAAGAGAAAACAAATTGATGTTTGTTTGGCAAATGCTCAAAACCAGAACACACACACACGTGCAGGCACACACACACAAATCCACCCCCTCTCCCCAAACCCAAACCATTATCACCTCAAGAAAACCCCTCAGCCCACCCTCAAGTTCACATGAATTTTCATCCTAAAGTTAAACTTACAGAAACTTGCAGAGAGGAGAAATCAGCCATTTCTAAACACTATCATTCAGAAAAAATCTCTATCAAGGCAATACAGTGGCAACGTACAAAGACATTTGAAATACATGGTCATCATAGAGTGAGTAGAAGTTTAGTACATTACTTCAACTTCTCAGTTACTTCAGGCTCTACAATCCTGTGAAAGAGGGTGCAGATCCATCTTCTCAAATTTAGAAAAAGATGAAAAAATCAAGATAAGAGGAGTTTTAAATTTCATACATATTTATTATCTAAAAAAAAAAAAATTACCTAGGAAAAACAAAGTGAGATCTTTGTCACTTCTTCCATCCAGTTTACATCTATATGAAGCTAGGGTCGCACCTTCTACAGCCTGATCAAGACCACAGAATCACAAAATGGTTAAGGCTGAAAGGAATCACTGATGGAGTTTTCTGATCCAAGCTCCCTTCTCAAGCAGGGTCTTCTTAGAGCACATTGCACAGGACTGATTCCAGATGGTGCTCAAATGTCTCCAGTGAGGGAAGATTCAACAACATCTCATCAGTTTCTGTCCATTGCCTGTTGTCCTAGTGCTTGGCACCACTGAGAAGAGCCTGGATCCATCCTCTAAACACTCTCCCTTCAGATGCTTATATACATTGAGGAGATCTCCTCTCAGTTGTCTATTCTCAAGGCTGAACTGGCCCAATTCCCTCAGCCTTTCCTCATTACGGAGGTGCTCCAGTCCCTCAACCACCTTTGTTACCCTCCACTGGACTCACTCCAGGAGCTCCACGTCTCTCTTGCACTGGGGAGCCCAGAAATAGACACAGCCCTCCAGATGTGACTAATCAAAATAGATAAAATGATGCTAACTATTATTTACTTGTTATGGCTTAAGTCCTAAGACTCAACTTACACAATTTCATGGCAATAACTTTGGTAATAAGCAAAGCCATATATTAAATAACCAAACATTTTAGAGTCCCCTAGTTAAATTTGGGAGTAAATTATTGTCCAATACAATTTTCTTAAGAGGACAATATTTCTGGTTTATGCTATTGAAACCTGATCTGTTAAGTTTAATTTCCTCCTACCTTAACTTTCTCAGTCTTTCTTTACAATTCTTTATCAAGCTTAGAAAAAGAATGTGCTAGACCTGAGCCTGAACTAACCCCATTAGTTTTTATTTTCTTTACAGAAATAAAACCAGAAGTGTTATTTCTGAGCCTTTTATGCAAAAGGAAATAGACAAACAAGAGCTCCCTCTGAAATGTCTTTTTTTTTCTGTAATCTTTCTTGAGTTATTGTACAATAAGATTTTTTAGAAATGGTCCCATTTTTTTCTGACCAGGAAGACTAGGAAGGGTGGGCTTTCTTTCTTTTTTTTTTTAAATCCTGAATACTGTCATTATTCTCTCCAAGAGTTCATAAAAACTGTTTGGGTCACATATTCACAGTTCATATATATGAACATAAGTCCCTTGAAAGGATGTGGTTTGTTAACGAGGGCCTGTTTCCCTTGCCCTGATTGCTGCACTGCATATAAGGTAGAGACTTCTGCAATGAGAGAAAAGATGACATTTCACAAGGGCTGGTGAGAACATCAAGCAGGGGAGGGGGCCTAGAAGGAATAGTGAGAATAACAGATATTGTGTGGAGTTTCCTGAAACCCATCATTCAAATATGTAGAAAGGGGAGATATGTTTACAACTACTTTGTTTCTATTCTTTCTCATCCCCTCTATATTTTGTCCCTGAAAGCTCCTTGTTTCAATTCCTGTTCTACTAAGAGGCTATCTTTGTACAGTCAAAGCCCTCTGATGCTTTAAAGACACAGTGGAATCAGAACCATCTCAAGGGTTTAGGGACCACAACACTATCACTGGAAGAAGGCAAATTGGTGTCTTGCCTTTAGTACACAGTTCTCTTCCTGCCTGATGATGGAGGAGGGAAAATAACAATAAAGAAAAATCCTACTTTCCACTGTGGGATAGTTATTCTATCAGGGAGGATCTCCCCTAAATCTCATTCCTCCTTTTGCAGCCCATCCAATCCATTCCTATTCACCTTGTCCTTCTGTGTCCCCAACTGAGATGATAAACTTCTAACCAAGCACATTCTTCTAAAACACACAATGGAAGGGTTTTCAGCTGTGTGGGGTTGACCTCTGCCCACAGCTCAGCCCCAAACAGCCACTTCCTCAGTTTTCCTCAATAGGATGGGGGAGAGCATCAGAAGGGCAAAAGCTAGGAAACTCATGGATTGAGATAAAGATGTTTTAATAGGGAAAGCAAAAGCCACACACACAAGCAAAGCAAAACAAGGAATTAAGTCATTACTTCCCACAGACAGGCAGTTCTTCAGTCTTCTCCAGAACAGCAGGGTTCCACCGGCTATAATAGCTACAAGAAGACAAATGCCATTGCTCATAATACCTTCTAGGGAAGACAAATGCCATTGCTTCAAATATCCCACTATCTCTCAGGTTTTATTGCTCAGCATAAGGATGTATGACATGGGATAGGTACTAAAAATAGATATATAAAAATATATAATCCTGTTAAACATATAAAGGTTTTTAATTTAAACTTCAGTTCTGCATTCTGTCTAGATATTTGAGAAAAAGTTTTTTCTAAGGGACTGTATGTACAGCTCCTTAGAAGAATCTGGTACTACAGAATATCCAGATAAATTCATTCCTCTGAAATACAGTCTGGAGCTTCTCTTGCAAGCCACACTAAGAAAACACAGATGTGAAGAAATAAATTCAGCATAGCAGCAGCTGGGGCTTTGAAGCTCAGCAATGCCCATTTTCTTCAGAGATGAACTAGGAAAACTATATTTATAAATTATAGTTTTAAATTATAATTATAATTTTAAAATTGACTGAACAGATGACACTCTCATAATTAATGCTGTTGATGATACTTCTTAGTTGTCCAACCTCTCCTTTCATCAACAGTAGATAAGAAGTGCATTACTAGTAACTTGATATTTTAGTGACAGTTTTACTTGCAGGAATTAACTAGTCTTAGCAAATTTGCATCATGATGTAGGAAGGTATATTTGATCTGCTTTAGTTGACTGAACACACACATAGGAGAGGAACATTTTCTTATTTTCTTTCTGTAAATATTTAAGAGGTTTCAATTAGCAAATTCCTTGATATTCAATCACCTGAGAGGGCTTTACACACCTCTGATCTCTACTGCCCTCTTCTTATGTATCTCTCCATAATATTTGAATTGGGTTTTGCTTGTTTGTTGGTTTTTTTTTTTTCTGATATTACAGAGCATTAGGGGTGATTTTGAAATGTGACATTTTTGTTTGAAAGATTGCAAAGTGGAAGATCATTACATGGACTTTCATTAGCTGCCAGTAAAAAGTTTGCAGATCGCTCAGTCACTTCTCTTCTTGCTGGTGATACCTGCTGATGTTGCCCTACTTGCACAGAGCACTGAAGAAAGACACACAGTCCCCAAGTGATTATCTCAATTTTATGACCATCTAGGCCTGAACAGAACAGAGACTTCACATTGAGGAAGCTGGTCCAACTACACACTGCCCCTCACAGGTGAGACCTAACAATAAATGCCATCAGAGGATGAACGCGCATCTTTTGGTAACTGTTGCAAGATGCACAGTAGAAGAAATAGGATTACATAGGTTTATAACTTTTTGTCTCATTTCTGATTTTAAGCAGCTTTGCTGAGCTCTTTTGCTAGTCACTTGTTTGTTTTTCTCCTTGCTGAATGCATATGGGGTCCTGTACTAAGGAACACAAGCAGTGATAAATGTATAAGTAGCTGTTTTCCTGGGAATCTCTCCTACTGATACAACATACTGGGTAACAGAGATATAGGATAAACATATGTGCACTACAGTTAGTTATCAATAGCTTAGGAATACCTTTTATCGCTGTACTTTTGCTGTCACTCTGACCTTTGCCAGTTGAGTTGGTTAATACTCACCTCTGAAGTACTTAAAAAGAAGGGAAGCTTAACGTGGAGAAAAAAGTTTCTCTTTAAAAAAGTAATATTATACAAGTTCTATTATAGATGGAATATTTCTTACACAGTTCTAATGACAAGTTGTTACACTAATTGAAAGGAACACTGAAAAAACATATCTGTAACTTGCCTAATTGTAAAGAATCTTACTTTTCTCATTATTTTTGCATTACAGCAAAACCAAAATATTGCACATTATTAGAGGATTTCTTTGGTAGTTCATTTTCTTTTGTGTAGAACAACAAATACAGTCAGGGACAAATCTGTTAGTTTGTTAGGGTCTTTTTTCTTGTCATCATTTTCATTCCATTAGCTTCTCTTTTCTCTGATGTGATTTAGCTTTATAACAACAAGTCTTCAGATATCGACGTGTTGGGAAACTGGTCTTTAACCATATGAACCTTTACATATATATTAGATTTCAATACCAGAAAAAACCAAAATTTGTGAACTTCTACAAGTTGATAGAAAGCATAGGAAATTCTATGCTTTTTAGGAGAAAAGGTATTTATGCTTCTCTCAAACAAGTAATAAAGGCATATTGCTACCACTTTTCTCACCTACTTTGCAGTGTCATGTCTACATTAAGTAATAAGAAAAGTACAGTTAGGGCTGAATTGGGCCAAATTGCTGAAATTCTATACAGCATGTCCAGAAAAAACCCTCAAACCTACAATGTTTGAGTCCTTTCCTCCTTGCTGGTATTCTATGGGGACAGACAGTTTAAGTTATGTACGTATAACATCATGTGAAGTTTGAAATTCTAACTGACTTAATAAAATGCAAGACTATCTCATCTCATTGCTTTGTCTACTTATACCCAATAGTTTATAGTGAGAACGGTCATTTAAATGACTACTTTAAATTCTCAGTTGCCATAAAAATGTATTTTGAAATACATAACTGAAATATTTGGTGAAGGCAAAAAGAGAAGAGAGTTCTTTAAAGTTTCACTCTGTTAAGTAGGTCTGTACAAACTAGCTAGAGAAGGTGAATTATTTTTGAGGGGTTTTCAGTATTTTTCAGATAAAGTGCTCAGAAAAAAACTTTGCAATAACTAAGTAATATAGAATCATTTTACACTGACCTGTGGTGGCAGCCCTGAGAGTCTTTGATTTATTTTTAAAAGAAATTTATTTCCTGCTGCAAATAGATGAGAGCCCATTCCAGAGAGAAACTTCCTTTAACCTGGTAAATAGAAATGAGATGAGATATTGTTTCAATCACCACTTAAATTCTCTGTGGGGGTGGACACAATGTGGTTATGTACAGCTTGACCTGGAACTGTTGCTCTTGAAGATTGAAAACAAGTGCACTGCTTAAAGTCATATATTGTACCAGGCAGCAGCAGCAGCCAAGCTCACAGAGGGTCCCTTCAAACAGTCCTATATGGTGACAACAGACCCGCTTCTTCTCTCTTATACAGCAGGGCTCATCTGAACCATCTCAGATTGAATCATGGAAGTTATAACAGGGTGAATTCAGAGAGGTCAAGCCTAGGGTATATAAGAAGGGATAGAATTCTTGTAGCTACCATTTTTCTTCTGATTTACAGAGCTTTACATTTTGATACTGTGAAGCTGTGAACCCACAAAGACTGCTCACCTGCTCACCTCTGTATGGCTGCCAGGTGTATCTTCTCAGAAGTATAGCTATACCAAGCTTTCTTA
The DNA here is from genome assembly GCA_013397565.1 of Ptilonorhynchus violaceus. Classification (NCBI taxonomy): domain Eukaryota; kingdom Metazoa; phylum Chordata; class Aves; order Passeriformes; family Ptilonorhynchidae; genus Ptilonorhynchus; species Ptilonorhynchus violaceus. Next base: position 292,066 of record VZRJ01001577.1, on the reverse strand, counting down.
TTCTTCTCACTGTTCCCTTCCTAGTATGAAGGCAGTGAACAAAGACCACCAAGGTTTATACCTCAAGTTTGTAATATATAGTGTTTTCCTACAGTCACAGTCACAAAAGCTAGGTGTAGCATGGGAATCACCTGTGAAGAAATGTGTTGAGTGTGTTTGCTGAGTAAGAGATGGAGACAAAGGCTCCCAGGGTTTCATATGCAAACAGTTTCCTCATTGCACCACACGAGTGGAAATTCACTTGGCAAAAACTCCCAAAATCTATTTATGCACATTAAGAAAAGCTGTTGTAGGATTTTTCATAGTTTGATTTTCAAATAAAAATTAGTTAGAAATCCAAAATGACCTAGCCAGTGGGTTGAAGCCCACTGAAAGAATCATAAAATCATTAAGGTTAGAAGAGACCTCTAGTCTCGTCATCGAGTACGAGTGTTAACCAAGCACCCTCAAGTCTGCCATTAAACCATGTCACTAGGTGTCACATCTAAAGGTCTTTTAAATACCTCCATGGTTGGTGACAATCACTTCCCTGGAGAGCCCGTTCCAGTTTTTGACTACCCATTCAGTGAAGAGCTTTTTCCTAATATCCAATCTAAACCTTCCCTGGAGCAACTTGAGGCCATTTGCTCTCATCCTGTTACTTATTACCTGAGAGGTCAACCCCCACCTCACTACAGCCTTCTCTCAGGTAGTTGTAGAGAGGAATAAGGTCTCTCCTGCTCCTCCTTTTTTCCAGACTAAACACCCCCAGCTCCCTCAGCTACTTCTCATCAGGCTTGTGCTCCAGACCCTTCACCAGCTTTGTTGCCCATCTCTGGACACACTCCAGGACCTCAATGTCCTTCTTGTAGTGAGGGGCCCAAAGCTGAACACAGGATTTGAGGTGTGGCCTCACCAGTGCCGAGTACAGGGGGAGTGATCACTGTCCTAGTCCTGGTGGCCACACCGTTCCAGATACAGGCCAGGATACCACTGGCCTGCTTGGCCACCTGGCCAAGCACTGGATCATGTTCAGCCACGGGTGACCAGCACTCCCAGATCCTTTTCCACTGGCAGCTTTCCAGCCACTCTGCCTCTAGCCTGTAGTGCTGCCTGAGGCTGTCACGACCCAAGGGCAGGACCTGGCACCCGGCCTTGTTGAATCTCATCCCATTGGCCTCAGCCCTTTGATCCACCTTCTGCAGATCCCGCTGCAACTTCTTCCTGCCCTCCGTCAGATCAGCAATCCTGCCCAAGTTGGTGTCCTTGGGGTGGGATTGGGAGCACTCAATCCCCTTATTCAGGTTGTCACTAAAGATATTAAACAGGATATTAAACAGGTGCCTGGAGAACACCACTGGTGACTGGCTGCCAGATGGATGTAGCACCATTCAACACCTCTCTCTGGGCCTGGCCAGCCAGCCAGCTTTTTTACCCAGGAAAGAGTATACCCAATCAAGCCATGAGCTGCCAGTTTCTCCAGGAGAATGCTGTGGGAAAGTGTCAGAGGCTGTATTAATGTCCAGGTAGACAACATCCACAGCCTTTTCCTTCCCCACAGAGCAGGTCACCCTGTCAAAAAAAGACATCAGTCTGGTGAAGCAGGACCTGCCTTTCCTAAACCCATGCTAACTGGGCCTGATCCTCTGGTTGTCCTGCAGGTGCAATGAGATGGCAGCAAGGAGAAGTTTGCTCGCTGAGGGTGAGGAGAAAAGGAAGCATGAAGAAAAAAGAAAAACAAGTCATGGTCCAAGCACTTCAAAAACTGAAGTTCTTTGAAGTGGACAAGTGAGACAGAGGGCACCCCAACAGTGTGAGTCCAGGGCTGTCTGTGTTTGCCTTGCTGAAGCTACTCACTAACTTTTAGCCCAGTCCTGATGCCATTCTCAAGGATCTAGACTGACAAATCCCGATAACTAAAATCAAAACAAACCCTCTGCAAGGCAAAAGGAGCAAGTAGCCTGAAGAAAACATACGAAAATGCCAAAAGTACATGTCAGTTTTGGGAGGCGCTAAAGGCACCCATGTGCTTTCTCAGGCTCAGTCACTGAGCTCACAGACATCTGATTCAAGGCAGCACAGCAGCATCAAATCATGGCCATGGCACAACCAGCTTGTTACAGTCCAAAGCTGTTAGTCACAGATACTCACCTCTTCTTCATTGTCAATATGTTTTCACTAGGCACCAACTCTTTTGCTGCTCTTTGACTTTGGAACATAGGCTCTACATATGAGTAAGTGTAGACAGAGCAGAAAACAAAAAATAGTTGAAGGAGAAAGGACCAACTCTACCAAGGTGTAATTAATTTTTCATATTCCGGTCCATAAGACTTGCCTACAATAGAAATTTTCTTATAAATAAGTTAAACATTATGGATAATGTGCCGCCTGTAGACAAAAGATGGCTTAATAATCACGACTACATAAAAGTTTTGCTATTTCCTGTACTAGAGCAGCACTGTTCTCTGTCCCTACAAAATCCTTGACCTGTCCCTTCCCTTACCTTATTGAGCTACCTAGGTGGACAGACCTTTCTTGCATAAATATTGAGATGAATAGCTGTTCATTTTCTAGCTTGCTACTGAGTCATTCTCCAGCAACACTAAGGAACTTTTACCTCTCTGAGAGTACAGTGGAAGAGAATTCAGCAAGAAAATGTGGACTACAAGGCTGCATGAACCACAGCAAAACAGCCACTGACAGCAACATTAATGTTGCTATATCCAGAAGCAGCATTGTGACAGTTTGTCCTGGAAGAAAACTTTCAGGTTCTGAGACCAGAAATGGGCAGCACTGATGATAACTTGTATAAACTGCTTACCAGGGTATTCAAGGCCATGGATTAAGGCAGTACTTTTATTAATCTTCATGAATGTCAGCTCTTCAGGGCAACACTGAATGAGGATATGTGACCCAAAGGTGTCTCTGGTAAAACTGAGAATAATCTGTATCTGCATTTAGTCAGTAGAAAAACAAACAAACAAAAACCCAACCAAAAAATAAACAAACAAAAACCCCAAACAACAAATCAGTGGGAGGAAGAACACATGGTGTAAAGCCTTGCAAGCCTCAACTACTCACAGTTAAAACCATGGTGGATGTTCTGACCTTCTTTGCATCAGATTTGTAATCCAGGCAGCTTCAAAAGGGGAGTGACCCACTGAACTGGAACCAGAGTGCAGAAACAGGTGACTGTCACCTCAGTGACAGTGCCAAGGCAAGAGCTTGAGGGCAGGAGTATCTTTCAATTAACAGAAATTATTGATCATCCCTATACAGAGAAAATCTGATCCTTCAACATGTACAGGCTATCAAGACTGATAATTATCTCATTACCAGTAGGCTCCAGCAACTCAGCTATACTTATGTGTATCAAGGATGTCTCAGACACAACTGACACTGGCACCAGCTAAACTAAACTCCAGACGCACAATAGTCCCTGTAGAATCACAGCACTACCACCCCAAGTATTTTCAACACCCGTTGACATACTTTTGGTAAATCAGACACTAAAGCAAGTGAAGCCAAAGGTAAATGGACATAGGTTTATCCTCCAGGTAAACATGACTTCATGGTGTAGTATGGTATAATTGTCACTCCTCTCTGTCGACAATTTCTATTGAATGAGACATTGAGAATGATCAGTGAGGATTGACAAATAGCAGAGGGCTTATTATTATACATAGTATGATAAACCCTGATGGGAGGGCAGAGACAGCACTTAGATGAAACCAGAGAAGGATCAACATGATTCATTCCAAGCAGTGTGGATTGTGAAGCCACAGAAGACAGAAAACAAAAGTGCTGTAAAACCACAATTGGATCGAAGGAAGAGGTGTCAGTCCTATGTCCACGCACACAGGTAGAGTCATTATGCCATTGCTTATCCAGCTGTACTGAGGGGATAAAGAACTCATTTATGCTTTGAGAAATTTGCAGGTTCTAGGAATATACCTGGAGAATCCTTGAGTTGTCTTACAGGCAGGTGAGTGTACCCCAAATATACTAATGGTTTTCAACTTAAGCAATAATAAGTAAATTTTTTTAACCAACTGTGCTCTGTAGTTCACAATAATCTGTTACACTTTTTTTTTTTGAAGCATTACACCTTTTTTATTTTTTCAGATAAATCAAGCATTTGCTTTTTACAGGAGAGATTATGTAGGATGATGACAAAATGCAAATGTATAGAAAGTGAGATTAATTTTGAACGTGCTAGATTGAACAAAATTAGAGTTAAAATTGCATTGCCAGTGTTGATTGCAACATTGCTGGAATAGTGCCAAAACACATGCAAACACACAACTAAATGATGTTGAAGTTTCAAGACCGATTTTAAATTAATTGATTTATAAACAGATAGAAATACATTCATATCAGATCTTTCAAAACTGCATTGCCAATGATACGTAACAATCTGGCATTTTGCTCTAAAATGGCTAAGTGTTGCTTTTTAAGCTTTGACTGAATTGGGCTCAATGGAGCGATTAGTCAGAAACTAACCTTTTTGGTAACAAAGTGAAATCAGAAAATAGGCAATAACTTAGTGTTCAAGTAAATTAAAAAAAAGTTCTCTAAGTAGAGACACTTGCAAAATTGCACCTATACAGCAGAATAATATCTAATTTAACACAGCTACTAAAGATAAATGATTTTTCCTGATCAAATTATATCAGGATGAATAATTTTATACTATATAATTGGTGAGCTGGATAATTCAATAAGACCATTTGCTATGGTTGACTTCCTTTCACAAGTAGAAACTCTGTAATGAGGAAGGCAGTTTTGTCAAAACAGCTGCCAAATGGCAGTAGCATAATAAAAGAAGCCCATTAATCAGAAAATTAATTAAACATTCTGTGTACATAAAACCTGCTGCATACTGAGAAAATGTGAATGGCCTGACAACAGCATTTGTAACAATTTATTCGTTGGAGAATTGTAGGAAACAACCAGTGTATTACAATATCCAAATACAGCTATTCTACAGGAAGAAAAGGACTCAATTTCTAAGGTTAATTGGCTAGAAAAATAATAGAAAAAACATTAAACATTTCTATTCCTTTTCTTACTAATCAGAATATAAATACAGAGGAAGTGAGAGCAAAGTTTTCACCTTCAGGCCAATTTGTAATTATTTCCAAGATCCCAGGATGATTCAGTTTTCCAATACGGGCACGTTGTGTGATGAGAGCAATCCACTTGCTCCATGTGGCGTGGTGGGTAGAGGAACCAAAAGAGAACCTTTACTTTAAATTGTCAAAGGTTAACCTGGAGGCAAACTCCAGATCCTCACCCTTAGTTCTTCAGAGGAGAGGAGATGAGACAGCAAAAACAGGCTGCAAACTTGGAAAATGATTAATTGATTTCTTTCCTAACTCTACTAAAAATAGAAAGAATAAAAAATAATGAAAGTATTAAGGCATAATATACAAATATCATTCTCCCCCCATACATTCCAATCCTTCTCACTGATCACGTAAAGGACATAAACATGATATTCTGATCTTATGATTAAGAGTTCTTATTGCCACCTCATGGGATAAAGAGAGTTCTTTTTGTAGTGTAGTGGGATCCATCCCACGGAAGACAGTTCCCTAAGAAGTGTCTTCGGCATAGTTCCAAACCGAGCAGAAACACCACAGCTCACCCTGGTTTTTGCACTGGTGTATCCTCTCTCCCACAAACACTCTGCAGTTTGTGGGTCACAAGAAAAGTCTGTTGGGGTTAAACATTTTAAGAGTAAGTCATTCCAGCCTAAAGGCATCAAAGGCAACAGGCTCCTGCTTTACTTATAATCTCCAAAGGTTGCAAGCTTCATCTGCACACAACATAAAAATGCTCTTATTTCAGGCTGTTGAAATTGTCACTCCCCCATGGCTCATACTGTGATTTAAAA
>VZRJ01001577.1:234590-285986 GCA_013397565.1 Ptilonorhynchus violaceus | reverse complement strand
TAAAAAGCAAGGTCACTCTTCGATCTCACCAACTCGGCTCTCTCTGCGTAGCTCAGCTCGGCTTAGCTTCTCTCGGCTTTTCTCGGCCTTGGCTTTGTCTCTCTGTAGCTCAGCTTAGCTTAGCTGCTTCTCTGTTTGGCCTTGGTCCAGATGGTATCAGACCAGCTCCTCTCAGGTCCAGAATGGCACAGGACCGGTGGGGGGTGAGGCTGGCTGCCCCCGCCAGCCCCCCAGGCCGTGGGGCCCTGGCCCGGGGGTCGGGGGAGAGCCACTGCCTCTTGTGGGTCAGCAGGGAGCCAGGGAGCAAGAGAGGAAGTGAGGAGGTGCTGCGTCACTTACTAGATGTTTTTTTTTTAATAACATTCCTTTCACAGAGATGTCACATGAACACTAAATGACACACAGAACTGTCCTTTACCTGTTTTTAACCAATCAAATTTGTCTCACACCGGGTCAAACGATGACAATACTGTAGGGTACCATTCCTCTTGTCTGGTCTGAAGGGAAGAGTACTCCTAGCAAAGAAGACCAGAGTGAATTGCAGTAGTAATATGGGTGGTAGATATCAGACCACTGGCACCTCTCAGAATCAAGTAGAATTTTAGGATGAACTGGGACCAAGATATTCTGCATCATGTGACACTGGAGGAGCTGCATAGTAGTTTTGGATGCTTCTGAAAATAATTGCCAAAGTGTCTTCACATTTGTTGAATTTAAGCTGGCTAATACTCATTTTGAAAACAATGTTAATTTTCCTCAAATGAGGTTATACCTTGAAACTCAAGCTGACATCGCGGGTTGATGACATTGAGGATCTGGTTAAACAGACTTTTAGGGGTGCTTTTATAAATATATAATCGTAGACACTAAGACAAACATTCACCTCTCTACACTGATCTGAAAGAAAAAAATTGGGGTAATAATCTTAAATCTAACACAGCACAAACACAGAGTGGTGCATGTGGTCAGCAAAAATAGATGTATTTTATACAACTTAGTACTGAATAGCACCATTTTCTCCCTAGGGGGAACTTCATATTATTTTGGGAATTAATGTGGAATTTTGAGATGTTTGCTCCTCTGTTTTTGATAGAAAAAATCTTCAATAGATGTGCTGCGCAACCATTTTTTATGGGAATAAAATGTGCCCAGATTTTCTGGGCTATATAATCACAGAAGATTACAAACAAGAGTTCCATAAGCTTCTAATGAATTTAGACCCCCTCGCTCCTTTGAAAATCAATGAGAGTAAAACAGGTAATAGCCTTAAGCACTTTCTTTATATCTGCATAATTGAGTTTGAAATAAATGAAAGAAGTAAACTTCATGGCTTCATGTGCAGTGTCGGCTGCTTTTAAATAACATTCAGCATAATTACTTCACATTCTCTGCTTCCTTTTTAAGTCAGCAATGAGCAGGCACAGGATAATATGGTCAGGAAGAATCTCAGGTCCATGATCCTTATGACCTGGAAATTGCTCTTTAGGAAAGCACTGCCTATTTCCTATAAAGTACATTTGAAATGCTCTTTCTTTTCAGCACCAGATGTCCTTTTCCACACCATGTATTTGATTTTAAGTAACAAGAAAATTTCTATTTATAGTGGTGTGCCTGGTTGGATGGATAGAATATCTAAATTATTTTCTATCTGATAAAGTGATCCAAGTATTTCCATAGTATCATATACAGAAAAGATTAAATCAGAGTTATATGGGAAAGATTAAATTTAATATCAGAATTACTTTTTCTCTCCCCATTTTGTTATGGGAAATGATTTATTCATAGGCAGTTAGTGCTTGAAAGGTCCCTATATATTTTCTCTGTGGAGGTCAAAATCGTGCTGAAATAATGTGAAGTGACCTCTTAGTTCCTATAGAACATTTTACTAATACTGCGGTATCAGAACAATTGGAAATCGAAAATTAATAGATTATGGGAAAAAAGCCATTGTGGAGAAAATACAGCAAACACATTGCATTAATGAGCAATAGTTTTTGTGAATGTGTTCCCCTGCAATATTTTAAAACTGTTTCTCCAGCTGCAGAACTAGAATGTTGAACTGAAGCCATGAAAACCACTGAATCATTCATTAGCTTGCCAGAGGTAGAGAGTGGTTAGATGGCACAGTGGGTTAATGCATAAGCTTTTTCAAGCTGGAGGCGAGTTATGACTAGATTTAGGTCACAAGTGAGACACATTCAGTGCTATCAGCTTGCTTTCTATGGATAATTTCTCACCTGTACAGATATGTTTTATGATTGGCAATCTGTTCCAAAGTTAAAAAAGACAGACATAACAGGAGTATTGCAATTGGGATAAAGAGGCTGTGGACAAAGATCCAAATTGTCCATCTACGTGACACCTAGCTGTCTCCAAAAATTATTTATCCATTGAAAAAGACATAAGACATGGGCTTCCTCACAAAATACAGAAACACTTAAATGTTTGTTTTTAGAATTACACCAAAATCTGAAAAAAAAGTTATTATGGCATAGAATCACAATTTTATGTGAAGCAGGTGAATGTAGCTCTAAATTTTACCTCTTTTGGGATAAGAGAAATAGGCATGTAGTCTTTAAAAATACTAATAGCACCTAACTTAATACATAAATGTACACATACAGCAAAAGAAATTACCTATACAGACTAAGGCATGATTTGGAAATCTCTGCCACTGCCATGCAGATGCGTGCTATGGATAGAGTACAGACTTTTTGCTACACAGGTAGCTTCAATGCTCCAATAAACAAAGCTGTGCTGCTGGAAAGCCAGTGAAGTGAAACTCCTGCTGTGCTCGGTTGTTGTTGCAGTACGTTAGAAGGTGACTCTGTGGCATCTGTGTGTGTGCTCAGAGTATGTGTGGTCTGGTACATGTGCACAGGAAAAGAAGGTGGACAAATGCAGGTGAGAAAGTAGAAAACTACTGACCATCAAGAATATTGTATGCCTCTTGTTGCTCAAATATTGGTCTTTTATCTTTGCCATGTCCTTACCCCTTGAGGAAGTCAAGATAGCTTCACAGAAATGAGAAGGACTATTTTGATGTATCGGTTGTAGACTGGAGCATAAGATATTATTTCATTACATTCAGCTTCAGACACAGGGACTTTTATGTCACAGGTCTGCGTTAGCTGAATCATTTGCTTTCAGGACACTTAATAAATACATAACAGTGATATCTTGTATTTCAGGACATTTCCTTCCTCTTGGTGGGCTTATCTATAGTGCTTCAATGGTTTAACAAAGTTTAAATATGATTTATGGTTTGTTCTTAGAAACCAAATTGCTTTGCAGTTATATGAGTAATTATCTCTTAATTAAAACCATGATTAAAGTACTATTTTGTATTTCATAAAATTTATCTGACTGTCACTGCCAGAACTGTTATAACACCATTCTATAGAATTTATTAAAAGGTTTTGAAGTATTTCTAGAAAATAAATGTTCCCGAAAGGAGTCAAGTTCTCATATTATAACAACATTAGCGAAACAAGTGGAGTGACACATAAATAAGAAGTATTGCAAAAAAATATGGAAAAGTAATATATTAAACCTTCCTTGATCTAACCTGTCTTATTTTGGAACTCCTTAACATCTGATTACTTATTTTTGGCAACTATGAGGTTCCCATAGCAAATAGGTGATAAATAGAGTTTTGTAATGCAATCTGAAATAATTGTAGATGAAGTAGAAGAGTTTTGATGTAGAACTTTTATTGATGTGTCCAGTGACAGGATGAGGAGTAACTGCCATAAACTAAAACACAAGAAGTTTCACCTCCACCAGAGGAAAATCTTCTCTACATTGAGGATGGCAGAGCACTGGAACAGGCTGGAGTCTCCTTCTCTGGAGACATTCAAATCCAAACTAGATGTGTTCCTGTGTAACCTGTTCCAGGTGACCCTGCCTTGGCAGAAGGGTTGGACTGGATGATCTCCAGAGGGCCCTTCCAACCCTAAAGATTCTGTGATTCTGTGACCCTGTGCCGAGCCTCAACTGTGGTCATGGGGATAGCATATTTTATCTTCCTCAAAGGCCTAGATATTGGATCCCACAAGAAACCATTCCCAAGGACAAAAGGGGCCACATGCAGCTGCAACAATCTTCCCAAAGAGTGGTAATGAGCCATTCACTTGCTTAGCATGGCTGACACAGGCGGCACAAGGCTCCCTGACTCAACAGGGACTCCTCACCCAGCTCCAGTGCTGGAGGAAAGCATGCTGAAGCAGAGTTGTGTTGGCATATACACATGCCAGAAGTGAACCTTGGCTCAGAGGTATTTTGATAGAAATTACAAACAGAAAGAAGGAACTTGTCATTCCAGAAACCTTGCACAAAGCTAGAGACATGCTTAGCTTGCATGTTCTATGAGAATGACATGGGAGAAAGGAGCATGGAACTTCAATGTTGCTTACAGGCTATGTGGCCTTGAGCCAGGAGGTATTTGGAAGGTTCATTTTCAAATGAAGAAGGACCTTCAGGGAAGGGTATCAGAGCAGGTGACACCTGCACAGAGTCAGAGATTCTGTGCTCATCTTCTGTGATCTGCTTAGCTGGCACTGGGGGAATGAGGGCAGACAAAGTGAAGGAAATTGGGACTGGTAGGGATGCAGCTGCCAGTTGGCAGGGCATGTACAGGCACCCAGTGCTAGCTTTCCTTGAGCTACTGTCTGTATCTTAGTAGGGTACAGGCTGGGAATCACATGGTGGGACAGAACAGAGAATGTTCCTCTCAGGAACATGAAGGACAAGAAGGTGACTGCAAGAAGCTAATATCGATTTACTAAGATTAAATCATACTTGACCAACCTGATTGCCTTCTGAAAGGAGACAATTTGCTGAGTGAATGAGGATAGAGCTGTGTTTGTCATCTGCCTTGATTTTGTCAAGGTTTTTGACCTGGTCTCCCACAACATCCCTATAAACAAGTTGTCAACCTCTCTGATGAACAGAGGGACCATTATTTGGATAGAAACAGATCTAAGCCTCCAAGCTCAAAGGGTGGTGGTGAATGGTTCAAAATACCACTGGCATAAATCAGATTTAGAGTTTTCCAGGAGTTTCTCCTAGGTCAGATGCTGTTCAGTGTACTTGTAAATTGCCTAGATGATGATGGGATTGAATTCACATTCACCAGGTTTGTGGATGACACTGAAATGGCAGGACAGGCAGATGTGGTACAAGGAAGAATCAGCATGCAGAGAGGCTGTAACAGGCTGGATTGCACCAAGGGTTGTGTGAGGTATTGCAAAGACACACAAGCCCTGCACACCTGAAACAGAATATTCAAAAACAGGAGGACAGGCTGGGTTCTGTCTCGACGGTGTATTTTACCACTTAACAACAATCATTTGATGCTTTTAATGAGAAAGATAAGTGGTTGCCATATTTCTGTGTTGTGGCTCTCACCAACCCAATCTGCTTTCCAATCTCATGGAGTCTCCATCAAACAAGTCAGGAGAGATGAAAAGACCAGAACAGCTCTGGTGACCTGAGAGACTCTGAACCTGTGACTATGTGCAAGGTGGAAGCCTTTCATGTGCAGTTCTCTTTCTGGAGATGTCCCCTCCGATTCACTGATGTTCAGTCACATTCCCATCAGTGACTCAGGCATAAGTCCCAAGTCTCTAAGGCAGATGTACATCAACTTTTTTCTTGCCAGGAGAAGTGACATCAATTCCCTGTTGGAGACTGTTGAGGGATGCAAAAGGACAGAAGAGACCAAGCTGTGATCTGTGAGAGAGAAAGAGGGTGTGTGCATCCTTGTCAGGAAGGTACTTTTAGTCTCTGCCTTGTTTTAGACTGCTGTCCTGGTTAGTGAGAGAAAAGAGCTCAGGGTGAGGAGTGAAAAGAGTCTATCACAAACCAATGTTGAAGATGTCTTCATTCACAGGGAAAGAAGGGATAGAGAAAGGAAGAGAGGGAATACGACAAAAGGTATATAAAGAAAGGAACCGAAAAATGAAGAAAACCTGTAACAATAATCTCTTATTCATATACAGTTTTATACTAACCTTTTTTAATTGGTTTCTCCCTCCAATGCCATACATAATTATTGACACTGGAAAGAAAGTGAGGACAGATGTGTTGCTGTGGGTGACTTTTCATGCATAGTCAGGCAACACCATAATTGAACAGTTGCTTTTATTTAAAATGAAACCCATAAAGATTTGGAAGTAGAAAAAATTAATTCAATGAAGAAACAGAACTCAGAAGTTCAGCATAGGTTTTGACACTTGACAAAGTAGGAGGCTGAAATTCAGCTGGGGTAACAGATCACTTGGTTTCCCAAAGTTTTATTCTGTTTTCAAAGTTTCCTACGTAAAGGGGAGGAAAAAGGCCCAGTAAAACACATACAATCTGTTAAACTATAAATAATCCTGGTTCTACTAAGAATAGATACTTAGCATGTCTTTGTAGTACTGTCCAAACATGCTCTCTCATGGAAAAAGGCAAAGGGTTAAAACAATTCATTTTAAAACACCTGGCAGGAAAAACAGACACTAAGAACTTTAAAGAATTATTTTCAAATAGCAAAGAAAAAGATGATGGAAAGAAAAAAAATCTCACAAAAAGTTGTTCACTGGAAGCATATGTAGTTGCATATTAATGATGGCATCTGTTATGTACTGACTTGAGTTCCCTTAACCACAGAATGTTACATAACCATTGTCAGGAGATTTAAAAGACTTCCATTAATTTGTGATGGCAGCAATTAGCAAGGAGGGTGTTAATACTTACTGGTGCTCAAGCTGTCAATTTCTGGCTATTTTTCATTCGTATTCTTTGTAAACTCACACTGTTGTTTACAGAAGGATATCACTCCATCTAGGTAGAAAACAAAATTTTTCTTTCTGTCATGAGATATTCACTAGACAAAAGACATTTGTCTTAGGAACAGCTAAGGATATTTTACTCAGAATAAAATCAATACTATATATAAATCACTACACACAGAAAAATTAGGAGGTTCAAGTTTGATAAACTATATTTCTGTCTGAGCCCTATCTAAATTTTTGTATGTACATGATGACATATGTGCTCCACGTAATTTGGCAGTGCGAGTAGTATGAAGCCTTACTGTTTAGCAGATGTTGAAATATATTTGCTTTAGCAACTTTTCATAAGGAAAAGCCAATTAGTCAGAACTGAAAGTTCTTTAATGAAAACAAATTTTTACAAATAGCTCATTTGAGATGATTTCTCTGCTCACACTCTTTGTGGTCCAGAAGCAAGATCAAGTGACTTGAAGTCACAGGACTTGAAGCTATAGGGCATTAAAGTATTCTTTTCATGTAAGAATAAAACTCAAGAGTTGAATTGAAAACATTTCCGTGTTCTGCTTTAGGGTTAGTCACTCATTACATTCTAAAGAACAGAGTGGAGGCCAAGAAAGGGTACAGAACAACATTGCCATTAAATGAGGCAGCAATGATGCATTCCTGTTATTTTCCACTGCAGGTGATGCTCTGAAGAGGATAGCATAGTCCTCAGTTATCTTAAAGTTCTCTTGGAGTTGGCATCTGAGATGAGGGAGCTGTAGTTACACCTAGCTAAATACATGTTCATTTAACTTACCATTCAGTCATCATATAATAGAATTTCGGTTCAGAATATGGTTTTGAGATAATTCGACATTTGATAAAATTCCATTATCATCCAGTTTCCTGGACCACTGTGTTTTGAAAACATTTAGAAGTTCACACGTCTGTTATAAATATAATATTAGTCTATATTTAAAATTTTTTGTGTAAAAAATGTCTGCAAATCTTTTATGCACTGTAAACACAAGGAATTGAAGAAGTACATCCCCTTCTGGAATTAGAGGGCAGCAGCTGAGCTGTATGAACTATCTTGCATAATGTTCAAAGGAGAGCAAATTATTCCAAGGAGAGCAGAGTAAATTCCGTCAGCTACAAAGAACAGCTATGGGATCCTTTTTATGACCACATAAAATAAAAAATCATAGAGGTCTTACTGAAAGACCCATAACACAGCAAACTACATGCTATTCCATTTCTTCTGCCTCAGTTAAATTGCTAGTTTTAACTGGCATTATCAGATATTGAACTTTTGCTTCTGTGGAACCTATTTCAAGTTTAGCATAAAAAATGCAGTGATCTGTCCCAGCTAGTTCTCCAGGCTGCACTGTTTGATAGCATTAGTTAAACAATATGTGCTGAACTGAAGAGAGGCCCTATCACCTCCAATGTTTTTCACAATCTTTATTTAAACACTCTATGCCTTCAGTAGTCTAAGATAAGCAGAAATAATATTTCTTGGGGTTTGTGGGCTTTTTTTTTTTCCCCCACCGATAAAACACAGTAACTTCCAATGTTCAGTTGTAACGATCACTACAAGTGCCTTTTACTTCTCTGTCATCATCAGCTGCATAGCTAATGTCAGCAGGAAATTCTGGATAACTAGAGTAGGAGGACACCTGGGAACAGGCAGCTAAATCAAATGAACTTAATTAAATTGCGGAGCTCATTTTCAATTGATGTTTTGGAAAACAAAAGAATAAATGTGTTTTAAAAGACTTTAATAAAATGGAGCGTTGTCTATCAGTGACTATTAAACTTGATGGTCCAGATGTATTGTCCAGATCAGAAAATTCCTGAAGTATTTCTTGCTGATCAGGAAAAACAGAGGAAGGTTTCAAATAATTCACTGGTTCTTAAAATTGCCCCTAAATGCCTGCCTTTAGTCACTACCAGCAGCAGGATGGTAGATGGCCAGATAAGGACCTTTGGTCTCCTACAGACTATGAAAGTATTTAATTCACTTCCTGAACAAGGTTCTCTAAAGAAGAATAACCGTAAAGCAGCAGCTGTTCTCTTGGCATGTACTGCTGTAAGTGGTTGGGAATGCACCTCTTCTTTATACCTCTTTGCCTCCTTCTTTTCAACTGCGGTCCAAAAAGGGGAAGGAGACGGTCACAGCATTAATGGGAGAGACAGTTCTCTTCAGTGTCACAGGACATGGCAGAGACAAGCTCACAGACCTGCAGGATGTTAGTACTACACTACATAGTACTTTAGTGTATAGTATTATACTATGTGCAGTATTGAAACAATATTTGGAGCCAGGGAATTCTAAAAAGTGAGAGGATTGTGCCACTATTGCTCAGAATAGTGAATGGAAATACAAGTCTGAACATCCTTCTGCCCCCAGAGTACTGTAGAACAAAGAGGTGGGTCTCAGAGGTCTGTCTTTGTTTCAACAGTGCTTGGGGGATACTGGCAAGCAAAATAAATTTGTTACTGAAGGCACATGCCATTCTTACACAAACGTCACGCAAGGATTTAAAACTGCCCATCCTATATCGCATAGCACAGCACATGTAGACACATTTTAATGCTATAGCTTTGGTTATCAGCATACTGAATCTTGATATAGCAGGGGACCTGCCCTTTTCATATCTCAAGTACCTCTTGCCATACCAGAATTTGACCTGGGTAGGTTAATGTTAACTTGAGTAATCCCATCTGCAAGGAACTGGACATTCTGGATTGCCTTGTAGACTTACCCACAGATAGCTGAGTGGCCAAGGCAGGCATAAACTCTCTATCAATCTTCACAAAAACATTTTGCATCTAACATACCTAACACCTCCCACACAGATACTATTTTACCTGCTTAATTAACTGACTTGACTTCATTATCCTGGTATTTCAGAATCAGAATAGCAGAATATTCTGAGCTAGAAGGGAATCACAAGGATCAGAAAGTCCAGCTCTTAGGAGAACGGCCCATACAGGGATCTTCAAAGCCACAACCTTGGCGTTATTAGCACCATGCTCTAACCAACTGAGCCAATCTCAATGGCAGTTGCACAATTTCTGGGAAGTAAAATGCTAAAGGAATATGTTGGTACTCAGGGGCTAAATCTACATCTACACAGAACTTAGTATGCCACCTTCATGAGACTCCAGTTCACGTGGTGTTAAGATTAGTATGTGATCATGGCACTGGTTTTGGTTTCCAGGCTGTGAAGAATTTCAGCTAGTGTTTGCCAGGCAAATCTCCAGAGACAGGACACAGCAGGAGTACACCCCCGGCATCAGTATCTGCTCCTAAATATGGTGCTGTTCAGGGCCCCAGTGCAAGAAAGACTGCAGCTAACTGGAATAAGTTCAGGAGAAAGACACCAAGATGTTGGAGGGGTGGGGGGACTGTGGGGGAGAGAAGTTGTAGAGCTTGCTCTGTGGGGAGTGGGTGAAGGACTAGTAATGTTTCAGCCTGGAGAAGGGAGGTCTTGAGCAGCCCCTCAGCAGCTGTGAGGAGGCTGTTGAGGAGATGGAGGTGGGCTCTTGATGCTGATGTACCGTGAGAGGACAAGAAATTACTGCCATGAACTGGAACAAGAGCGGTTCCGACAGGAGGTGAGGAAAAGCTTTGTTCCCCTGAGGACAGGGAACAGTGGGACAGGCTGCCCAGAGAGGCGGTGCAGTCTCCAGCTGTGGATGTTTCCAGGCCCATCTGGATAGAAGCCCTGAGCAATCAGGACAAACCTCGGAGCTGATCCTGCTGTGAGCAATAGGTAGGACTGGAGACTGTCTTCCAGTTGGAGCTGCGCTATGATCTTTTGTTCCTATAGGTAGGCGTAGCCATTTCAAACTTGATGACATTCACATTCAAATTTCCAACTGAATTCGTTTAAACTTTGTTCTTACTGAGATCAATCAGATCACACTCTAAGGTTAGCTGACTTTTTCAGCCTTTCTTTCTGTGAAGAAAGAAAGGAAAAACCACACTGACTTTGGTGTTGATGTCAGTAGTATTTCTAGTAATGCTTCTACAACTTCATGTCCCTGAACATAAATCTTTGACTTTGGTAGTTGTTACAAAAATGGTGGAAGGCCAAAGGCAGCTCTTCAATGACTCCTGTCCAGAGCACAAAAGTGTCTGGGCAATGTAAAGGAATCAGGTTTTGCTTAGTGTAAGCATAGCTTTTTAAGTCCACACTTGAGGTGCAGACTCAGATCTGTGTCCAGGTCCGAGTAGATTAATATGTCTGCTTTCTGCAAGGTTCTGGCTAGAATTACAGTCTCAGAAGCACTACAAGTCACTGAGAGTTTCAAAGCACTTAATGATATTTTGCATACCTGAAAATATCCTTTTATTTTTTTGTTAAGAGTTCAGGGCGGGTGGTAACTAACACAAAAACAAAGCCAAACCAAACACACAACCTCCAAAATCCCAAACAAAACAAGCAGCAACAACCTAACAACCACAAACAATCAAAAAAAAAGCCCTCAAAATGCTCTACTGAATAACATATACCATTCACAAAGCCAGTGAAATACAGCAAAAATTACAAGTTTGTCCTGTCAACAAATATATTAAACTTTGACTATAGAAAAAAAGACTTTTTCAGATAAAAATGCCGGTTGCATTAACAAAAACAAGAATCAGATCTAGATTATTCATTGTATTTTGAAACATTGCATTTCTACCTTTGAAGTACTACTCACAGTTTTTTACTTGTTAAAACGTGTTCTGTTTTAATGTTACTATTTCTCTATTGCTGTCTCTCTCCTATGCATTTGAAAATGTGCTCTTTAATACTGCAATAATGGTGCTCATGGATGCTAATGAAGCTGCCTCTTTGGAAAATGTGCTCTCTATTTTCTATTAGAGTGGCAAAGAAAAATTAATTCAGTAGGAAAGGTTTGTGGTGCATTTAGAAATTGCCATTATTTTATATCTTAATAAAACAGGTGCAATGGAATTTTTTTCTTTAATATTGTCTCAAATTCTTTGTTATTTATTTGATTTAATTTACACACACAGGCAATGTGTGCACCCATGGGCCCATTGCCATAATTTTAATAATTAAATAACTTCTGCTGGCTTTAGAAAGTGTATTTGGATTCTCTTTTTGATTTTACGTTCTTTTTTTTCCAGTTAATCTTATAGAAATTTGCTTCAATTCTCACTGTTCACTGTTTTCAAAATGGAAAAATTCTGCAGAAGATATGATATGCATGGAGCAGCCATCTGATGCACAGAGAGTAAAGAGCTCAAACAGTATATCAACAGCTATAAAAAGGCTCTGCAGCCCAGTTTCAGAGGCAAAAACCTTTTATTGAAAAGGACAGGTGTTACAGGGATACAGGCAGCAGCACACCTGTCCTTTGCCAAGAAAATCACTCTTTTTGAAATGCAAGGCACTTCCCTAGCTTGCATTCAAATGAATATATACAATTAGGAGAATGTCTGAAAAGTGCACCATCCCCCTGATTTTCACGGTAAAGCCCCTGCAAATATCAAATGCGGTGCTTCCTTTTTTGTAATGCATGATTTACTATGCTATTATTATGAAACTTATTATTGATTCTAGTCTAGATTCTCAGTAGTTACAGCATAGTGGATGATTGGCCATAAAATAGGTGTGAGTTACAATATGCCTTGACCTTCTGTGAAGCTGTAGGATATTTTAATTATGATATCTATTTTATCTCCATTATTCTAAAATTTGAATAAAATTGCCATATATACAGAAATCAGCACATAAAGGTTTTAAGTACCTGTAAAGAAATGAATCACAAGTAGTTGAGGAGATCGGATGCAACAGTAACGAAGAGAGTTACAATAACCTGGCAAATCAAAGTGATTTCTTCATAATTTGGAAAATAAAACCTAACTGTGTGGAACACAGAGACATATCACAGCTCAGCAGCCTCCTGCACACCCTGGGGCTCATCCCACCTGCGTTGGTATTCCACCTGCTCAAGAATAGTGTTTCCAGACTTTCATCACCTGTCAATGCTCATACGAAATTACTGGTCATGAAGAATTGCCCTACGGTACAAGATCATTCAGAAACCTTGCTGTCAGTCTTTGGAAATGCTGTTCACTAACCATGGAGTAAAGGTTCTGTTGTTACTATTAGCAGTGCTAATTATACGTCTGTAAATAATAATAAAGGTACTGACGCATTGATACCTGGTATTAGCCATATACTTTCTTATTATCTTATAAAATGCCTTCTTGTCTCACAGACTGTTAGGCTTTTATTAAGACATCATCAATAGAATGTGAAACTTGAGCAGCCAGAATTGCTTCCTAAGCACCAGCTACAAGAAGCTCAACTCCTTTGATTAAAAACTGTGCACTGAAATAGAGAACTATAATGGAGGAACCATTGAACCCTTACCTCAGAACTCAAAGGCTGACAGCTGTGCCACATAAATCACTCTTTCTTTCCTCCTGATCATTTTGGCACAGTTTCTTCAACAGAATTACTGTCTTAAGACATGGATGCCTTGCTATTTACCTGACATATCAAAATTAGCCAAATAAAATTTTATTTTTAAGACTTTGGAAAATTCCAAACTGTTTACTAAAGAGATGCTCTTTTTCTTACTTAAAAAATTATCTGTATTGCTAATATGTTCTCAAAAATAGGTTATTAATGATGGGAGAGGTACAGACATTATGATTAGACAAAATCTGGTAAATTTTCTTTTTTTTAAAAAAAGGAACTTTTTAAACTTTAAACTAAAGTTTAATTCTATATGGAAACTAAGACTAGTTTAGAAACATTGGTTTGCAGAAGAAAAATTCTGAAAAAAATCATCTCAACTTTAAAAAAAAGGAACAGTTTGTTGATTACACAGAAAATCCTCCCAGTTTCTGTTTTATTTTTGTAGCAAAATACATTTCATGATGCAAAATGATTTTTGAGAGGAAAAAAGTGGTATAGCTTTGAAATGTTAACCACTTCTCTTTTCTTAGTGAAGTTTAAAGGACTAGGACTATTTCCTGATATGACACTGATATTGTAATAGTTGGACAGATCAAAGACCTTGGCCCTCTCTCTCAAATTTTAATTATCTCTTTATTGCTATTAGAATAAAAATGACCTCTTAGCTCCTCTCATATCTTTTTTTCTAATCTTTAGTATTCGAAGAGCCCCTTTAATTCTTAAAATTATGGATTTTGATCTTTGTTTTTCCTCTTGCTTCCCTTTCCCTCAATATGTTCTCTTTTCCTACTCTGAGTGCATGTTTCTCTAATATTTCAGCTACAGTCATAGTGACTTGAAAAATTTCCCACAAGAAAGCAAAACGGGATCAGATATGCAAATATTTTCACACATATGTATAATATACATATATATAGTATATACACACATAAAGTTAAAATATGTCACTTAAGGCCACCATCTTAATATCTTCCCTGTCCCTTTTTCTAGGTGAGATACTGTAAAAAAATTTTTTATGTCCTATGAGATGCTTGAACATTAGAAGTTTCTTACCTTGTTTATGCAGTGCCTACAGTGTTTTGCATTCCATTTAAGTTTCAAGGCAGTAAGTTACACCACTCATATTTAGTCAGACCATATATACCAGCAATTTTTTACAGTACTCACCTTGTTCCATTGCAGGCTGCATCCATGGAATTTGATTGAGTTACTGCTAAGTGTGAAAGTACAGAATAAGAACAAAATCTAACCTACGCATCCTTCTTTAAAAAACAGGAACTAATTCTTCATTGTTTAATTCTATTAACTTCCTAGAAACCTTAAATTAATATTTAGGAGTCTTCTGTATTTTATTTTCATTATATAATCAATAATTTATTGCTGACACTATTTTAAGTAAGGATAGGTTTTTTGATTCATTTTTGCTCATGGTTTTATAACAGTTTACCATTATAAATGAAAATGTCTAAGTCTTACTTTATTTCATATTTTGCAAGCATTTTATAGAACTCTTTGTCAACTACTAGACTATAATTGCTTTCCAGACAATGTACAAAAGTCTATATTAAATTGTTATAAAGATACTCATATTTTTTTCTGACAGCTACATCTCATCAGGGAAACATCCTATATAATCAAGATCTCTTTTTGGTTTTTGAAAACCCCTGGGGAAAGCACAATTTTCATATCTGATCTTTCAAATATTTATGTAAAAATCCTGAAACTAATCACAGGAAGAAGTAAAAAATTGCCATAAATATTTTCAAAAAGTTCAAGTGAAAATGTTGGTTTAGGTTGTCTTCCAGTCAGAAATAATGTAAATGAAGTTTTAAAGATCTTTGAAAATATATATTTTAACATTAAATTTTTTTCCTCTTTCAAATGTTTAATTTCATTTTAACTATAGCTATTTTCTGTTTTCTGGTTATTATATTCTATAGGTTTTCAATATTTCGGTCTAGTTATATTCTTTATCTAACTAATCACTCATCCATATTTTTGTAAAGTCAGCAATTTTTTAGATAACTGATGACTTTCTTTATATATTTCCTTCGGTTTTACATCTAGTTCCATTGTTCCTATTTCTTGTCTTATCCTAAGACATCCAAAGAAGAGGAAAAACAAACAAACAAACAAAAAAGAAATTATATTTTTATAGCATATTATATATCATCTTTCATTTTCAAGGATAGCATTTGATGTAAAGTCACAACAAAGGTTCATATTTTGATTCAGTGACCATCATTCTAAATATTCTCTTGATGATGAAGTGTGGAATATGAACTTGAATTTCAGTCAATATTTGTCTAACTAATCTACACAACTGCATTGAAGCTCAACATGTAGTTCTTGATTTCACAAATCAATTAAAAAACCCTCCTATATCTTTTACTATTTCTCTTCTGTCTAGAATATCCATCCTGTTCCCACTTTGAAAAGACAATTTGATTCCTAAAGCTGTATCTTTAATGACCATTTTGATAGAATTATATTTGCAATGTTTTTGTTAGTTATATAATCATTCATTTACAGGTAAGACAAAAAAAAAATTATCTGTGTTTTTTATTTTATCGTATTTTTTTCAGAATACAGAGGAGAAAACACTCCTATGAAGACCTGGGCAATTTTTTTAAACCGTAAGTCCCAAAGATTACCCCAGTTTTTATACTATCCCATACAGATTGATGCCTAGATTTCTGCCTCTGAATGACGATAGCTTCATTTTACTCTGCTGATATATGTGTTTCCAAAGACGGTGTAAGATCAGAAAGCGTTTTGACTATTATAATTCTGAAGAATTAATTCTGCAACCTGTAACATACTATATATGGCTGATAGACTTGCTGGTACTTTTTTGTTTGTTTTTAAATTAGAAGCCTAATTCTTCTTTCAGGTGTTACATAAAGTCCTTGGGTTTTCAAAATGTGCTGAGCAACTACTTTTTTTTTTTTCTAAAAGATATTCCTTGATTCTAAAATTAAAGAAGAGGATGCTCTTCTGCACAGGTCACGCTAAAGATTTTCTATATGGCTTGCAAACTCTAGTATTAAATACTGCAGTAAATATCTTGTTTATTTTCTGTTGTGTGTCATGGTTTAGACCCAACTGACAGCTCAACCCAACACAGCCACTCACTCATGTCCCCGGCCCCAGTGGAACCAGGGAGAGAATCAGAAGGGTACAAGTGAGAAAACTCATGGGTCGAGATAAAGACAGGTTAATAGGTAAAGCAAAAGCCACACATTTTGGAAAGTAAAATAAAGAACTCATTCACCACTTCCTATGGGCAGGCAGGTGTTCAGCCATTCCTGGTTAAGCAGGGCTTCATCATCCATAATGGTGACTTAGGAAGCCAAACAACCCTTCCTTTCTACTTCTTCCCCTAGCTTTATATGCTGAGTGTGATACCATACGGTATGGAGTGTTCCTTTAGTGAGTTGTGGTCAGCTGTCCTGGCTGTGTCCCCTCCCAACTCCTTGTGCACCCTTAGCCTCCTTTGCTGGTGGGGTGGGGTGAGGAGCAGAAAAGGCCTTGGGTCTGTGTAAAGTTATCAATAAGGAAAATCTCCCTGGGTTACCAACACTGTTTCCAGCACAGATCCAAAATGCAGGCTCATACCAGCTACTGTGAAGAAAATTAACTGCCAAAAAAGCCCCAAAACCAAAAATCCACAACAAAACAACAAAACCACCACCAACAAAAGACCGTGCTAAGGAATATATTATCCTGCTCCATTTGCTTTTTTTTCTTTTTCCTTAGGCAGCTTGACTTATACTATGGTCTTGCACCATGAAAAGAAGATTGTTGCTGCAGTACAGAGAGAAGCCAGTATAAATGAAGAAGACACAGGGCAGATAGGTCTATACATACACAAACTCAATCTAGCATTCTTCCTAAGTATGCCATCCAACTCAAATGGTTAATACTATAAATTTAATGCATTTGCTCATATTTTCTTTTTAATTCAATGGAGAACAAAAAATAAGAAATGTATATCCAAAAATTAGACTTACAAAGGGAACATATATCACTCAGGAGATAACATGTGTCCTTTTATAAACAGAACCCTGAGAAAATGCTGTTTAAGACAGAAGTTTTCACTCAGTCTTCTTTTGTTATCTAAATACTGGATAACTCCTGAAAATCACATGCAGTTAAGTGTCATTTTGTTCACAAAATATTGTATTAATGCTTTTTTATGTTTCTAAATGTTCTTAGAGCAATATAAAGATAGTAGGTTTTATGAAGTATAGAAATCTCTGGAATAGCTCTAGATGAGCTTGTAGAAATATTCTAAGCAGTGTAATCACATCAGGACAGACTTTTTCATGACCTGTTTTATACTATGAGCAAGCTGGGGCTGATCCTTAGCTGAACCAGCTGAACTTGTGATCCACTGCTGAATTCATCAAACTCTCTGGAGCTAAGACTTACTTACTTCAAAGACTTACAATATTTTATTTACCTTATCTAGCAATTTATTTCTTAATGTTTGGCAAAAAAAGTCCTATGAAGCTAAGCAGGCCATATTCTATTTTATATATTTTCCCAGTAGTTATTTTATTTCTTACTATTATTTTCATTTTTTTTCTTAGGTATGGTTTGTTTGGTTTGGTTTGGTTGTTTTTTGGAGGGAGAGTGTTTTGTTTGGGGGGCTGCCTTTGATGAACAGAAAAATTTGGAATTAGCAATAGAAAGCTCTTTATATTTTTCAGAACCTGAAGTATTTCAGGTACACTTTATTTTGGCCTGTAAAGTTTGGAGGTACTGTCAGAGATCTCCTTTCTCCTATTTTGAGTGCTTGCTTCATATATAAAATTTGAGTGTGGAGCTTTTCATTTTGAGTGTGGTTTTTTTCATTTCTTCCTCCTGTTTTGCTGTCTCCACACACTGTTTTGTACAAGTACTTGCTTTTCCAGCTGGTATTGTAAACATCACCATCCTGCATATGTTAAAAAATGAGCAGCCTGCTCATCCAGTTTTATAACTCAGAGTAGCAGAAGCAGATTGGCGATGTTTTTTGACATGCACAGCGTACATTACTGCAAGATGTCATATTTCCCCAAAGGGGTACTCAGAATGTCAAGAAACTTGGACCAGACACAACAAGATCATAAACATGCTACAGAGAACACATCAGAATATTTGTATAGGATTATCATTAGGTATCAAATCAATACTGTTTCATCACATGCTCTCTGTGGAATAGGATTTGATGGTTACATACTTGTGATAATATGAATTATATTGCTGTTTTAATATTACTCTTTTGCCAAAGAGATTGCAAAAATAAGTGGTGCTTTTATTTTTTACATAGTTTAAAATTTAAAAAAATTTAGCTAAGAAAAAAAATCTGAATTGATTTGATATGGAAAATATAGCAATTTGCATTTATAACTATCTGAAGACAAAAATGTATTACCTTATATGTATCTTTTAAGTACAAATTTTACAATGGGTTAATCTAAAAACACAAGCTAAAAAACAAATCTCATTTCAATTTGATCCAAATTTCTTTTCCCCAAAAAACTAGTAGAACAACATATAATGAAGAGTTTTATGTTTTACTTAACAACCTTATTAATTCAACTGGGAACTATTTGCAATAACCTACACAGTGCAAGTCATGACTCCTAGTTTAATGGTTCTGATCTTGTGGACAATTTCAATTCTAATAAATCTCCATCCAGAAAAACTCAGAAAAGGAAGAGAGAACCTGCTGCGTGCCAAGACTACAATATTTTGATCACACAGCTGGTCTGCACCTACTGTGACCCATAATCCAACCCTGAAAAAAGGATAAAATGAAACAATTTAGCAGATATAAACCACTGATTTACCTTCTGCAGGTGGAGCTTTTATATCTCTGTATGATTTCACACTTCACTATTGTTAACCCTAACTTAACGGGCCCCTATTTCCATGTGAAATAACCAAACCAAACCTGAACAAATTAAATCCTGACTTACTATGAGATTTTTAACAATACATGTCTGTATGGAGCACTCTCATGAACTGACAGCCCTTTCCTCTCACAATTCCCTCCCTGTGAAAAGGCAAGCCCATGGCACTAGCAGGTACCATTACTAGAAAATCTGTACTGCAGTAGCTTTACACAATATAGTTCTTCCTCACTCCCGCAGTTCCTGTCCTCTCTTATTTTATGTGTTCAGAGGCTGAGGGTATAAATGTTACACCCAGGCTTCCCACTGCAGGTTTTTGCACTCCCTGGCCCCATTCCAGCCTCTTTCTTCCCTTACTCCATGTAGAAACCTCTACTCCAGGAGCCATGATGTCACAGATTGTACTATCACATTCTGTAAGGAGCTGGTCTGGCCCTACACAGAGATCAATAAATTTCCCCACGGCTCAGATATCAACCTAAATGGTGCAGGAAGTGAGTGGTTTATTCTAAGACTAACCACAAAAAAAAGTCAGATTGCAAAAGGGTAACTGTGCCAGATAACTTCCATTAACAACTTCCACCACCAGCTCACTAATTTTTCTCATTTCACAGCCTAAGCCAAATATCATGTGAACTATATCATAGAATCATAGAATCATTAATGTGGGAAAAGACCTCCAAGATAATCGAGGCCAACCTTTGACCTAACACTACCATGTCAACTAAACCATAGAAATAAGTATGCCACGTCATTTCTTGAACACTTCCAGGGATGGTGACTCCATCACTTCCCTGGGCAGCCCATTCCAATCTTTGACCACCCTTTCAGCGAAGAAATTGTTCCTGATGTCTAACCAGAACCATCCCTGACACAGCTATTTCCTCTTGTCCTGTCACTGGTTGCCTGGGAGAAGAGACCGACCCCCACTTGGCTACAGCCTCCTTTCAGGTGCTTCAAGAGACCAATAAATTCCCCCCTGAGCCTCCTCTTCTCCAGGTTAAACAACCCCAGCTTCCTCAGCCACTCCTCATGTGATTTACTCCCTAGACCCTTCCTCAGCTTCACAGCCCTTCTCTGGACACGCTCCACCACATCAATATCTTTCTTGAAGTGAAGGGCACAAAACTGGTCGCAGAATTTGAGGTGAGGCTTCCCCAGGCACACAGAGGGACAATCACTTCTCTGGTTCTGCTGGCCACATTATTCCTGGTACAAGCCAGGATGCCACTGGTCTTCTTGGCCACATGGGCACTTTGCCAGCTTGTGTTCAGTTGGCTGTTGACCAACACCCCAAGGTCCTTTTCTGCTGGGCAGGTTTCCAGCCACTCTTCCTCCAACCTGTAGCACTGCACGGGGTTGTGATGGCACTGAAGATAATCTCTTCCATAGCCTTCCCTGGCACTGAGGTCAGGCTGACAGGCCTGTAATTCAAATTCTCCTTCCAATCTTTTTGCACATGGTCGTCACACTAGCTATATATATATTATATGTATATATATGATATATACATATATATATTCAACCTGCAGCTGTATGTATTGTGCAACTCTTTATAAAAAAGATTCAGTCTCTAGAGTTAGCACACCCTTAATTTCCTTTTTCAATCATGCCTTCCTTTTTATTGGTCTATTGATTTTTTTCCTCATTATCTGTGATCACTGTTTAAACAGACCTGATGACCTATGTGTGACTATACTGGACCTTTCCCATAAGTAAGTAAAGGCCATATTTTCTTCTTTTTTTAGGGACTGTATATCTACCTCTCATTTGACAGAACTCTGTCTGCTGCTGCTCCATCATCTGTGCCTCAGAGGCCTTTCCTTGGTAGAGGAAAGAAGTCAGTTAATTCGTCATTGGATATTTCTGAAGATATGGATAAGATTAATTTTTGCCACAGAAACAGCTGAGTGAAGTAGCTAATCCTGGTTAAGACTGTAAATTATCACACTGGATACGTTGTGAAAGTCTGCACAGTGGGAATTTTTGCCCGGTGTGCTAACCAAACCTTCACTTCCATTAGGCCTGGAATAAGCGCCTTCCTGTTGGCTGTCTGTGCTTACTTGAAGTTCCCATTGTGGTGGCTTATCTTATGGGAAGAATTATGTGTTTTGGGAAAAAGTCCAGCCTGCCACATTATTTCCCTGGCAAAACATGAGTTTCTTTATGAAAGTTTCTTTTGGACATCTTTCACGCCCCACAGCCAGCTTTGCACTGCTCTTCAGTTCTGGCTGGTTCCCCATGTGAAGCCCTTCCTCACACTCAGGCAAGTGCTCATTGAGAAGCAGAAAGGTTGGAGGAAAAATAGGGCCAAGGTGAAAATAGACTTCTGCTTCTCCAGCCACACACTCCCCTGCTAACCCCTACAGGGAAAATCTTTATGTTGGGAGGAGAAAAACTCATTCTTTGTGTCTGACCTTGGCCCTATTGTCAGCTGACCATTCTCATTTCTCTTCCATGTCTTCACCTGTGGATATCATGGGATAATTTCATCAATAATAATTCAGAACCCTGATCTGTGAGTGAGTTTTTTGGGACATGGACCTCACAAATCCATAGAACTGCATGTAATCACACCACAGGGCTCTACAAGCCACTAGGGGATACTTAAGCTTGGGAGAACAGGATATACCCATCCCAGAATCACAGAATATTCTGAGGTGGAAGGGACCCACAAGGATCATCAAGTCCAACTCTTAAATGAATGGCCATAACAGGGTTCAAACCCACAACCTTTGTGTTATTAGCACCCACCAACGGAGCTAATCTCAGTGGCCTCCCACTGTGCGTGAGAATCAAAGATTAAGCTTGATCTCACTCATACCAACCCAGTCATACACTTTGCAAGCACCAGTTTCACTGTCTTCAGAGGATGAAGCCTTTAAAGGAGATACTTACTTTCCTCTACTTCTGACAGAGACCTTTGAGACTTTGATCGAATACTCAGAATGCTAGGCAATTGAAAACTTGAAAAAATGTCATGTATCTGATTTGAAATAATTGAGTCTATCAGAGAAGGGCAAGCGTATACTTGTAATGATAAAAAACAGGGTAAATGCAGGATGGACTACTGCCACCTCTTGGTTATCTGTATTTTGAAGTATTAAAAAGAACAGTAAGAACTGTTTGTGTTAAGAAGGTTAATGTAAACATAACTAGCCCTTCCAAATATTTTTTGGGATGATATTATAACAGGGTAATGTGTCAAGAAATAGAACAGATGTGTGAAAAACAGCAGCTGAGCCAACCACTTCTGGATTTATATGAAGCCAGAAATTTCAAAAATTAGGAAATTTTATTTCATAGAAGTTATTTTTATTTTGTCAGATTCCATTCTCCGAGGAGTTTGCAACTATCTTTCAAAATGTCTGTTAGTGATTACAAACCTTAGAAACCTAGAAGTCTAGTTTTATGGCCACATTTTTATTCACAAAGTGTAAAGCTGTGTGTGAAAAATGGGCATTGAGCTGCTCAGTATTTTATTCTTCTCTGATTAAGTCACAATTAAAAACATCACTATTCAATCTGAACACACAACTAAATGCCTGACAAATGTAGGTTAGATGCAAGCTATTAAAATGCAAGCTGAAGATTCTCAATATTTCATGTACTCAATAGGTCATCAGGGAATAGAAGTCTGCAGTATTTTCCATATATTACAACTTTACAGAGCGAGAAGAATAACAATTAAGTCACAAAATGCTGTATCAATACATTAATTTCACCTAAAAGGGTACCAGAGATCTTTATAAGAGACAGATACATTTAAAATCATTTTACAATTAGCAATATTGCACGCACAAGACTAATACTCAAATATTAATATGACCACTCTTTAGGTTATTGTCTTCTGTCCCTCATCAAAACATTTCACAAACTATTTCTAACATTTATTTTTACTTCATTAAAAAAAAGCTAAAAACTACTCCAACTTCTGACAACTAAAAATAAAAATATTTTGGATGTGTAAGAAGCAATGTTCAAGGAAAAGCTAGATCCTTTCCTACGGCTGATGAAAATAATCAACGTATTTTTGAATGAAAGTTTTTCTCCGTTAGTTTTGCAGCCAAAATCTGAAAAAAAAAAAGACAGGGGGGAAAAGAAAATAGACATTTCAGGTGGAATATCTATCTTCAAGCCACCTTTTTTTTTAATTAAGACAAATGTTTTAATCATTTATTGGTACTTGTCACAATTCATAAAGGGTTATAGGTTCAGAATTGCAAGGAACCCAGGTAAATACCTTAAATGTAGTCAGACATTGCTCATTGTATCCTTTTT
Source organism: Ptilonorhynchus violaceus (assembly GCA_013397565.1). Lineage (NCBI taxonomy): Eukaryota > Metazoa > Chordata > Aves > Passeriformes > Ptilonorhynchidae > Ptilonorhynchus > Ptilonorhynchus violaceus. The sequence goes on along the minus strand of VZRJ01001577.1, from coordinate 262,589 downwards.
TGGAAATTTTTGAATAAATTTTTTAGTTCTTTGACTCAAGAACTAAACTTCCACCGGGTGTCTCTTATGAATGGATAAAGAATATTCTAAAACAAAATCACTTTCATTTTTTATTATAAAATATAAAGATACCACCCCTCTGAATAGTTCAGATGTCTTGTAGAGGAAAATTCTGTTTATTATTAGGAGCTGACAGAATTTAATAGAATATCAGGGCATATATGTCCCTCTGTAGGGTGTGTCTGTAAGTTAACATGAACTTTGAGACAAGAGGTTTGTGTAAACTCCTCATATTCAAATGATACCTGAAGCTTCTCAGACTTTCAATTTCACTGCATGTTGTGAGCATCCACAATGATGTCAAATACACAAATTATTGTGAATATATCCAAATTTATAAGCTAATGGCACACAACACTTCTTATAAGGTTGAGAGGGAAGAAGGAAAAAAAAAAAAGGAGAAAGTAAGAGAGAGAGAAAGCAAAACAGAGAAAATTAATAACTTCTTCCAAGTGTTCAGCTTGAAGCAGCAGCAGCAGCCTCCGGATGAATATCATATCTCAGGCATCCTTCCCAATCCAGCAGGCAGTTCCTCCAGTACACTTTTTGCTTGGTAGCTAAACATTTTTCAGCAGGACTCACTCAAACTGCCCGCTGTGTCTACCTGCCCATGAGGAGGTTATTGGAGTATCCTTGACCACATGCAGATACATATGGATTGATTGTTAATCTTTGTGAACGTCTGATGCTGAGTAATATGTGTTAAATATGTAGAGAACCCGCACTGGAGAAGGGTCCTGGAAGGAACTGAAGCCCATGGAGTGAAGCCCACAGAGGAGTAAGTTTTCTGGCAGGAATTGTGACCCTCTGGGGGACCCACACTGGAGCAGTCCGTGTGTAAGGACTGCACCCCAAGGAAAAGAGCAAGAGGAGGAGAAGGAAGAAGAGAAGGAGGAGGAAGAGGAGGAGAAGGAAGAACAGAAGGAGGAGGAAGAGGAGGAGGAGGAAACATAAATTTTCCAGATCATTTTTCAAATGCATTATTATAGGAAAAGCATTCTGAAGCAGCTGTACAGTTCCTAAAGTCGTGCTAAACAGACCATGGAGTAATCAGGCAAAATTTTTAATGTTTTATGTAAAAAAGTGTAGTCCTTGAAATATCAGTGGGCAAATCTATCTGGAACCTCTGGCTATTAAACTGCTAGTAGTTTGTAGTTGTACAACATGCTTTACAATCCTCAGCCAGATTATAATAATTACCTATTTCCTCCTTTTTAATTTTGTCTTTGTGCTTCCAGAACCTGACATGAAAAGTTATTTTGCCTCTGCATCACTGCTTTTTAAATAAAATTCCAACAAAAAGATAGTCTCTAACTCAACATTATACAGATAGCATTGTTTTCTGCAAAATTCAAGGAAAATCCCATGAAGATAAGATGAGGTTTCCTTACAATTCTTTTGAAAGTTGTATTTTTTAATGCACTTCTTTAATACTTCTATTTCTCTTTCCTGCAAGATGATGATCATCCTTGCACTGCAGATATATTTGTTGAATGTCTCATTTTTAGCTTGCTGCTCTGACTATGTCACCTGAAATCTCTGGTCATCACCACTTGCCTCTCACTTTAGTCAACACTACTTTGCTGCCATTATGAGCTTCACGTATTTCCCTTCTTTTAATTTTCATGTATGTAATGGTGTTACTTGAAAGTGAAGATGGGGATTCTTTTGGGCTGCCCTGGGGTGTCTCACTTCCAGATGGTGACTTTTTATCTTCTGTACTTGCTGACTGCACTTGGCTCCTTTCATTATTTCACTTTCTGGTTTCCTAGTGAGAAACAGCGTGATGACCATAGAGACGGTCACTAAATGAAGCACACCAAAAGAGACCCCCAAAGCAAGAATTTGTGGAGAGCCAGTTGAGCTGTAATGTCACAACTAGAGACCAACTAAATAAAAGAGAAAATAAAAACTGAAAAAATACATTAGAAAAAAAATATAAAAACAAAGAGAGAGACTTCAAAAAAACTTTCAAGTAAGGTTAAATATTAGGCATTCATTTAAATGAGTTCACATATAAAGGTTCTATGCTTCCTTTCTTATTAGTGGACTTATTCCATAAACTGAAAAAAAAAATTACGCACTAAAAATGATAATTCAATAATGTTGTAGCTTTTAGAAAATATTATTCACTATTAACTTTTTTTATGCCTTTTGATATTTATTAAAATGTAGTTTTCGCAATGACTTATTTCTGTATTATGCAATACTGTAAATCCTAAATAATTCCGTGGGAAAATATTCAAAAATTAAATGTCATTGTTCATGCTTTCTCGCAGGTACCACTTATTCACACTGCTGAAATCCCAAGGATCATGTTTGGGTTTTAGTCAAACATAACTCTAGTGACAAATAAGCTGAAATAAATTCTTATTCTGGTTTTAAGATTGGTTTTATGAAAAAGAAACAAAAATTCATCAAATTAGAAATACAAATTTTCTTATTACAGAAATTATAAAAGACGCTCACAATTTTTCATTACTTTTTCATCATATTAAATGCAATTAAAATGTTTGAATGGGTTTAATGACAAAAATATAGATTACACTGGTGATTGCAAATACAAGATTCTCATTATTTTTTCATCTTCAGAAAGGAAAAATTTTTAAAAAGACTGAGAGGCATTGGTGGTAGGAGGTGGTAGGACTAAAGATGCTAGAAGCTATTTCTGAATTAAATTTCTCAGGTTTTATTCTGATCTTAAGCCAAACACTTTAAACTCTCAGAAGAAGCAGCTAAACTTAATGCACACAGTACTGTAAGTACTTCATTTGTTCACTTCTGCTCATCCTCCCTTTTTGAAAGGATAAGTATGACAACTGTATTAAAATTATATCTATATAAAACATTAGAAAAAAATTCCTATTTTTAGTTGAGCAGATAAAAATATTGTGTATAAAATGAGTGAAATACGTTGCTGTCTAGAATTCTTGCTTTGAATTGAAATCAAGTATTTTTTTGTGTAGTATTCTCTCGTTGTCTTGTGTATGTACCTAATGTTGCTACTTAAGAAAACTATAAAGTGGTGTTGCAATCTAGATCACCGTTAATTTTAAACACGCACAGAAAATTATTTCAGGAAGTCAATGAAATTGAAATACCGTGTAATGTCCTATACTATTAATGAATAATTTTGACTAGCTGATGAAAGATTAGTTCATATATTTTAAGTTCATGTAATTTAATTAATCTCTCTCTTAAAAGAGTGTGACAGAACAAAATTAAACAAGATGAAATCCAGAATCACACAAATCCGAAAGACAAAACCTTTAAAAATCTATTCTGACCAACTACCTGTTTCAGTAATAAAAAGTATTTTCTCACTTATATAAGACATTTTTTACTCACGACTCACAAATATTAAGACACTGAAATCCTAGTTTTAAAAGACTAGGCATTTAAAATAGTTTGTGACTCATGCTAATACAAAAAACTATTGTATTTTTTCCTATTCAACTATACACGCTTGATCCATGGATGAACTGTCTAACAGTTGTCTTTCATGCTAAGTAGCTTGTGTCTTGGCAAAATTCCAACAGCTTTAATAATTTGAAGAATAAATTCATTTTGAATCAAAAAAAAGCCATTCTCCTCTTGTGCCAGTGAGACTGCTGGTTTTCTGTACTGTTTATCTTTATTTACCACCAGAATTAGACGCAATTCACCAATAAATGAAATATTTTCTGTTTGTGTTACAGAAGTGACACAAGCTGATTTAGGAAAAGGACTTTTAAATGAAAATGACAGCTAGACAGAAGATAGGCAGATGATTATCTACAAAGTGAACTGTTTTTCCTGTTGAATATAAAGTGTAAAGACTAGCATTGCAAACCAAAGTAACAAAGCTTATAACATGGTTTTCACTGAACAGAGAAAAAGCATTTGCTTAACAGTTAGAATCCAGTTCTTTCATACCGTGCAAACATATCTTTGTTGGTTTTCTTCACTGTGTACATTCACAGATTTCTTGCACGTCATACAGTAGAAATGTGATGATACAGCACAAGAAGATGATTTCACCTTAAGTTTTCATAGTGCAAGTTCATTGCAGGACTCACCTAGGGCTTCACAAAGGTGCACGGGTTAAAACCTGTGATTTACCTGTTGTGCTCCCTTTTGTACTCAGTGAATGCTATCTGGAGTTTTGTGCTTGGTTCCCTTTTCAGGGCTTGGGAGAAACCACAGGCCTGTGCAATTCCAAACCACAGGCGGTGCCAATTCCAAACCAACCAATTGCAATTCAAAAGACATTAAACACTGTATGGCTTTAGAAGCAGCAGAGAGGGTGCAGAAACTATAAATTTCTGCTTTTCACAAGTTTGTTTGTGCATCCAGTCATACACAGTGCAGCAGCCCTGCTTACGAGACATGAGAACACTAGTGAGCACATCAGCTTTTGCAACCTAAAGTGCATTAGTGATCCTGTCAAACCTCAGCAAATCTTAGTGCTATTGGTGCCCTTGATGAATGAAGCTAAATGTTAATCTTTGCTCATTTCCAAGGAGGTTCTGCCACCTACCAGCTGAAAACGCATGACGTGTGGCAACACAAGTCACTGAATTCATTCATTATATGAGATAGGTAGCAGCAAAAGCAGATAAACACTCAGGTTTAAGATTGTTGCAGACTTAATATTAATTAATTAATTAGTTTAATATTAATTGATTAATATGAAAAATGGGTTGCTTGGTATTTTTGCTGTGCTTTGTGGAGTCTCACAAAAATATACAGTCTTGGAAAAAAAAAACAGATTTCTTTTAAATGGGCATGGTACGAGATGGCAGCATCTTCTGGCTGTTTTGACCATCAGTTATTGCTTCCCTACTCTTTCTAAGATGTTGTCTATAAAGAATGAAATTTTATCGGCTAATATTAAGATACAATTCTTCATTAATCAGTTTCTTTACAATCGAAAGATGTTTGTAAAGAAACCCAGGCCTGTGCCCTCGGGTTAGCCATCCATTGTATTTTATACTCCACCAGCACAGATACAAGTGACTGTCTAAGGTGTACATCAGAACAGGTTGCTGACCTCTGTGTTGGACATTCTCCTTGAAAAATACAAATTAGTCTATTGAATTCATGCATCCTACTTATGTATGCATACATGCTACTTATACTTGATTCACAGGATAGTGAATCAAGTTCTTAATTTGTTCATGGATTTTATTAGCTATAATAAAAAACTTAGATATGGATTAAGAAATACAATTATTGAAATTAACTAACTTTGCATGCTTTTCATATTTTCATTAGTTTTAATCACTTAGGCCATAGTATAACTATGAACCCTCAGAAGATCTTGCAAATTGTTAGCAAAAGACCATCTTTTCAACAACTTCTACAACTCATGCTCATGAACCAGCAAAGCCACAAGTCACCTGTTCATGACCAGCGCTGCAATTAGATGGGAGAATCATGTTCAATAACTTCTGCAGTAGCATTCAAAAATTTCATTAAACTGCCAAAAAAGATATTCCAGCAACCAGAACACTTTGATTCTGCTGTGCATTGTCCCTACTTCAGTGAGGAAAGGTGTGGAGCAATAGTAACAAGGGAAATAGGCAGCATCAAGTGCCACCCAGAGACTGTGAAACTCAGACTCTTCCTCCCAGGAGAAGATCAGCCTTGCCTGTGCATAGACCTGCTGACAGGGTTTGGTGATTTCAAAAAACTCAAACTAAAATGACAACGAAACGCAAGCAAATTCCCCTGCTTGATACCAGTCACTCAGAAGTAGAATGAACACCATACTATTTAGGTAAGGAGTATCCCTACTTGTGCTTTACCTCTCAGACAGCCTGCACTGTCTGCTCCCCCCCCCTTGGAGACATTCTGCACTGCTGGCATCTGATGGGCCAAAGAGCATGACCAGCCATCTAGCCCTTAATTAATATAAAAACTTTCACTGACATTGCTATCATTTGCACTTTAACAAAACCCACAGCATTTACAACTACATCTTCTTCTGAATTTATCATTTCTCAAGAAGTAGAGGGAGAAAAAAAACCCTCTCTGTGTTTTCTTAAGTCATCTGTGTTTATTCAATTCTTTTGCTGTTTTGACTAGAGCAGTCTTCTTTAATAATTGTCTCTGAAGACAATATTGGGGTTAATAGCTATAAAATGAAGACAACAGACCTACTCATAATGGAAGCAATAAAAAAAGATTGTACTGAACAGAAATTGCTGCTTTTTTCCCCTTCCAATCTACCAAAAATTAGACCCTTGTATTTCATATTTCATTTGCCATTAACATAAATCAACTTGAGCTTAATGGGGAGGAGTCAAGAATCCTATTATTAAAATAGATCTAAATGAATAGCATATAGACAGTGCTAATAATGTGAGACAGTTTTTCACACTCATTTACTGACAGCATAACATCCCTCTGGGCATAAATTATTGGGAAAACATCATTTTAAAGCACACTGAGATTCAAAGAATGCATGCAGATGCCTATTGCTTAGGACTGTTTAATCACCTCCTGCTTGTGACCGTTTGGCAGCATCAGGAAAGTTTTCTCCAGAACCATCTCTCTGAAGCCAAACTAATAAAGTGCTAATTAAAGAAAGTACATGGAAGACATGAACACTAGGAGCCTGGAGTAATTGGCTACAAAAAAGGCAGCTCTGAAACACGTCACTTTCTCTGCTGCTCCTGATTAGGCTCTAATTCAAATACCAATATTTCACTGCACGTCAAGGTGCTTTGGGAAAGATCTTGGGCTTTCTCCATTCAGCTGAGGGTCTGCTACAAGCAGCGATACAAATGCTTAAGAAAAAAACCTTATATTTAATCGTATGCTACCATCAGGCTAACATTTGTGGCAGTCTGGGAAGTGCACAGAAATCTTTTCTTTTCATTCCACAGTGGTGAGTCAGAGATCAGACAGAAATGAAGGAAAACCACCACTAAAAAAAAAGAAATAAAAAAAGGTAGGCTCTGGAATAGCAATCATCTCCCAAGCCTGTCACAACTGAGCAGTAATTAATCTGAGGAGCCTTTCATCTGCCTTGCAGGCAAGCTGGAAAGAACACCTACTGGCACTTTCCTGAAGAAATGGGCAAGTGAAAGTCACTTCCTTTATTTTTTCTGAAATGGGTTTTATCATTGATTTTCTCTTGAGTACTATAAACTTAACTTTGTTTGTGTGAGCTGATGCACAATTTCATGCTTTTTGCTGTTGCTGTTGCAGCTCAGTATCCTCAATTTCCTGCTTTCCTGAGAACAAATATGTTCTCACATGTGTTTATATTATCACTATTTAGTATCCAAAGAAGATATTTTTGAGTTAAATTTATTCCATGTGTGAAACAGGAAACTGTGCAACTAACTGAACAACACACTTCGTGAATCACTAGAGCTGGTAATCTAAAGGGAAATGTTTTATATATCAATAATCATACTACATTTATACTGTAATGTAGTATCAAGTTACTAACTCCCATATATTACCATCCACTTAAGCATCTGATTTTAACAAGAAATGGACCTCTGTTCAACAAGGCACTTAAACATATAATTAATCCCACATCTGCTCCACAAACCTAAGCAAATATATGTATAATTTAAAAAACATTCCCATGCTACACAAGAGATGATAAACATAAGATAATTCTTAATTTTCTGAGCTTGAAAACATTGTTGGTTTTAAGGTTTTTCACTGAATTATTTAAGCAGAATGAGACCATTACTTAGAAAGAAAACAAAAAAAACAGAAAAAATGCGTATTTGTAAAAGCATGAGAATTAGAGTTTGTTATGCTGTGTATAAATTGTACTCTTCTAGTTTAATGGTAAATTCTTTTAGACCAAATAATACTTTTTTTTTTTTTCTAAACTGGAAACCTTCAAACTGCATCTCAGGTAATACACAAGACCTCCTCAGTCTGTCGATACAACACAATAAATAATTAATCACAACTGTTAAGAAAATTTTAACAATAGAAAAGGGGTTTTGAATGCTTTTAGAAAGGCATTTGACACAATTTATTTTAATATTTTCTGATTATTTTATAATAGTTCAAGTTTAATTTAAAAAAAAATTATTTCTCAAGTATTAACATTTTAATGATATTTCTTTCTTCTGACAGAATGAAAAAGCTGAGTCTACTAAAACATATGGAAAGACTTTCTAAAAATACATATTGACAATTACTGAACAGCCACTGTAAGCCCCAAAAATGTTATTCAATGTTATGGTCTGAGAGTGTTGTTAATGGCAAGATCCTTAGAAAACAGTTTCCATATTTAAAGATGAAAGGAGTTGGAAACACATATCCTGAACCTTGCAAAATAACAATTTTGAGTGAAATCTAACAGTTGCCATGACTTAGCTAATGGAGTTGACTGAGGATTAATTCGATCATAAGGTTAAAAGAGAAAAATTTCATGAATTCTACTCTTCACAAAACTATCCACAGATTCATAAGTCTCACTGAATAGTTTTGGATGAAGTGGGAAGACGTGATTCATTATGATAGCACACCCTGTAAGTATTTATTGAAGCGTTCAGCGGATCTAAATGTATTTTAGTTTCACTGACCTGGGTCTAATCCTCCTCTTCTGTATTTCCTAATCCCAATCCTTTTTTTTATGTTGTACAAAATACATAATCATTAAATTGTGTTACAGGTCCAAAAAGACTGCCGAAAGCTAGTATCACAAGGGGCTTCTGACAATCTTATTTTTTAAATACATTAAATACTTCTTGAATTAAAATAGCTATTAACACTGCAACTGAGAGGTAGTACCCACTGCCCTGGTGGTAATGTGATGCAGCATGAAACAAGTCTTTTGGTCTAGGAGGCTGGTCTTGTGTTCCCTCGCCACACTCTATCTAATCCAAACACAAAGATGCTGATCGGAGTATGCAATAAGAGAGGGGAGAGAGAAATGAGACCCATTTCTTTCACTGTAGTGCTGTCTTAACTTGCTTAATGCAGGTGGTACAGCCCCCACGTGTTAATCAGAAAGTAGGATTCTCCTGTGTGAGTTGGATTAGCTTCAACAAGAGAGTTTGATAGATCCTACCCAAAAAGGCTGAATATACTCATAGTGAGGGTACTCTTCTAGGAACAGAGAAACATGAGTGTAAATTGCTTCAGGCAGAGGAAGGAATTGAATCTGGGTCCCAGGCTGAGAACTAGTAACAAAATACCTCAATCTTTCAAGAATCCATTTTCTTTTTTCTTCTGCAGATGTTTAAAATATAGCTTGACATCCAGTAAAATGCTGCATTAAGACTGGAAAGAAGTTTTCAAAAAGAAGGAACCCCCAAAACCGTCAGCAGAATTTAAGTGAAACTAATGGCTTCTTAACATTTTACTTAGGCAAAGGAGTAAAAAGTTTGTTCCTTTGTCAGCTTGAAACATAAGAGTTAACACATTTATAAGGTCTATTTTAGCCATACCTCAAATATTTTCTTGGGATAGATTGCTGAGAAAAGGGAGTGCATATATTATATTTCTAATGCTGACTTCTACAGTTATCAGAACCTTTCAGAACTAAAAAGGATGTGAGCAACTCTCAAGCACTATCCCACACTATGCAATAGCCTGTTTTGGTGTTGGTCTCAAAATAAATTGTTACTGTAGAAGTGTGAACATTGAATAGGTAATCATTACAGTATTCTTTTTCTCAGGACAAGACTAGCACTTGCCTTCACTTCTCTTTTGTCATAGTAGATGAGGACTTTTAAATTTTTCTCTGTTGTTGTTTCACTCTCCTGGTTCTTTGTGTAGGTACTACTGAATCACAGCGACCCAGCTGCATGGTAGCCATGCTAGACATTAGGTCAAGATTGTTATTCCCTTGACATACAATGTTTGCGATGATTTACCTTTATAAATACAATAAGAAAGAGAAAATAAAGCCAAGATAAAAATAAGAAAGCTATCACTATTCTTATTAATTATGTGAAGAGTATAATAACGTCATGTTCACCGGGTTACAGTAATCACTTATGTAAAGAGAAGGCTGTATATTCTCTTCTTTTTGTCCTAAAAGAAAAATAAGATTATGCCAACCTTATTTCACTGAAATCTCCAAAGAAAGGGTGCTCTGCCTTTCTGTATGTCTTTCACCCACTGAATTTGCATATGAAATAGCAGGAAAAATTGGAAAAAACACAAGACATTGCTTTGCTCATCATAGTTAAGATTATAAGTCTTTCTGATTTTGATGGGAGAAGAGTGAATCCATTATAATCATACGGTACCTGTAAAATTACCTTTTATTTCAAACCAATCTATTTATTAAAGCCTGATCATTTCATGATACATTCACCTAGAAAGTACAAAAAACTCATTGTGAAGTATAAAATAATAGCTATCCATGTACCTGCAGACGGGATTTTAAAGCTGTATTCACACAAATATATTTCTGACATCACAGTAAAGGCTGCATACAGAATAGGTTTGCTAATTTATCCCAGAATATTTGTACAATAAATATGGACAGAAGAACTAGACTAGACCCAGAAAAATTTCAGAAAAAATACCTGGCATCCTAAGTGTGTTTAAAATGAAGGAAATAGAAATCTTGTTAAAAATATTTACTTGTGCATTTACTGAGTCAGTTATGTGAAATTTATTGCCACTTTTTAACTTTTAAATTGCTATTTGATGTATGAATAATGCATTCCGAACTAGTCATAAATAAATTTGGACATGATATGCCAGTCATCTTTACTTTGTTCACTTTTCTTTTTTAGTATACTTTTAGTAATAATTACAAGATTTGGAACCTTTTTTTGCACATTATTCTTTCTGCCATAAAGTTCGGACTGCAGTAAAATTATACATCAGTTTACTTAACTCTGTTGTCTTTAATCCATTTCCTTTAATCCTTCCTCCACCACCCTTTATTTTTGTTGTACATACTAGAGTATGAATTATATTTATGAGCACCAGGATATAGGCCTGCCATGAGCTTTTTTGATCTATTTTCTAGACTTCCAGTTTTGCAAAGAGACCCTTTTCCTTTCAATAGTATATCTTGATGCATATGAGATAATATAATCATTTAGGTCAAGACAATTAGAAACAATATCTTGCGTCAGATTTCTGTAAGACATTAGACATAAGAGGTTAGAGGATTTGTGCTGTAACATGCATGTGAAGGATGCCTATTGCATATATAAATATAATGTTTGTTCACAATGGCAACTCTATGGATACTAATGCCATAGTCAATGGATTGCAAGACTCACAGTGACTTTAAAAGGAGCATGCATGGTAGCATGTAAAGTTTTCATTAGGTTTAGCACTAATTTCAGTTGACATGTAATTGAAGCATGTATCACTTTAAGTAGAATTGCAAGATTACATATCATCACTAGTGCATTTTCAGCCATAATTCTTATATGATACTGATAATAAGACATAATTCAATTACTGTTAAAATAATTATTTGTAACATCTTGGGCTTTGAGAATAAATTATTCCTCTGCATAAGAATTGCCTGTGGTGCAGTTAAAGTAAAATATAACTGAAAAATATTATGCCACTTTTAATAATCAATTATCAGTCTGAAAGTGGAAAGAGAAATATTATTTTCCAGCAGCCAGAAGGCAGGTGTTCTCTTAGCTGATCCTTACAGTGTTCAACTTCCCTGTTTCAGCTTCTGCTATTTCTGTACACCTGCTGTATTCCCTATTCTCTTTTTCCATTACCTATATTCCCACTGTAGTACTCATGACTATGCCCTTTAAAAAGCTTCTGTTCCTCCTCAAGTAGAGATTTTTGCCCAGTAGAGAGTGTGTAAAAAGCTTCCACTTGTTTAATTCTTTACAAGAACACTACTGTGTGCTGCAGGATACAAAAGCACAGGCATTTGTTGTTTATTTTCTTTCAAGATCTAAATTGAAAGGCCTGAAAAAAGCAACATGTTTTCCTATGTTTTCATCAGTCTCCATCAGAGGCAATCCACATTGTGTGAGAAGGACACCCTCCCCTGCATACAAGACACCTCAAGACAGTCTTTTTCTTCATTTTGCTTCCAGGCAACACTTAAGTTCACTTCTTGAAATATCTTTAATAAGAACAACCAGTAAATACTCCAACTTTTCAAAAATTTTATATTGCTAACCAGCATTCATTGTCCTGGCAGCCCTTAAATGAACCAATTAAATTAGATATAATGACTGTAAACCTCTGTAAAACACTATTGACACATACACAGCAATTAAATCTCTTAGCAAAGAGAAATACAGACTTAATAAAGCAGTTTACTCACATGGAAATGAGAGTGCCATAACCAAACAGCAAAAGCAATTGAAAAACGTGCTGATGCGGATTAGGCTGGCAAGGCACCGAAGAAGAAATTAATGTTAGAGCCGTGAAAAAGACTACTGATGGCCAGCTTAAATAACTCCTTTGTCTCCTGAATTTTATAGGAGAAAGGAGTTTAGCTGGGCTTTGAAAAGAAAGAATTGACTCTAAGGTAGGAGAAATGATAAGAAGGAATAGGAGGAGGATATGGATAATACAAGTATATTATGTTACCTAATTTCTCCTTTAGACTTATTGAGTGAGAAGCAAGTTTGTAATGAAGGAATAGAGGAGAGCAGCAGGAAGACCCAGCTGCAGCACTGATATGCTCCCAGGACAGGTTCTCCCTTATTTCAATTCAATGGTAGCAGCAATTTCCTCGCAGTCCAGAAACCACCTTACACCAGACATCCAGTGCTGAGTTGCTTCAGCCCACCTAGAAATGTGTGTCCACGTTTCCTTTACAAACAGCACTCATTTTGGTGAGATGCACAACTGTGTAAGTCACTGGCTTCCTATGTGCAAGATAAGACAGATTTTTTTATTTTTTTTTTTCCAGGGAGTAAAAATCTAAGACAAGCTATAACTGTAGAAAAATTCTTCACAAGAATTGGCCTTGAAGGGAAAGCCTGTACCACAGAGTGTCATCCCCAGCTATTGCAAGTAATTACTTCATATAATTCTCTTAATAAAAGTCATCCAAAACCATCTCAAAGGTGGGTTACTTTCTTGCCCTCATTATGCCTTTTGAAAATAATACAAAACATTCATTGACCAGATATTTAGAAACCATCAAATAAATTTATGAATTACCAGTCTAGAGAAAGGTATTCTTGTTCCAACATAGTCCTTTACATTTCATAACTCCTTTTCTCAGATGTTTCATCCACTGAGGTATTCATAGAGAGCTTTCAGCTGGGTGAATCCAGTCAAACACTTTTAGTCTATGCCAATAACATTTATTGTTTATCACTGCAATCATCCTAGGAGCCTTTTTCTGCATTGGTTCCTGGATGAATTTATCTTTTTGGAGTACCAGATGTACTAGGATTGCATCAGCTTGGAAATACCCAACTACTGCTGTAAGAAACTATAGAAGAAATATTGGTATTAATGATTCATGCATTCATTATAAATGTACTGATCATAATGGAATAATTTAGTATTAATGCTGATATCCAGAGGATTGTTCTCTATTGAACCAAGAGCATCTGTTAAAGTATCCATGAAATGAAAAATCATTCAGTCCAAAACTCAAGCATTCAGCCTCTCAGATGCTTCTTCAAAGTCTAACTTTAACATTCCTCCTCGATTCTGATTCCTGCTTATTTGAGATGTGATCATGTGATTTAGCTGCTCGACTCCTCTGATTTCTAGAGGGCTGATTTCACAGGAATGCTTTGTTTAACATCAGTGTCAAGTAAGGTCCATCTTTCTTACTGAAACAGAAGATAGCATTTTCTGCCAGTCTCTTCAGGAACAAGTAGCTTTTCTCTTTACAATGTTTCCAAACTGGAAGCGCTGACAAAATTAACACATGAAAACAGGAAATAATTAGCAATACTTCAAGAACCGTTGAAGCAGTGGCAGCTTTTGAAGCAGCATGGAGAAATTCTGTCTTTCTATTCCCAAGACCAGGGCAGATTTGGGGACAGTATTAGCTCTCATTATGATTTAAAGTCAAGCAGAACAGTTTCTTATGGTCTGTGTCAGAAACTGGCATTCAGCATGCTCCAGTTATATTCACTCTGGCAAGGAAAATTATGAAGAGTTGGCTGTAGCCTACAAGCAACCCTTACAGAGAAATCTCTAGTCAAGCTCAAGCAGCTCGGTGTGCTCTTTTCACTTAAGAAACCAAGGATCCAAACCAATATATCAATCAGAATTAATTCCTATGAAAATTAAACCTATATTCTATTCTATTCTATTCTATCACTTCAGGTTAATTAATTTCTAAATATTTTGTATTTAAAGAAAATAAAAATTAAAAACTTTCTGTACATAAATTTCTCCTCCATCCTCAAGAGAAACATACTAAGTGCACAATCCTTTGTGCCATTCTCAGCAAACACAGGGGATTCCGGGCAAAGCTAGAAAGAGAATAATTAATGTTCTAACACTTAGGGGCTTTAGCAGCTGTAATTCAGTGGCTAATTTGTACTGTAGTGATGAACCAGTAAAACCGATGTGACTGGACTGGGAAGGGAAATATCCTGGCACTATGGCAGGCAGCCTCCCTTTGGGTCATCTGTTGAGCCTCTGGAGAATACAATGAAGAAAACTATTAGAAGTGTCTGAGGACAACCTGAGAGAGCTTTGAAAACAGCCAGGCTCCAGTAACAGAGCCACAAAATCAGGTTTGGACTTCATCACAGATTTTTGGTCTGGTAACTGGTAGCAGTTGCTATGGCAGCACATGTACCTAGCACTCCCTTCCCTCACACATACACACCCTCCCCAAAAAGAGGAAGAGCATAAGATCAGATAAAATGTAAAAAAGGAAAAGCACTGAAGAAGACAATGAAACATTTTGTAAGCTTCAGTCTACATGGTTTTATATAAAATAGCTGGTGTGGGATTTCTTTCCTTTACTGCTCCCTAAAGTAAAGGTCTAAATGCAGAGTTTTGCAATTAAGAGAGAGTATATTCCAGGTTAACTATGCCTTCCACTTTGTAAAGATGTTCTTTATTACAAGGAAATTAAAGTGTTTTGGTGCGTTTCTGAAAAAACACAAACAATTTTTTGCTTAATTTACTTTGAGTTCTGCAAATTAGCCCATTTAGTCCAACATTTTAAATACAGGTTTAAGAATTTGACTGTTACATTGTCATTAGTATAAATTAAATTCTTAAGCCAAAAAATTTATTTGGAAAATGTGGTGTCTATATTGCATTTTCTTGGTTTCTAATACAGACTATACTCTTTAATCTTATGTGAAGTCTTATTTATTTTTTTCATTTTAGAAAAGAATTATAAAGAATCTATAAAGATGTTGAGACATACATTTTCTTTTGCCTCTCAGGAGCACAATTTTCCAGACACAAACCTCATACAAATTACCGGAATTTGGAGTTTAAGATTTTCTCCTGCAATATGATATCTCCTGGTTCATGTCCTGTAATAGTTGTATTTCAGTTCCTTATTGCTGTAATTTACTCCATTTTTGGCCTACTTATTCACATATAAAAATAAATCCCTAGCATTAATTTTTGAACTTTCAATTCATTCTATTTTTTTAATATTCGGTCTAACAGGCTATGTCATATTGGATTGGAAGTCTAGATTAATGACTGAATAATAATTTTAGTGAAGATAGAGTTTTTTCAAAAACATGATCCCTGTCATCTCACGCACTCCACTAACGTGCTTAGACTTAGACCAAATTTTCTAGAAAAGTTTTTCTCGTTTGTGTGGGCTGGATGCCTGATTAGCTGTTCCTCATAAAGGTTCAGATTTCTACCCTCATGTAGCTGAGGTGTTCTTTCTTGTGAGACCAACCCTGTAATTCAGATGTCTGATAGAGTCACCTGGCAGAGGAAGATTCACAAGGCAGTTCCTGTGCTACGGCTTCTGCCTCTGCTGAGACACTTGGTTTTCCACTATTTTAAAGATCTGGCCAAAGGAGTGCTTCATGTCAGATTCTGACCAAAGAATTTGCCCCAGATTTGTAAAGGAAAACAATTTACAAAGAAAATCCACCTCTTCTCTCCTTGGGGAATAAAGAAAATTTGGAAGGAAAGTGCAGATAATGACGCACATAAAATTTTTATAAGTTTTACCATCTGCTGGTGCAAATCTCTGATGCACCACCCTATGTAACCGTGCAGCAACTGAACAATTTCCAATGATAGATTGCCCTAGTGTCTGTATAACCACTCTCTTTTCAAAAAAACTTGTTGCTATACAAATGTGAGGCTCTTATTGATTTCTCTAACACTAAAGGGTATTCCAACCAACTCTATCTGGATAGTAGTAGACAATAAACAACTTTATCTTTTCAACGGGGAAACATCCATGTAGATGGTTTTTTTCTTTAAAAGATAACTTCAAAATAAGCTAATACTAGGATCTAATTTTAATGTCCTTAATCTTGATATTCTGTTTTCTCAAAACAAGCAATGTATTAACAAAATGAAATTCAGATCCTTAATAATTTAAAAATTTTATGGTTTTAAAAGGTCCTGATTACTTTGGAAACTACTGGTAGCTTTTTGGCTTTTTTTAAAAGAAAAATTTCTCAAAATGTTCAGCTATTAACTCAAAAGTAATAAGAAGAGACTCAAAGGGCATCTTTTACTGTCTTTGCTTCATAAGAGTCATGATATTTTGATTTATTTTTTCCCAGAGACAGGAAAAAGAATGGTATTTCTGAAACTTTATATTTGAAATATATATCTTATACCAATCACTATCTGAAGATGGCAAAGACTTACAGTCAGCAGCAATGTGTCAAACTAGATTTAGTTTAATTATCCTTATCCTGAAAACAGGCAAAGTGCTCTCTGTGAGGG
Source organism: Ptilonorhynchus violaceus (assembly GCA_013397565.1). Classification (NCBI taxonomy): domain Eukaryota; kingdom Metazoa; phylum Chordata; class Aves; order Passeriformes; family Ptilonorhynchidae; genus Ptilonorhynchus; species Ptilonorhynchus violaceus. The sequence continues at coordinate 245,744 of VZRJ01001577.1, read as the reverse complement.
GAGAAAAAAAATTTTAATTGATTTCTCATACTGTCGAAACCTGCCAAGTTTTGCATCTTTGTGGTTTTGTTTCCATGTGTGTTTGGGTGGACGACAAAGTAAACCGGGAACTGAAATTCATGTATGACCTATGATTTGGGGATTGTGCCATCTGTGAATCTCTTCATGTTCACTTAAGAATAAAATTTTAACCTTTTTAAAATGTAACCTTGCAGTTGATAGGTCTTGCCAAAATAATCTGCTAAGAACCCTTTTGGGAATGTGACTGCAGGATGGGTAGTTGTACCTACACATAGCTACCAGCATGGTTTCACTGTTCACAGAGGATGCACGTGGCCCTCGGCACTCACAAATCTCCACTTCATACTGTCTCTTTGTGGATATTGTTTCTCAGATATCTAGCTCTGAGAATATGTCTAAACATGCTGTGGTTTTAACTCAGTCTGCCCTGGCATTTTAAATTTTGCATTGCAGCTCTGATAAGGGAATTGCAATGGGCCCCTTTCAGCTCTGGGGAACAAGGACTCCAAAAATATAACTCTCATCTTTGGCCTGAGATCCTAGGCCTGAAAGTCCCAGTTTGAAAGTTAGATCTATTTTTCATACATTTGTGCTAATTATCTGTATGGCACTGTTGAAACCAAGACAGAAAATGTCCTTTTGACATTGAATGAAATCTTTACAAGCTAGAAGCACTGGGTGTACTTTTGTTCCTGGCATCTCAGGAAAGATACAGTACAGCTAAAGAAAATGTAGAGAAGGGGAAATATAGCGATCAAGAATGTGGAAAGATTCCCTTACCAGGAGAGAATAAAGGTAACATTTGGGTATCTTCTTTCTGGGAAGAAGACTGAAGGGGCACCTAATCAAGATTTGCAAAGTCAGGAATGTGGTGTATAATGTTTGTGCAGAACTGACTTTCATCAAAACATGCAATGCTGTAATTAGAGTAAAACAATACAACTAGTAGAGATTCAGCTCAAAACAAATAAAATACAGCACTTTTTCATACTGGAAGGGGGGCAAGAAACTTCTGGAAATTCCTAGCAGAGAGGTCACAGCAGCAGACAGTGCCAGCAGGATAGAGGAGATGAGACAAATTGTGAACAATAACTCCATAAATAGATGTAAAAGAAGTAGAAAGGGATAGTCCTTGCAATGTCAAATGATCAAAGATGCTCTGGAGTTTAAACGTCAGTGGAGAGCAGAAAGGGTCCAATATTGTGTGCTCTTCTTAAACACCCTCCAGTATTGCCACTCTCAGAGACAGACTTGCAGGGCGAATGGTATATTGTTCTTTCATTTCTAGCATTGTACCTCACTCTGCAGAATTCTTCAGTGACATCAAGCAAGTCCTAAGTAATATAAAATAAAATGAGACAACAACAAAAAAAAACCGCTCTGATCCAAACTAGTGGAACAGAGAAACAGAGAATGGAGTTATGGGCACTAACTAAATATTAGACCAGTGGCAAAACCAATAAAATAAATGGAGTTTTTTAAATCCTGGGCCCATTGCTCCACAGGCAACATCCTACTGTCTGTGTTAGGACACACAGCTTTCAGTGGAACAAAGTGCTACAGAGTATGGAATGTGAACAGAAGGGAATTTTATCTTGTGTGTGGTTTTGGTTTTGTTTGGGTTTTTTTCAGTTTCTTTATTTCAGAAAACCCTATCAGATTGTTTTTCTCTTTTCTCTATTTTTAGCTAAATTTTTTTGTCATTAACAATTTTGTAAAATTTTTTATCAATCCTTTAAAAGCAAAGAAAAACTATTTTCTTCCAAATTTTTGTTGAAAAATTTCTTTGAAATTAAAGTGTAATAGTTCTAATCTTTGTATTATCATTCATCTTAAACTGTAGAGAAAATAAAGTACATATTAATACTGTACAGACTCTAACAACAAAAAAGTGTTCCTTTGCTAATAACAATTTTATAACAAATTAAGGAAGGAGATGAATTAAAACAGAAATTTAAAATATTCTATTATTCTTGTTAACTACACCAATAGTTTCATTGGTTATCCAAAATGCAATAAGTATATGTCCCTGAAGTATATGCTAGAGTTACCAAAACTGGAAAGCAACAGTAGAATTGTTTTACAAGTTTATCCTAGGTATTGGGTAAAGCATTTTTAGAAGAAAGTATTTAAATTCTAACTGCCCTCTTCTTAAGATTAAAAAAATGTGTTTCTCAGGCAATAAAATTTTTGATTTAAGACAAAAAAATTTCCCTATCACATGCTTGTACATGTAGTTAGACATACTGCTAAAATGATGTATTTTATTTAGTTAATTTGGGTAACTGCTACTTTTAATTAGTTGTGCGGATGTGTGCAATCCAAAGCAAAAGAGTGGTTAAAGCAGTATATGAAGATAGGCTCATAACATGGTTTTTTTAAACTAGGAAAGATAAATTATATTGCTATGAAACTCCTTTTTCTTTCTCATTCATTTACATATTATCAGAAAAGAAAGTGTGTGCGCAGGGGGCAGAATTTCCTACATTCCAGAAAATTGCAATTAAAAATGTATTAGTTATTAAGGAATGGTTGGCTTGTAATATATTCACTTCTCCTTTTAATCTATTTATTAGCTTCACATGTTTTATTAATAGTTATTCCAAATGTACTAAATACAGCTGAAGCACAGTTGTAATGTAAATCATGATACCTAATTTTAAGATGGGCAAGGAACAAAATGATTTATTTAAATTTTTCAGATTGTCTTTGAAGTTTGTGCTAAGTTTTCTTGTAATTCTTGTCAAACAAAATGCTGTTCTCCCTCTCTAGGTTGTTTGGTTGTTGGGTGGTAAATGGAATAACTGCTGAACACTTTGCAAAGTGAAGTACAGACAATGTGAACTTTAATCTGTGCTTTGTTTGGTTTGGTTTATATGTTTTCACCTCTCTTTTCTACTACTTGTTGTATCACTTGAAACTTTATAAAAACTACTCTGTAGTAGTTTTTATACTCCTATGTATATAAAAAGAAAAGCCTTTCTCTGTGTCTATAATATTTTCAGATTAGAGATATGTGAAATTGCTTAATTTTACTAAACAATTCAGAACTGGTCTAATTAATATGGAGGTTAGGTTATTTTAACACAATATGTCAATTTTTACTGTAAAATAGAAATCTGAACAATTTTAATTTCATTTCAATTACGTAGAATAGTTAGTTCATAGGCTCAAGTAAGCATGGTAGTTTGTTGTTAAAATAGTCAAAGGACAAGTCTTATAATTTCAGAATTTTCTCAAGTAACATACAACCAAAACATTCTAAATTAGCAAGCCAAGGAAAAATTTCTTCTTACTGAATGAAGAACTCTGTAAATACAGTATTTGAAAGCATCAGCTTTGGTTGTGGCACTCATGGTTGATACAAGTGCAAGTGGGAAAAGAATCACCCTCATTGACTTCAGCAGAACAATGACTGGGAACCTAACCCATGTTTTGAGACAATTTTTGAACAAGCCCTGTAGTCATTAAGAACTACTTTTTAATTTTGTCACTCATAAGGATGACTTACACAGGTGTGTACTTTCCTTTATAACCTAAGTACAGTTTAAGAATGTACTTTTTAGGATTCAAAATTTAAATACCTTCTTTTTTAAATAAAGCCAAGGCATTGAAATTTTCTTTTCTTTAAATGTTGGCAGCAGGAATATCTGGTCCAAACTGATACCTTGGTACATTGTTATTATTTTTGTTACCGGTAATATTCTCATTATATTTGCTCACAGCACTTTTAATCGCCTCATGGGAGATCTCAGGAGTCCAAGGCTCTGTCATTAAAGGATTTACAATTTCAGCACCTGATGTTGTTTTGTACAATTAGAGCTCTTCTCTGAGGAGCCACAAAATTACTTTGCAACTCTTAATTAAGCTTTACATTATATCCACAAAATGGCACTATTCTCAATTTAACGATGGAGATTACAAGGCACTGAGAGGTTAAATGAAACCCCATGAGAGCCAGTCAAGGACTGCAGTGTTGCAGAGCTACCCACCCCTGGGGGGTCAGCAACCCACACCACCATCCCCACAGGTCGGCCACCCAGTTTGTGCTGCCTCCTTCCCAGCCAATTCTGCAAAATGACCCTGGTGAAGCTAATCACATTTTGGTACATTTCTGACATAATCTTTTCATAACCCACTTGATAGAATGAGGTCAGGGAGTCAGGATGTTGGCAGGAGATAATCCCCCAGGGGAGGACAATGAGGAGTCGCTGTAGGGACAGAGGACAGAAACTTTACTTGGGGCCAGTTAGGAAGTGAGTATGCCCGCACTGAATCCAAGATACTTTGCCTCCTCCTATTGCAGTCTGTTACTTTTGTGAACTCTGTGTGGCTAATGTTGGATTGTTACTGCCCCCTAACCTTCCAGGTAATCCTGTATAGTGGCTGCAGAGAGAGGAGATAAGTATGTATATGTATATAATTGTTATTCTAACCTTAATTTTAAAAAAAGGCAAAAAAAAATCCGCATACATTCTACTTACATTATCCTGGGTTTTTTCTGCCCTAAAAAGTTTAAAGTTTATAAGTGTAATAAGCTAAAACTAGTAGTAAATTCTCTAATTTGGTTTGTTTACTTCTGAGCTGCTTAATACTATTATTTACAAAACTGCTTCAGTAAAAACATCTAGTCATCTGAATGACTAAGTAAAATACTTTTCCACCAACCGATTCTTTAACAAGTTTTTACAAAGCAAACTCAGCTTGACAGCTGCAAAAAATGCAGGCATGTAAGTCTGCATAATTCAAGGCCCACATATTTGCAAAAACTCCTTGTGAAGACATTAAACCTAGAATTTATATATCTGAAGTAAATGAAAGCTTTATAGAATACAGAGAATGCACTTTAATTTGTCACATGCATTGGAAAGACACATGGAATACTACACTATTAGGAAAACAGAAATTATAGGAATATAGTATGGTCGTTCTATTTTACGGTCTTTTCTGATCTAACAGAAGCTGCTCAGACCATCCTTGGAAATGGAGTTAACTCTAACTTCAGAGTCGTGAGTAGCAACTTCCAGACCACCTTCTGGAGCTTCTTCTGACCTGAGTTGTTCTATAAAAGTGCACTTTATGGCAATGTTAGCTGTGAGCCTGAACACAGAGGGCAAGGTTTACAACAAATACATCCATACGAAAGTGTATATGTACTTTTCTACATGTCTATTTCCCCTTTGAAATTTTAGGACAGCAATTAAATCAAGATCAAACCTAGATTATTATATCGACTACTTAGGTCAGAAACTTCCTCTAGAGACTAAGGAACCTTCACTGAGTAATGGAGCTGATCTGTAGAGATTATTTCTATCCCTGGTCTGTCAAGTACCAGACTACTCAATGTTTTTATATCACCTATGACAGATTTCTTTCTCTGACATTTCAGGATCCTCAAATATCTCTAGGATGCTACAGGAGATGTGTTTTTATCATTGGAAATCACATTAGCTGATATATTTTAAGCTCCATGTGTTAGAGTGTAGAGCACTTGCAATGAATTAATGAGCAGCATGTGTAATAATACAATTAAAGATACCTTAGCATTGCAAAACATTAATTTGAATATCAAACAATGAAGCAATAACTGTCTTTTTTTGTTGCTGGGAGCCACCATTTGAACAAAACTGTCAGACTATCTTATTTTATGCCACATGTCAGAGTTCCTACTTGTCACATTCACTGTAACAGTGAAAATGCCATCCTTCATGAAATAAAAATCTGGGTTGCTATACAGGCCTTCAGATAACCTGATTATATAGCTTTAAGTGGACCATGCAGTTCTGATTTTTTAGATATATCTAGAGGGGTTTTTCTGGCCTTGTTTCTGCTGTCCAAGTAATCTAAACAGTTAAGTACCTCTTAAACACCAAAGATCTCCACAGTTGTATGTGGTTGTATAACGTATTCTTCCCCTTTCCTAAAGAAAAGTCTAGAAGACTGAAGGAAAACTTTTAATACTGCTGCATGTGTGACTGACTACGATGAATTTGTTTTAGGCAGAGCAAAAAAAGTAAATAATTGATCTGGTGTTAGCAATTTTCAGTTGTTTGAATACATAGTTTAAAAGAAGGACCAAAATGATTAAATTTGACAAAGGCTTAAGTACAAATTTTGCTTTTGTAATAACCAGAAATTTTTTTACTAACTTTGAATTTTGAAAGGAAATGTTCACCAAGAAGAAAAGACATTTGGTAGAGATTCTCACTTTTCCTATAAATTTGTTTCACTGAATTTTCAGTACATACATTTAATTGTGAAAATTGAAATTTTTTGTATCAAAATCATTAAAATCAAGAAGTTAATCTCATATAACATTTTAGTCATTCTTTTGTTTCTATTGTTGTCAATGGGAAATTTCACAGATATATGTTGAGGATTTTCTTGATTAAAAAATTGATGGAAAGGAAAATGAAATTTAATTTCTTTATGATAGAGATGTTTCAGCACTTCAGGAGAGCTTGTCTGTATTTCAGAAAAAAAAAAGCTTGATTTACAGAAAAAAAAGGTTGAGCTATGCTATTTCCTTCAGAAGACATCTATTCTCTTTTTTTTCTCCAACAAAAAAATAAAAAAGCTATCTCTGCTGTAACCAGGCCTATCAAAAACATTCATAAAATAGTCTAAAACAGACTGAGTTAAGGAGACCTGGTGGCTCATAAAATATATCTCCAGTTCATGAAGATTATGGTTAGTTTTAAACCGAACCAATGTATCTTTCTGACATTTAGTCACTTTGCTGGGTCCCTCTGAAGTTCCTTAGCATCCACTCAAGCATCAGCTCTTCTACATAATTTTGCATGATTTGACAATTTTTTCTGCTTCATAGTTTGGCTGCAGTTACAGATCACTGAAATAAAATAAATACAGAGCATTTTGGTAGCACAGACTGGGAAGGAGTCCAAAGCCCTGCTACTTTTCCAGGGCGAGCATCACAGCATACAGGACAAGCCACTTGGCAACCCAACATTACCTTGTGAAGAAGAAACATTTCTCACCATCAACAGGCTCCGCTCTTAATTGAAGTGCCTGTTTTGACATATTTTATCACAGATTTCATGGGCCAGAGAATCTTGCCCTACATCTGGTGTATCCCTTTCCCTCCATGGTTGTGTTAAGTCTGAAATGAGCAAAAGAGTAATCGAGAATGTCTGGAGAGACTAAGCTGACCTAATGAACATATGTCGGAGTTAATGAACATTTCCATGGACTTTGTCAGTGCACTTCCTAAGGCAATTGTAGGCACTGAGTGGCTGTCATTTTCTGAGCTGCAAACTTGTTCAGCTAGCTTGCCTCAGCAGTAAGTCACTTCAGTTAGTGTTTCTATTAATAACTGCATTTAAAATACCTCTAATTTTGCTAGGGGTTTGAGCTTTTGTTAGAGGCAGAATGCTTCACTGCTTGATTACTGAGATCCATAACTGCATGCTGCTGAGTGAGTGGTTTGATTTCCTTCATATTTCATTATTTCCTTAAATCTCCTGAAGTTGTGCAGATAAAAGGAGAGAAGCTGGAAGAATATATGTATTTTGGGATGTTATGCTAACACCAAGTTTCCTAATATTGAAGGGCTGTCTGCTGTCTGTCTCCTTTCTTCTCTGCCTGGATCAGCTCTTATTTCTATTCCAGCTCTGGCTATGCAGCCTCATGAAATATCTATCCACTTGCTCTCTTGAGCAACATTGCAAGGTTTTATTTTCGTGTTTGAGCATGTAGGAGGGTGAGAGGGTCCACCAAGATGTCAGTGAACATATGTCTACTCTAGTGTCTGGGGTATTTTTGCAACACAGATGTGCCAGCTTTGCTATCCTTTTATGTAAGCAAGAGAACAACTCACCTCACTAAAGTAGTCACTGTGGTATATGGTTATTTTAATTAAACTGTAAGTTGTTTTAATGAAGCTCTATGGCTTTCTCATGACAGCAGATTTCACTCATTCTTTGGGATAGTAGGAAGAAAGCCAGGCTGAAACTGCACACACAGAATATTCACAAATCCCCAGAGAATGAAGAGTCAACTCCAACACCCTCTCCTTCCTTGCTTAGATAAATGGCATGCTCTTTCACAACAGTGGGCTTTCTTTATTGTTGCTTTTTCCCTTTAACTAAACTACAAAAGATGTGCTACAATTTTGCCATCAACAACAAAAAAAACCAATAAATCATTTTGCCAGACAAATAACGTCATATAACTGATTGACTGAGTGATAAAAAGGCAATTGCAATTTAGTGGAGATAGATGTAAAATGGTGCACTCATTGATAGGGTTATAACTGATACTTTTGGGAAAATGACAGTCTATGCTCTGTAGCAACCCAAGAAGGAAAAAGTGTTAGGAATTTTTAGGAAAGGAAGAGAGAGCAAATCTGAAGACATTCTTATTTCTTCGTACAAACTGACAGTGCAGACAGTTCTTCAACACTATGTGCAGCTCTGGTTGCAACAGCAGTGTGTAAAGAAGATTGGTTTTTCTCCCTCAGAAGGGATAAAGAACAGTTGTGAAAAGTAAAGAAACTAGAAACATGAAGAATTTACATAGAAGAAACAACCAAAGGGGAGGTTTTTCTTTAGAAAAGAGGGATGCTGAGAGGGGTATCATACAGGTCTATAGAACTGTAGGCATAGAAAAGGTAAATAAGTAATGATTCTTCATCATCTTTCCTGTCACATGAGTTAAAGGCATATTTTTAAAATAGTAGGTGCCATAGTTCATATAGGTTGAAAAAGTAACAGGACAAATACATGAAAAAAAAATCCGCTCAAGCCTAAAAGACCAGTCATTCTGTCTCACCCTGGAAGTCTTGAAGCTGTATATTTGCTGTCAGATATCCTGGGTAATCTCACACGAAATTTATTTTTTTCTCAGGCATGTGTTCCTGTCCACTGTAAGAAACAGATTATTGAGCTGTATGTTCCTTTGGTCTGACCTGATGATGAATTGCTTCAATGAAAAAGAAAGGGATGTACTTTTTTCCTTTAAAATTTGTAGACTAATTTATGAGCTTTTACTTCTCTTTTTGTTTCATTTAAGGATATCTCCCTGAATGAATAGCAAAGAATAGTATGAATAACATATAATACATATATGACCACCTTTCAAATAAATCTAAGAATAGACACATTTTTCTTGTAAATATTAAAGACTGCACTCCTTCTGTCTCATATCGTTGTCTGGTAGAACTTTTGGAAGAAAATTCCCCTGCAAGACACAGCTTGCATCATTCAGCCCTTCAGCCACCATGAAGAACTGCAAGGGCTGTTACTCTGCAATGCTATACTTTTCAAAGAATCATAGAAGGGGTAAGGTTGGAAGGGTCCACACTGGATCATCTGATCCAACATCTCTGCTCAAGCAGGGTCATCCTAGAGCACACTTCACAGGACGGAATCCAAATGGTTCTTGAATATCTCCAGTGAGGGAGATACTCCACACCTTCTCTGGGCAGCCTGTACCAGTGCATGGCAACCTGAACAGTGAGGTTCTTCCTCATATTCAGGTGAATCTTCCTGTGCATCAGGATCTGCCCATTGCCTCTTGTCCTATTGCTTGGTACCACCAAGAAGAGCCTGGCTCCATCCTCTTGGCACACTCCCTCCAGATACTTGTACACAATGATGAGGCCCCCTCTCCATTGTCTCTTCTCGAGGCTGAACACACCCATCTCCCTCAGTCTGTCCTTGTAAGAGAGATACTCCCGTCCCTTAACCATCTTTTTTTGCCTCCTGCTGGAGCTGCTCCAGAAACTCCATGTCTCTCTTGTACTGAGAAGTCCAGAGCTGGACACAGCACTCCAGATGTGTCCTCACTGAAGTCCTTGGTAGTAATCTTACTTGCTGCCTTACCTCCTCATCGCCAAATATTGAACTCCACAATCCCATGGTCATTCAGCCGAGGCTGCCCACAATGTCAAATCTCCAATAAGGCCTTCTCTGTTTGTTAGTATGAGGTCGAGCAGCACACCATTCCTTGTGGGATCATCAACTACCTGTGGCAGGAAGTTGTTTGACTCCAGCAGAGAAGTGCTGGTGGTTCCTGGTTCTTCTGTGTACTGTTTCTTGCAACAGGACTGCCACACAACTAAGAGTACCTCTATATAGAGCTGTCGCAGTTTCAGGCTCTCTGAAAAAGAGATTTGGTGTAATTCCTACCTTCTTCTCACAAACTCTCCCAGGATGATTAGTAAGCTTTCCTCTTCACATATTTGGCATGCTACATCAGAAACTAGACAGAATATTCAATCATTTCATTTATTTGATTGATGCAGTTGACACACCAGCAGCTACACAGCAGGAGAAAAGTGATCCAATACAGGTCAAAGGTGAGCACAGCTGAGTACCCATGCAGAACTGCCCATGAGTTAATTATATTTACTATTTCTCCTTCTAAGAAAAAGACAGAAATTCCCATTCTGTACCCATCTCAGAAAAAACTCCTTGGGTGACTCAAAAGGATGGTCATGATATTTTCACATAACTTGATTATGGAAACTTTAGTTTGGTATTTAGTAAGGAAGACATGAAGGAAACAAGCCTCCTTTTTCTTTCCCTTGTGTCTATGCTATAGAGGTGATTAATGAATATCAATTAGCACAGATGAAATTTCTCAGAGGATTTTGGATTAAGCATAGAGAAAGGTCACAGGTAAAGTCTCAGTTTATTGCAATGTACATTTAGCTCAGTGTGTTGTCTTTGCACAGACAGTCAGCAAACTCGTGAGCTTTCAGGTAGTAGGTACCAAAAATAAAAGAAATTTATTTTTATATTTATGCTTACTCTAGTTCTTTCTATTGCTCTGTCTCTTTTGAGGTCTGGAAATGTTATTTATTTTGTCTCTGGCATCAGTACTGATCATAGCAGGCAGGCATCTCCTTCAAAAAAGCCATGTCTCAGCTGGCATTAATCGCTCTTCTCAATGGCAAAGTCAGAACAAAGGCCAAGGACTGAATGGGAATGAAGCCCCAACCTCTGTCTGGTCACTCCTGGTCAGGGTTGAAGTATATGGAAGGATTATTATCTCAGCTGCAATGGTACTTGTTCTGAGGATAAATTGAGAATTTCAATCTCCTGGTCTGTCAATACAAAAACTTTTATGGGCCGTATACCATCCTGGAAAAAGCAAAAAAGGAAAAAAAAA
>VZRJ01001577.1:0-234363 GCA_013397565.1 Ptilonorhynchus violaceus | reverse complement strand
AAAAGAAAAGAAAAGAAAAGAAAAGAAAAGAAAAGAAAAGAAAAGAAAAGAAAAGAAAAGAAAAGAGAAAAGAAAAGAAAAAAAGAAAAGAAAAGAAGAAGAAAAAAGAAAAGAAAAAAGAAAAGAAAAGAGAAAGGAAGGAAAGAAAGGATTATTGACTGTGCTTCTAGTAGCAGTAAAACCATTCCATGTGTAGTTCTCTGTCATGATCTCTGTGCTTGTTTCTCTTCTGCAGTCTTTAAGGTTGATCATTGCAATAATTATTATGCATAATTTTATTGCACCATTTCTTTTAATGCATATACCAGCTCCATATAAAATTACCACAATAGAAAAAAAGTAAAAAATTACATGCATATGAATGGTTCAATCCTGTCTGGTAAAATGGGGAAAAATGTATGTAAAAGTAGAACTAAATATTCTTTTCCACATGTTGTGACAATTCCAAATACAGTAATGCGTGGCTCTCAAAGAAGTATAAAGTTGCAAATCCTGTTTCAAATCTTTTTTTTTTTTAATGATCAATTAAATGACCAAACAGTTTGATGTTTTATGACTGTTTTGAACAAGGAGAAATGCAAACACTATGTAAAACTATTATAATTTTCAACATTTCTGAGAAAGAGAAAAATGTATCCAGGATAACAGAACAAGTAAATGCCTCCAATTGACTCACTCATAAGAACAATTAACTAATTTCATCCCTTGGTATATTACTAATTGTAGAATGTATATATTGATAACACTTAATATTTAAACTGCAAAGATTCAAATGGAATAGCAGCACTTTAAATTTGTGTCCTATATCATGTTTCTTAACAACCACAAATTATTTCAGGTCATATTCTAAATGGTTGTAAGGCACTGCAAAACAACACTGTACCAGCTTGTGGTCTAGGAAAAGGAAAAACAAAGTTTGACAACAGATTAACTGACTGATGACACATATGGGGCTAATACTTCCATCATTAATACTTTTCTATCAGCTAGGGCTACTAAGACTTTCTAGTAAGACTGTTCCTAACAGTGAAAAAACTAAGAAGGAGGCAGATGAATCTAGGAATTTTGGCAACGCAAGCATGAAGTGTAACCACAGAGCATTCCACATCCCCTCTCCAGAGTACTGGCAGAATAGCAACAAATCCCATCCATCAAAAAGTAAATTAGGCTGTTTGCAATGAAAACCTGGGACCACTGATGATTATACAAAATGACATATTGATGCACTATTTAATGAAACACTAATAATCCTCTGGGGAGGAGGAAATGTTATGATTTAATCAAGGAACATCTTTGCACAAGACATGGAGAGTGGCCAAAGCAGCTTTGAAACGATCCAATTATTTTTTTTTCATGTGTTCATTCAAAATAAAAAAGAAAAGCCTGTCAAGAAAGTTTTTATTTTAGATTAACAGTCTTTCTGGAATATGTTACAAAATCCCAAATATATTACCAACTCCCAAATAAGTTGATTTATTCAAGTAGTTCTGTTCTCATTGAGCACCTTAGGAACTTTACTTCTAGAATTAGCACAAAAGATGAAAGCAATTACACTTAAAATTGGTGGTTACCCTCCATGAGCTCTTGTCTATTCCTTTGCTGTATTCCAAAGATTTCCTTTTCTCTACTTCCTTTTAAAAAAATCTTAAATTGCTATTTGCAGATGCAAATACATCCAATGATTTTTAACATGATAATGAAATCATATTTGCAAGTCAGCTCAAGAAACCATAACTGGAGAAACCAGCCTGATGAAAAACAGCTTTTCTTTATTCCCAAATCTAATCTACAATTATTTTACTTATAATTCTTTTATTTAAAGTAAATTCTTAGAGCTGGTGCCTCCAGTACAATAACAGCTGTTATTCTGTCAGAATAATTATCCTAGTAAAAGTTTCTAACGACAAGCTGAAATAACTTCACACATATATGAGCCATTAAGAACGTGGTTAAACATATGATAACAAAACTGTAATTTTCACTTGCAATCAGCTTGGTCCTAAAAGCAATTATACACTTATTTCCTGTAGACAGGTATATATATATATAAAAAGGTAAATTTGCAAACATTTTTACTCTGAATGCATTTATACACTTATTTAGCTAAAGAAACTACTTGAATAAAAAACCAGGAAGAAAGTGAATAAATCTAAAATTTTAAATTCTCTTAATTCTGTGAGACAAAATGCAATAATAAACCTCATATACTAGAATAAATATGTATTTTGTGCACTGACTTCACCAGAAAAGACACAGAACACATAAGGAGAAACTGATAGAGCTACACATTTACCCTCTGCAGAATATTGCCTGGATTTTTTTATCTATTGCAAAACATTACTGAAGAATTAGAATCAATAAAGATGGCATTAAAATGTTAAAATTTTGTTCTGCACCTATGAAGCTGACTTCACCCCTGTGCTGAATGTTCAACCATTTTTACTTTAAAGAGGGTGCGGGGTGTTATTAATTGTAATTTAATCAAAATATTAAATAGCTCTTTACCTTTACAAAAAAAAAAAAAAATCACCATCTAGACTCCTTCTTAGTTTATGTCTTCTGTGGTATTACCTGAGTCTTTCAGTAGTATACCGAGAAAAACATATCAATAGCAAGGCACAGTGAGACGATTTAGGAATAGAATTTGGACTCATGTCTGAATTATTTTGGTTTTATGAGTTTAATTCTAGTTTCTATAGACTTTGCAGATACTTTTGGGGTAGCTGCACTTCATGAAATTCTCAGATTCTGATTTCAATTACACTGCTGTCATGTTGGCATAATTTCCCAGATACTACAGGTGTAATTTCTGATTTACATTAATATTAGTTTAGTAAGAATTAGTCCACAGCTGTGCTGAAAGAGTGTTCTAAAATGCCTCATGACTGTTGGCTAATTATGTCTTCGAAGACTTATATTTTTAACATAAGGCACTAAAGCATGCATTTATACAGTTATATTTTATATATATGTGTGTTTGGGGTTTTTTTAATTCTTAAATTATTGAAGATTGTTCGGGCACTTGCATATTATTGCCTGATGCTATTTCTCTTTTCTTTAGTTTCCACAGAATTACAAAATTAATTTTAACAATAAATGGTTGTCATGATAGAAGGGAAGCTATTGCAGGCTTTTCACTAGTATTGTCTGCCATGAGAGAGAGGGCAGTAGAAAATAAAAGGATGAAAACCAGTTCCTTAGTCATAAAAGTAGGACTCCATTACCTTCTAGATGTTATCTCTCTTTACACCAACAACTAAAAACATTTCTACGGAGTGCATAACATATTTAACTATTTCTTTGGGGATTTATTTAAAAAACACAAAGATATGCAAATATCACTGGAACTGGACAAAGCAGGGACAGAGACTTTGTGGCTGGTACTACATCTGAAGACCACTTTGTGAAAGATGGTGTCCCCACACAGGAGAAGACACAACAGTTGCTTTGAGATAGTAATCCATGCAAAAGGCTGATAAAAGGGGAAAAAGTCTTCTAGAGCCTACACTTTTAGCATTTTCAATGTACCAAAATTATAACTGAAAATTTGGGTGATAGTTCAGTTCTGTATATTCTCTCTGGAATTTACAAATGTAGAAAAAAAGTTATAAGGTTTCTTTACTAAGATTCCCCGTTATCAAATCTTCTTCAGTCCTTTTTTAGTACTTATGAAATGGCCATCAATCCATGGGTGTTGTTCAGAAAGAATTTGTTAGGTTTTTTTCATGTTACTTTTTTTTTTTTCTTCTGAAACCTATAAGACAGTAGATATTGCAATTAATTAAAGGTGTAACGGGAAAATAACCATATTTAGATGACAACAGAAATTTAGTAGGATACAACCAGACCCTGTAACTGACATCCCAGTTTTCATTCAGGGACTCACCAGCCTAAACAGTACTTCCAAAAGGCACCTTTTTTTCATGTCCCTTTTCAGTAATTTCCTATAATCATAGAATCATTTAGATTGAAAATGACCTCTGAGTCAGAGAGTCAAAGCATTAAGCTAGCACTGTAGTGTTCACCATTAAACTGTATCCCCAAGTGGCACATCCATATGCTTTTTGAACAATTCCAGGGATGATGAGTCAACCACTTCTCTTGGCAGCCTGTTCCAATGCCTGACCACCCTTTCAGTGAAGAAACTTTTATAATATCCAATCTAAACCTTCCCTGGTGCAACTTTTTGCCATTTCTACTTGTCCTGTCACTATACGTCCGGGAGACTGACTCCCACCTCACTGCAACATCCTTTCAAGTAGCTGTAAAGAGCAATAAAGTCTCCCCTGAGCCTCCTTTTCTTGAGGCTAAACACTCCCAGCTCCGTCAGCTGCTCCTCATAAACCTTGTGCTCCAGACCCTTTACCAGCTCCATTGCCCTTCCTTAGACACCATCTAGCACTTCAGTGTCTTCCTTGTAGTAAGGGTGCCCAAAATTAAACACAGGACTCAAGGTGATGCCTCACCAGTGCCAAGCACAGAGGGATAATCATGTCCCCAGTCCTGCTGGCCTCATGATTTCTGATCCAAGCCGGGATGCCATTGTCCTTCTTGGCCACCTGGGCACATGCTGGCTCATGTTCAGCCACTGTCAACCAGCACCCCCAGGTTCTTTTCCATCAGGCAGCTTCCCAGCCATTCTTTACCCAGCCTGTGGCACTGCCTGGGGTTGTTGTGACCCAAGGGCAGGACTCGGCACTTGGCCTTGTTGAGCCTCATACAATTGGCTTCAGCCCATTGATCCAGCCTGTCCAGATCCCTCTGCAGAACCTTCTTACTCTCCTTTATTTGCTTTCACATAACCACTTAAAAACTATGACATTTCTAGATTCAGAACATTATACAGCTTTTCCAAAATTCATGCAAGCAGTTGAGGCCTTCTTTGCCCCCATTTTCCCAAGCACCTGTAGTATAAGAACACCCAGTTTCTATCTTACCATTTGTCCTGACATTTTTGCCTGAAATACCAGCTGGAAGCTTGACAACACTGGCAGGTTGATTGGTTTTGATTTTCAGTCCCTTGAAATAGATTGAAATGTACGTGCTACATGTTCAATCATGTAGACTTTAATTTAAATGAGCTCTTTTAGGCAGGAAGATATTTGTAATGACTACAAATTCATGGACACACATGTAATCCGTGTCCAAAAAAACTACTTATCTATCTAAATGAAAAGGGGTCACAATGGCTATTTTTTTTTTTAATTATAGTAGTCTGAGCAATATTCAGAAATATTCATTTTATGGGGAAAAAAAATTTAAAAAGCAATTTTTTTTAATTCAAAACTACATAAGCTCGTGCACATTCATCTTTTTGATTCTACCGACAAACAGCATAAAAAGTGAAATTTGAGACTACTTGCACAAGATGCCTGGCTTATTGAATTTCTTCTACTGGTAAAAAGTAAAGAGTTTTGCATCATCACCATGGTTAAAAAAAAAAAAAGCAAAAAAAGAGGAAAAAGGGGAATATTCAAGAATGATAAACACAGAAAGCTTTATGAAAATATATCTTGTTTAAACTGAAAGGAAGTTTTTATTCAGAAATTCATGCAAACAGCTTGAAGACCCTATTTATTGCATTATTAATCAAATAATTAGAGCAGAACTTCATTTTGTACACATATCAAGCAAATTAAATTTTTTTATTTTCATTTTTTACAGCAGATTTTTCTTTTTAAATATATGTTGCTGAATAGTTTTAGACATGAACAGGTTGCTTTTATATATCTATCAGTATCAAAATAACATCAAGAAATTAAATTAAACAGATTAAATTATAATATGAATGTATTGCAAACATTTCTTGTCTATATCAAAAATATGCTCTGATTCCAGCTAAAGGCAAAGAAAACCTATCGTTTAACATTTCAGAACTACACTAAACTCTAAAACTCATCACTATAACAACCAAATAAAACACACACTATACACCTAAGAAAATGTACTGATACAGTAGTATTCTTCTTTTTTTGTGCTCTGAGAATATGAAGAATATGAATAATCAACTGAAAAATCCCATAAGCAGTCACTGCTTCCTATAGATTAATGAAGTTTCATCTTTGGATTAGAATAAACAAAACTCGAGGACAAAGCATCAGGGCTCCGGGAGTGCTGTAAAATGAATGTTCAAAATCACAGCTTTTTATAAACTGCATACTGAGGAAAGCACTTAAATAATTGAGGTATTTTTCAAAACCTTGGCCAGAACCTCTAAGGGGTCTCGAGCAACGGCTGCTACCTCCTTTAGTAGGTTTTAAATTCAGTCTTAGAGACTGCCATTTTGAGGTCTTCTCTTCCTATTCTGACAGACTATCCTTCAGGAACAATGCATATCACAGGGATTGTTTTCTGAGCATGATACCTAGTGCTCCGCTTTATCTGGATCCTTAGATTTCTTTGTTCCTCGATGTGTTCAGTCACAAGAAGAATTCTAGGGGATAGCCATTTGTCACTGCTGTGACTGTACTAAAGACACCAGCTCTAAGAATATCTTTGTGCTCCCATATCCTTCATCCCTACAAGCAGTGCTGGCACGGGCAGATGGCAGATATGTGGCATGGACGCATTGATGCTCCCTGGGTCCTCAGCCCCACAACTCACAAGTGCTGAAAGAGCCCTACTACCAAGTGTCCTCACATGCCAGCACCAGTCTCAGACCTTATGTTTGTCACTTGTAGCAGGGTGCCCCACTTCTGACTCCCCTGTCTATGGTCCTGCTCATGCAGATTCAACTTGGAACCACAGGTACCAGATTGGAGCTTTTTGATGTGCGACTTCTTCCAATACAAAATTATCAGTGACAATTTTATTACAGTCTTAGGGAAAAAAATATTCTTTTTCTACACGGACTTCTCATCTGATTGTTTCCAATACACGGTGCGTGGGAGTTTTATTCCTCACATCTGTTGGGAGGGCAGTCGTGGACAGTTTTAATAGGATCTCTCAGTCACTAAGAGAACTCTTTTTCAACCCTCCGTGCAAATGCTTTGGTGTCTACTTCTTAAAACAGCTGTCATATTCTTTTGGGGTTTCTTCTATGATTACATTCCACAATTCTCTTTATTATTAAGATTAAAGTCAGTGGCCATTTATTTTGAGAAACTGATATTTTGTGATTTCCTGGAAGTGATCAAACAGATGAGGCATATCTTTCACGTTTATCACCAAATCCATAAATTAGAAAACATCTTTTACAATACCCATTAAACTTTTCTGTATATTAGAAAATGGAAATAACTTTAGACCTTCATACACATCTCTGATAGATCCCTGAAGTATTTTTTCCCTCCCTGATTAGGCAGTCTTCTTAAGCCACCTGTCCAGCAGAAGTTGATAGCTTCTTTTTTGCTTTCCAGTTCAATATCAGCAATGAACACTTATAGATACAGTAACATAAATAATTTCTATTTCTGATGTGGCTTGATAACTCATTGTCAATTAGTAATTTTTCCATTCCTTACCAATGCAGTAACTTTTCTTGCAAGGATTATTTTGAGATGTTAACCTTGAACACAGAGATTTCAAGTTTTAGGTGGTAGATTTGTATATCACCTGTTCCTGGTACTTGCTACGGTTTTCCTCATTGATTCATTGACATATTTGGATTAGACCCTCTGCAATGAGAGAATCACTTGCTGAAACAATTTCTCCACATATTTTGTCCATAAATAAATTTTGCTACTCTTACCTTGGTTATCTGGATTTTCTCTAGAACTAAATACACTGCAATAAATTTGCAAACTATGGAAGTCTTCTCTTGACTGTTCTATGTTTCTTACATTTATCTTGAGTGTTACTGAATAATTTCTCATTCTCTGAGTATTAATACTACTAAAGCAAAGGAGGGGGTGGTTTCAACTAAAAATTCTTTTTTTAGATATTGCACTGTTTTTTAAGTTACCTGACTTCCACCACTTCCTTAAATATTCCTTCCTTGTTTCCTAATTTTTTTAAAAGATATCTTTAAGTTTCGTTGCTGTAAGAACAATAACTTAAATATCCTGTTGTACAGAAACTGTTAATATTGATGTTATTGGTCAACTCTGAACTTGGGCATTTAAATCAGAATCACAGACAGTAGTTAAAATCTGTGCAATATGGAGGAACAATACAAAATTAAGTGAGTGATGAACAAAATTGAGTGATGAACCCTCCTGAAAAAAAATTCTTGTATTTGGAAACTGAGCAAGATTTTTGGAGAGGGAGTCTGTCATCCGGAAGTATTTCAGCCAATTTTTTGGTACATTTTTAGATGGAATCTTTGAGGAGTATTTCAGATGTGAAGGAAAAAGTAAGGATTGTGGGGAGAGAAGAGAAGAAAATCAAATCTTAGAATATATAAACTAAAAATAATTATAAAACAATAGAGTAGATTTAAAAAAACCTAAATAATTATTTTTTAATTAAAAAAAGTAAATTACACATTTTAGTCATACAAAAGATGGAACACAGACTAAGGAAGACACTGCTAGTAACAGAAAGAATACATACGCCACCTAGCAATAGAGCAAGTCTAACTCAAGGTAAGCAGGTTTTAAGTTCTTTTCAGATTATGCCAGATTCAACAAAAGATTTTTCCCTTTTATTTCTAGGTATTGTATTACCAATTTTCAAGTTGTTTTGTCCTTTTGAACTTTGGAGTAATTTCACTCCAATTATGCCAAATGAATCTGAAGTTTGAGCTGCTTAGATACTTTTTTCACAATGTGGTCGTGATTATTCAGAGTTCAAGTATAGTTTATTCAGCAGTATACACAAATCAAAATCAGGCTCTAAATATCAGTGGCCACTTCCAGTGTTCTTAGGTTCAAAAAGTGGAGTTTTAGTCATCTGTTTTGAACAAATTTCTAAATGAGTAAACGAAATAAGAAACTGAAAGCAAAGCTCAATACTCAAGTACCTCAAAATTAGTTACTTTAGAAGAGCTCAAAATATTCAATTCAAGCTTATATTTAATTTCACCTTTCTTTTTGCCTCTTTGTGTCATTTTTATTTAAGTTCAGTTTAAGAAAATAATGCACTTTTAAACTTCATTGTACATGAAAGTACCTGACAGACATACAATATATAGGTATTCTACTTTTTTAATGAACCAATTTTTTAAATATAATAACTGCTCTGCAATAGGAAATAGGAATGAGGAAAGGCAAGTACTGGAAAGCAATTCAGCATCACATTCATGTGCCTTTACGATGCTTGGCTTCTTTTGTTTTGATTTGATTTTTTTTCCTTTTCATCTACTATCTGTGTACAGTGTGCCACATGCAAAAGAAGGATACCTAATATCTTGCTCTACTCTGAAAAAAGCATCACTCACATTACAATGGTCTGATCAATTTCTTTTAATCAAGTAAAGAGAAATTTCACCAACCCTATGGAAATATTAAAATTCACTCTGTCAACACTTTTGTTTCCCTACAAAGAATGGTGAACAAACCTACATTCTTCAGCCAGTAGTGTTACTCAATGAACAAAGGCAGAAATTTGTAAATTGAAGATTTGAGGACTAGGAACAGTCAGATTAGGATTCATTACTTTGTAGAAAATTTAAGGAAAAAATTAAGTACTTCATGAGGAATGTTTTTGGAGTTTTTTAAAATTAGTTTTATTTATTTCAAATCGGAATAGAAGACAGATGAAGGAGGAAGGGAAAGCTTAAAATCATGTTTCTGTCTTCATATGTGCCATTCTTAAAGCATCCATGAAGAATTCCAGGGCTTTCATGGAGGTATTAAATGGGTGCTTAGAGAGGTCCATTGATTGTTTTCAAAGTTGTGTGTTACTGACAACTCAAAAAGGTCACAAGATCAGCTTCTAGCACACTTCTGAAGAAATGTTTGGAAGCAAGAGTCTCCCGTGAGCAGTTTGTTGATGGCAGATGGTTGAAATGGTTACAAACCTTAATTTTCATTAAGTTTGTAATATTTTAAGAAACTCCTATATTCTTTTTACACTTTTTATAAGCTCTTCAGTGCTTTACCATTTCTTACTCTTGGTACTTCGTAATACAATTTACCTTCATAAGAATGAAAGAACTGCCATACATCATTAAATCAAAGTTTCACCCAACTTGGAATCCCATGTCTGACAGTGTCAATTAGTGTATACTTAGAGAAAAGCACAGGAAACAGGACAAGTATAACATGATTTTCCCTTGCAAAACCTTTATAATAAGATTATCTTTAGCACAAGGAGATCAGTAGCAATACCATAACACTTGTACCTCCAGTGCATGTCCCTAGAAGATAAACAACAGTTTTCTTATTCACTTCAGAAGAGCAGAACATTTTAAAGGCAAAGAGCATCTCATTAAAGTCTCTAGAAAAAAATATTTAGAAACAAAGTTACTCATAAGCGATCTTTAATTTTCTTTTTTCAGGATTCACTATACAAAAAACCTTTATTCAAGTAAGAGGTAATTTAACAATAAATTATATGAAGATGAAGAAGTCACCTCTTAAATTTAGCCAGAGCAAAACTGCTAAATGAGACATAATTAACCTAGATACTTACATCCTGATCCTGAATTCACAATTCTGTAAATCTGCAGCTGTTCCAGCAGTGCTTAGCTGAATTAAATAAGTGTTTGCCCATTTTAGATATGTGCAATACCTATTTCTCACTGCTTCATTTGAGTTTTTATTAACTGGCACTGGTTATTAAAGTCTTATATAAAACAGACTTAAATTCAAATGTGATGTTGCTGTCCATTTGGAATAAGTCTTTAATTTATTCTCAGCTATGAGTATTCCTAGATGCAGCACTACGAAACTTTGATTTCATGAGATGACAGAATTATTTTGTTCCATTTTTCAATTAAACCTCCAAATATTAAAGTTCTCAGAAGAAATATTAAAAACAAGTTATATTTCATATTGATTAAACATTGAATATAAACAATGTTGAAATATTTTCTTTCATTTTTGAAGTCTTTTTTTTTATGAGGCACAAAGTTATGTGCTTCAATCCAGTTGAAAGAGGATATTTTTTTCGCCTATTCTGTTTCTTGTGGCTAAGAGAAAATATTGTACTTCAAATTAGATTTCTGATGATGTCTCCTCTCTGGTTTTTTTCTCTTACTTTTTCATTGCTTTTTAAACACTGCAAATCCAAAGCCTGCTGTCCTTTACCACCCCACACATAAGGAAAGCATTACTTCACTCTGTCGCAAGAGTGCCAGAACAGGGACGTGGAGGGTAAACAGGCATGGCTATTTGAGCAAAGGTGGCAAGGGATAATAGAGCTAGGAACTAAGGCTGCAGACTAAACGAAGAAGCAGCTTGCCTAGGAAATAAGGCACGGAGAGGGTTTCAGCTTATTTTAAAAACTGTCCGATAGCCTCTGCACAAATACTTGGGGATCATAAGTTTCTGTTTCAGTCAAGTTTTCTTTTTCCTGCAGCAGCCAGTGACCGACTATCTTGGGAATTATTTCCTGATTGCTCTGGAAAAGCCCATTCTGCAGTTAGGCAATAACTCACTGCAATAGGCCTGTTCAGCTTGAGAAAACTGATATGCAAGGTTAAGAAAAATCTTTGATGGAAATACTAAATTCCAGAAGATAAATGAAAACAGAGGGAAAGTCAGTGTGAGTTGAAATAAAGGCAGTTCATACTGATGCATAAGTCAATAACTTTCCTTGGAATATAATCAGATATTCTAGACAAAGGGAAAGCACTGAAACCAATGGTTAGGTTCTTCTTAAATCTGGCTAAAGAATTAAATATCTAATTAAGATTCTCAGTCAATGCTATCTTAATTGACTAATACATCATTCTGTTAACACTAATGGTAAATTAAATATGCTTGATCGATATTCAAACAATGAATTCTGGTTAATTGACATTGATCTTAATGGGCATTACTTTAAAATATTAGCTGATGTACATCCACAGCTGTAGGGATTACATATTACAATATTAATTTTCAGGATATCATTTGCAAGAAACATTAGTGAGTAGTTAGTGAGCTTTCCTTATATATGAAGAGGAATTGCAGCCAGTCATCCCAGAAAATAAAATTAAATTATCCCCTTACAAATAATATATTATTTTTCTCATTACATTGTTTTTCCTTTTCCTATAAAGTGACTACTTTGAAAAATTAAAGACTTCTAAATCATAATTTACAAACTCTGTTGAGTTAGACTCACATGTAAAATGAATTAAATGGATTAATTGAGAAAAACAATTGCAGTAAAATGTAAGTAAGCACAGACAAAGAAAGCTGTAGACTAAGGAATTGAGATCAGATACTCAACTCCTGGGTGCAGAAGACACTTAATGCCTTCTGAAATGAAGGAAGTTAGAGTCATTCAGACTGGAATTTCCAAAAGAGGATAGCTGCGATTAACATCTCATTTTCTAGCTGCTTGAGAAGAGTTAGCTTCAAGGGAAACGATACTCAAAGGATGATCCCTAACCCTTTCTGAAATCCCTATCACTAGTTATTTCCTTGTTAAAAAAGGAAAGACAAAAATATCATTGATTACTAGTTTAAACTTTGGTCTTGCTTCATTGTAGATGACTAACAGAATCACAGCCTGAGATGTCATCTATTTGTACCCTATTATTTAGATTACTACAGCATGTAAATTCTAAGAGTTAACCATTATTTTACTTAGTGTTTTAATCAAGTTTAACAACTTACATTCATGTGTGGATTCTTTTATTTTATGTATAGTCATATATAGACATGCTAAGACTCACTAATTTGGTGAACAAATAATGTCTAGTGTTTCAAGGGACATCTCAAAAAGCCTCACAAAATAAGTGATAGTCCTAACAAAAAGGTCAGTGGTACTGAAAATGGAAATTAAGAGCATGGTTCAATTTGCAAAGCATTTCTTTCTACAACTAAGTAATCACTGAGTAGAAAACAACTATACGAAATTGCCTCTAGAGTCAGTCAACAAGTACTTGATTAAATCAACCCCACTCTGTTCAGAGGATAAATTCATATTTGGGAATACAATGAAACTGCTGAAACTGCTGAAATAAACAGAAGTCTTGCTAGCATAAGTGAAAGGAGACAGGCAGAACCTCATTCGATACACTGAGAATTCAATAGACATTAGAGTTCACTGGTTTTAATTCTCCCCTGAAACACTGAGACATCAACTGAAGTTCAATGGAAGTCTTCACAGAAATCCCACATAGCATCTCAGCAGTTTCAGGTACCTCTTATGGCAAAGAATATATTATCTCGAGTTCTACATTTTCCTCTCTATCACCTATTATCACAGCAATTTCAGACCAGCAGTAAGCTACGAGGCAGTGAAACAGGAGACCAAGGTTTGACTTGCCATTTTGCCACAAATTTTAAATGTCATCTTTGGAAAGCCAATTTGACTTATTTTCATTCAAATTCACAAATTTATGCACCAAAATTTCAGTTGATTGCAGTGAGAAACAGGCTACTAAATATCTCTCTAGATCTGGGGTTACTGCATCCAGATCTGGGGACCCCAGCATAGAAAGGACATGCACCTGTTGGAACCAGTCCAGAGAACAACCATCAAGATGATCAGAGAGTTGGAACACCTCTCCTATGAAGACAGGCTGAGAGAGCCAGGGTTCTTCATCCTGGAGAAGAGAAGACCAGGGTGATCTCATTGCAGCCTTCAGTACCTAAAGGAGGCCTACAAGAAAGAGGAAGATGGACTTTTTACACAGGCAGGTAGTGACAGGACAAGGGGGAAAGGCTTCAAACTGCAAGTGGGTTTATATTAAATATTAGGAAGAAATTTTTTACTGTCAGGGTGATGAGACATTTGAACAGGTTGCCCAGAGATGTTGTGGATGCCCCATCCCTGGAAGTGTACAAGAACAGGTTGGATGAGGCTCTGTGCCACCTGGTCTAGTGGAATTTGTCTCTCCCCATGACAGGGGGGTTGGAACTAGATGATTGCTAAGGTCACTTGCAACCCAAATCATTCTATGATTCTATGATTTGACTTCATTATTGCTGTTATGCCTGTAGTCTGTGCAGCTCAAATCTGAACTCATATCAGTCTTTATAATATTAACAGTGTATTTGTTTAGGCTCTCAACCACAGACCCATCAGCTGGCCTTACAGTCAAATAAAAATTTGAGCTCTAAAGAAGTTTAGAGAGTTATGACACTTGACCTGGAACACTTAACCTATGCAGTTATTAGGAGCAGGGGTGAGCTATGTGAGCCAAAAGTGCATTCATCTCCATTCCTTCAAATACTCAGTTAGATGCAGATATCTCATACCTTCTCTTCTCTACACCCACAGAATTTATACTCTGCTTTACTGTTAAATCCTATTAATTTAGGTTCGCTTTATTTTGAGGTTTTTTGATGAAGTAGGGTGGATGGTCTATTGACTCTAATTCATTGAACTTAATTTCTAGACAGCCCACTAATGAGCTTGAATTCTACCAGTGTGAAAACTGCTTATATTGTCAGAGAAGTCCCTGGCACCTGATACCCAGAAAATGGCAACCTGGGAGCACTATGTTGTTTTATTATTATAATCTTATGTTGGTGGTCTATGGAGACTGGGGAGGAGAGCCATGTTTCATGGATGCATAGAAGCCAGCTTGTAGCACAGGCCATCAAAAGCATCACTTGATAAATGAAGCTCTTAACCCACTGTTATTTATCGTATATTCAGAAGAGTATAAAGACACATCAGCTGTGTTACTTCAGCTGAACACACAGGTTGGAAGAGCAGCTGAGCTTTTCATGGGTATAAAAGTTGCAAAAAATCTAAGGACTATAAAGTGGATACAACCATCTCGAGGCATCTGCCTCAGAAACCCAAACCTCAGCTCAAGAAAAGCTACTAAAGGATGTTCAAACTCTTAGGGAGAGTTGGGAACACAAGAAAGTAGGCACACATAAGAACACATGCACACGTGTGCAAAAACATACACCTTATTTCTTGGGTCTGTGAAGAGAAAAGATTGCTAAAATAATGGGAGCTACAAGTACCTGAGACAGATGGTATCTCGGGACAGCTAAAGCAGCAATTAAAAGAAATGTAACAGTGCATCAACTCTAGGTACACTCTGCAAAGTAATGAATGCAGTTGCAGAGATACACCTAATTAAAAGGGATTCAAAACCAGCTATATCTAGTTTTGTACCCAGCAATATGCTAAATATGGACACTGCCAGACCACCTGAAGCAGCAAACGACAACAGCAAAGGCTCTCAGGTCAGCACTTTGCAGGGAAATTGCACTAACAAAATGAAAAATAAACTAGCACATATGATATGCATGTATAGATAAAGGTAGCAAAAGCCATTCTAAGACAACTCTTTTCTGTGATTTTATTTTTTTGGATTAAAACATTATCAAATCATGCAAATTGCCCAGGTAAATTATAGTGGAGAAAATCAAGTCCCTGAACCATTCATGGCTGAATTGATCTGACCTTCTCACCAATGAGTCTTGGTGTTAAGATTAAAAGAGCTGAAAACACTAAAGAATCCAAGACTCTGATTTCAGAGACTCAAAAATACAACAATTTAGATGGAACTTGTGCACTAGAATAGTCCCAGAATTGGTCTTTGGGGCATGTACATTAAAGTATTTTGAAAGAAGATTTCATGGAAGAAACAGACAACCTAAAGTGCTTACTTGGCAATTCTCAGTGAGCTTTTCCATTGAACTGTTCATTGGATACTGCAAGTATTATGTTCTTCAGAACAAAATATGACCTGAAATGCACATACCCTTCAACATCGGCAAATTCTATACTGCTATTAAGACCTGCATCAAGATGTGCTCTAGCAGGGAGTCTACATATGAAAACAAGTCATAAATGTTCAAACACTGGAATTACACAGTTGCTTTTTTATGTATAATTGCTTAAATGAAAGAGTGAGAACTTTCTTAGCAGTTAAATTTCTGTCAATAAATGCCTGAAAATAGGAAGGATATACAATACCTCTACATGGCATCTTTTACTCAGGAATATTGAGTGACAAGTCAACACAAGTTGTTATATGACAACTTTGGAGGCCAACCAGATCTCCATTTTTCTGAGCAGCTATTACAGTAAGAATGATAATTTCTGTTTACCTACCTGCAGTTTCCAATATTATCATCCTTCACAGTCAGTATATTTTATTTATTTCAATAAGATGATAAAAATTGCCTTTACTACCTTCAGAATGCTTGGTTTTATTTGTTCAGGATGCTAGGTTTTGTTTTTTTCCTTAATACTCCCATCACTGTAGAAAAAGATAGTGAATAGTAATATTAAGCATAGAAACCAGCTTTCTTTGGCTTGGCTATGAAGCAAGCCTGAATCACAGCTGAACTCTTGAGAGAAAAAATGAAAGAAAGGGAGAAAGAGAGAAAAAGAGAAAGAAAGAGAAAGAAATTTCAAGTTTTTTTCTGTCTTTGTGATGTTGCATAAGTGTTATGCCAGCAGAGAAAGAAAAACAAGAGAGAAAGAGAGTACTGGACTGTACAGTGGGAAAAGTGGGACAGGAGCAGAAAGAATGCAAGAAGTTTTGTGACATGCAAAGAAACTCTGTTAAAGAGAACTTCAGGTTTCAAAAGTTAATGCTCCAGTTTCAGGAAAAGTGAAAGAAGAGTGAAGAAAATCTATGCTATTAAATCTATTTAATTTTGCATATTTTTCTTTCCATGAGAGATTCTTCCCTTGAATAATAATGCATTATTTTTCAGAAACCATAATAACTCTTTTATCAAATATAAATACAAAGGATATGTCATATCATGTACATTATATATATATATATACATATATATATGTATATGTATGTATGTATGTATGTATATTCTGGCACTGGGGTCTTTGTACAAATTTTATTACCTGACACATTTTCATCCAAGACTCAGACCATTTGGCCTATTTATTTTTTCTGGATTTCACAAAGCTGTATCTACTGCAAGGTATAAACAACAACTGATTTATACACACATCATTTTTTTCCAGGAGTACTTTTGTTAACACCAAATTAATTCAAATTAAAGACCTTTTTCATGACCCAGCCCTAGTACAATTTTGCTTTTTTAATCAAAATTACATCATAGGTACTTTTCAGTTGTACAATTTGAAGAAATAAAAATGCTGTTACTGACCTATTTTTGACTTAAGATCGGTCTTAAACTTCAATGTCTAAAGTTTAGTCATCTCATTAATGCTAGATATTTAGGTATATCTGTAGGAATAAGGAAAAAATGGTGATGGTGTCACCATTGGATATCATAATCTGTCTCTTGGAGAGATCTTTTTTCAATTGAGTATAAAACAAGCTGTAATTAATGGTGTAATAAAGATTTCTAACTACAGTTAGGAGAAGTGAATTTTGTGTTTGGCATTAGCTTCATTTGCACATCTGACTGCATTTTTCCAGCACTGTGCAGTAGTAGAACTTTCATACTACAGTCATGACTTGATCTATCCTACTTGCAGTCAGCAGCAGCATTCAGACACAACAAAGATCCAAGGAGACTGATTTTTCTTAACCTTTACTTAGCCAAGTGTGTATGCAAGTATTTTATTATTTATCAGGAAAAGTTTTAAAAACATAAATAATCGTACTGAACTGGACACAAGATTTTCCTTTCATCTCTGATTTGTTTTTCTTATTGTGTCCTTCCTCCATGTGGTGAACCCACCACTGAAACAGTAGTGCCTGCACATTGTTTGGGAAATGTGAAGTGTTTTTTATCCTTGAAATATCCTTAAGGAAAAATACAAACAGAATCAGTCCCTTAAAACTATATAATCAGTCCCTTAAAACTATATCAAAGGGAAAAAGTACAAACAACATGAAATATAATTTAAAATTCCTTAAACTGAAAAGAAATGTCTAATTAACACACTGCCGTTTTTTATTTGGAATGGAACTGAATGAAGAAAAAATATTCAGAAGGCACAAAAATTGCTAATGATACTATGATCAATAATACTTTTTCCTGCTATCAACAGAGCTGTACTTAAATAAAATTTAAAAAGAGAAAAAAGGAAAAAGGAAAAAATATAATAGAGCTAAAGAACTTAGACTAACATCTGTATGTATTGAAAACTTAATACTTGCAGCAGAAAGATCCATTTCTAAACAATTTGAGTTGCCCTAGGAACCCAGGATTCCCTTATTCACAAGCACAAATTTGTTCTGTTTGCTGCCATCTTAGGAGTTAATAACAACTTTATTGAATCAAATTGAGCACCCCACAAAATCCAGCCCTTCAAACACTTTTGAACTTTAAGTTCAGCTCCCTGTACTCCAATACTGTTGTCAGGCCTTATCGCAGATAATTTTTATTACTCATTATATTTATTATAAGATTAACCCTCAGGATTAGTTACAGTGTACAAATATTGAGGAGTACATAACACCACTCTGAAAAAATTCAGGAAAGACTCAGTTTGGAGGTGGAGCTATGAAAAATAAGCAGACAAAAAAGAGGAAGTATCTGTTTTTTCACTTTAATATTGTATTACAGGTAAACTTGTTGGATTTGTGGGGTTTTGTGTTTCCTCTTCTCCTCTTCTCCTCTTCTCCTCTTCTCTTCTTCTCTTCTCCTCTTCTTCTCTTCTTCTCTTCTCTTCTCTTCTCTTCTCTTCTCTTCTCTTCTCTTCTCTTCTCTTCTCTTCTCTCTTCCCTTTTCCTTTTGAAACAGGAGCCTGTGGTAAACCATTCGGTATACATCACCCTTTACCCTGTTTTTTAACCAAATAGGGCAACAGATCTTGGATCTGAAACAACATAATGATGGTGAAAATATTTCTGGTTTCAAACTGGTATTGTAAAAGACCAATTCTCTAAGCAAAGAGATAGAACAAAACTACCTTATTTCATTTCTTTTTCTTTCCAAGTTTCCCCACACTCTGCCTCAAAAGAGTATATTCCAGATAGGCCAGACCAGAGTAAATGAGTGATGGTATCTGTTAATTTTAACACAAGTTTGTTACATAGAGTTTGACTGCAAAGTTTGGAAGTGGATAGTCATACAGGATATGTTCCTGCTAGCTCTTTGTCCTATTCTTTCAATCGTTTAATCTCAGCTTCAAGCAATTACTCTTCATCTTCCAAAAGCCCTTTCAGTATCATCTCTCTTTCCATTTTTCTTTTCAGCAAGTATCTTTCCTTCTTAGCAATTTCCCCTTGGAGCTCTTTAAAAAAGTCACTAAAAATATTCTATCTAATCTCTAATCCTCTTGGAATTACCTGAAACCTGTGAACTCCACCTCTCTCTCTCTTCCTCTCCCTCTCTCTTTCTCTCTCTCTTTCTCTCTCTCTCTAAGTATCCTTTGAATACTTCTTGGGAATTAAAGAGTATTTTTTCTTAAAAAAAACCCCAAAAACTAACCAATTTAAATAGCTATTTCTTTGGGATCAAATTCATCATTTGAGAGTGCTGTTTACAAGAAATGTTGCTAATATAACAGGTTGAATTGCAGACAAATATTTTCACATTTTCTCATACATATATCAGCGATAATTTAGTCTAAGTGTGGAGTTGTGTACAAAGACTGTAATAGGAACAATCAATCTACAGTCTCACTATGAAGGCAACCTGGCATCATTCACGGCTGCTGCATGATTAACCATGCAAATTGTATACTTTCCTCTTTATTATCATTCTCTTGAGACTTCCCCAATGTTGAAAAAATACACAAAAGTTTTGCCAGTAGGCTTAGCACCACTGAATTAACACGAATTGAGAAAATTCACTAGAAATTACTTCAGTATTGACCAGTGCTTCATAAATTTCTCCCTTTGATTATTCCTTGGAAAGGAACCATAAAAACAAAAAGGTTGGTGTAGTGTACAAAGTAATTAAAATGGAATCATTATTCATTAAATAAATGAAGCCTGAACTTGAGACAGAGATAGTGCCAGAGACAGGATGCTTACCTAATGTGTCAAATCCTGTGAACTTAATTCTGCATATAGTTGCACTTTGGTAATTCTGAAGTAGCCCCATTGAGTTTCTGAGTTTATACTGGGTTTCTTACAATGTATGTTGGAAGCAGATTTGTGTGTCCTGGTGTCCTGATGTAGTAGCACTCAATTTTACATTTCCTAGAGATGGTCAGAACAGGGGGTGATCTCTTTGCCACTGCTTCATAATTATTTTCTAACATGCATCATCTGTTTTCTTATTATTATTCTGTCTCAAGTTCACCTAAAATGTGGAGCATTCATGTCTATCATTCCTCACAGAACAAATGGAATACTCTTTTAATCACTTACAACACAAGACTGATTTTCTTCATAATGCCTATTGCAAATTTTAATCTTCCCTGTCCTAAGAATTTAAGCCACAAAAGAAATTAAAGTGTCTTTAGAGAAGTATCAGAATGCTGCAAGGGCATTTGCCTCTTCTGCAACTGCTGCACATAGCTAATTTCCTCTCGCAAAACAAAAGAAACATGGCATGGATTGGGCCAGGGATACCTCCTGCCCGCTCACTGTAGCCCACCTCGAGTTCTCTGTCCCAAGATAATGGATGTGCTTTTCCTGTTATTTGTGGATTCAAACAGCGGCAAAGTCGAGCATGTAACCCAGACATTCACACACACACACAGAAGACAGAGACATGGACAGCTGCTCAGACTGCCAAAGGCAAGGTGCTGCCTTTAACAGCACCCGCCCACATGTAACACGACCAGGACTCATAAGACTGAGACACATAGACGGCCAAGCTCCCTTCCTCTTCTCCAGTTGTTCAGCACTGAAGGCCACGAATTCAGGCACACACTTGTCACTCTCTGGGCACCCACAGTCCTGCTCCAGCTTCTGTCACTGAGCCTCTCTCTCACTTTGTTCACCCCAGTCCCCCCAGTAGTGACACCAGTCCCACCCCAGAGCTGGGGCTGAGATGTCCACTTTCTTCAGTAGCTGACACCATTGGCCACAGGGCACCTTGGTCTGACTCCAGCTGCTGGTACCAAATCCCCTCACACAGGTCTCACCAGTAGCTGGCAACCAGCCCTTACAGCCCTGAAATAGAGAAGTGAGGAAATGGAGAGTGAGATTACACAGAGATATTTAAGAAAGGATTCAGTGAGAAAAGAGAACAGACTGTGGTGATCCAACAACAGGCGTAGTCAGAGAAGTGTACTGACCAGTCCTGGTTTTTATATGCCTTTCCGTTTAATTTTCTCTTTGTTCCTTCCCCCTACGTGTTCTTTCAGAAGTTTTGCCTTCTCCCACAGGTTGCTCTTGAATATCCCAAATCCTCATGTTCCTCTTATTTCTCCCTTCATATCAGTACAAGGTCCAGGTTGTGCCTCTCGAATACCGTGCCTGCAGTTTCTTGGTGGCCTAATTACCCATAGAAAGCTTCTGGTCCTTGGCATTGCCTGTGTTATCCCTGTTTATAACTTGTGTCTCTGTGTGCCATCATTTATCATTTCCCCCTTTACTTTTGATCCCCTTTTTCATTGAAAATTTCCCTGACTGGACGACCTTAGCAACACAGAAGCTCTCAACCTACACATATTCTTACAAAGTGGGGTGAGCCTGGTCAAGCAGCTAGACCCCATGGACAGCCCATGCAATTCCAAGGGTCAGATGGTTATTCTAAAGATATGAAGAAAACAACATATTGAGAACACCAAAGTTTCAATTTCTTCATCCCAGCTTTCATGAAAAGGAAGCAAAATATTTATTATGTTGAAGAAGTAACAAGTATATTTATGACACAAGAAACTTCGGGAGAATTCTTCAAGGACAGTTTCATTATCAACAAAGAACTCCCTGGTAAGCATAAGGACAAGGTATTGAGCTGAAATAAAACCATTATTCTGACATATTTTATACTGTTCTAAGTTTTTGTGGTGATGTTCTTGTTTTTAAGGTGGATAAATGCCCCATGGTATGCAGTAATGCATAATTGATAAGCACATGTAAATAGTTATAGCAGAAACAAGTGGGCTCTTCCCCACAGAGGATTTTTTTAATCTATATCCTAAGAGGTAAAGAAATATTGAATCTCTCTGCATGAATCACTTTCTAAAAATAGCTTCATACTTAAAGAAGAACAACTGAAGCAGTACAAACTTTAACTTAAGGGCCATATCAAACATAATTTATGTCAGAGACTAAAGTTCTCTTTAAAAAAATTCTTATTTGAATACTTGCTTGTGCTACTTGTTATTTCACATACATAGATAAGGAACAGCAAAGGAAAAAAAAGGAAATGAAACAAAAATAAACACAGACAACATTCTTGAACACAAGCAATTTGTTTATTAAATAGCAGAAAAGTTCAATTCAGTGTGGAATCTAAAACCTTGCTACTAATGTAAATGGAAATGAGATATAAATGTGATTGGGGTCTCCTACTGTTTGTTCTTCAGTTTTTATTTCATTATATACTAGCAATTATTTTTAAGAAGTGTTTTTATATTTCTGAGTTCATGGTTGCCCAAAATCAACCTCACAACATGTCTTCATTTAAATGTGTGCAAGACTCAGTTTATCAGATATTTCTGCACGTCTCAGGCCTGTATTTAAAGTTAATAACTTTTTTTTGTGGAAGAGAGGTTCAAATGCAGGTAGAATTCCTCAGAAACAGCTATAAGACAAGACAAGCGCAACAACCGCAGGCAGTCTGTTGTTTAATAAATGTTATAAAAATGCATGCTCTGATTAATCCGTCTACTGTAGGTTGTTTCTTTTATGACCCCTTGATTTCTACAGCTTCCTCAGGCTTGACTAGGCTCAGACTAACCCACTGAAGCAGGCAGCTACCATGCTCACAGGTCATCAGTGCAGAGACAGCCCAGATGATGTTGCAAAGTGAAAAGGATCCTGCATTTGGGGAAGGAGAGATGTAGGACAGCCTGGGCATGCTGTGCCCCTGGAACTGCAAAAGATGAACGTGGGAAGCATTTATAGAGCAGGGAAAAGGTAGGTACCAGGATGAGCTGGGAACCGTGGGCCTGTCATAAAAAGTGAAAAAAACCCACACAAGTAAGGAGGGCATTACAGTACAAGGTGGGGAGAGGTTACTAATACCTCTATTGAATTTTTATAATCTACTCCCATAAATTAAAAAATAGTTGAGTTTAGGACTAGTGTTTGCAGCAGAATACTGTCTTGCAGCAGCTTGAGCGAAAGGCAAAAAAAAAGTACTTATAGGCTGCTTTCAGGAGATGACATGTGCCTGAATGTTAGGTCTAAAAAGAGAATAAAGTGGTGAGGGAAGCTGAGCAGAAAGGTCTGTCCAAGGAGGGCTGGCCGAGCCAGGTACACCTGGCAATGGATAACCCTGAAGCCAGGCATTTGGCCTTGCATTCCAAGTGCCATTGTCTGAATATTCTGAGGTAACATCCCGGAGGACAAAAGAACATCTCTGCTGTGGGTAGCCAGGGTCATACTACAAAGAAAGAACTACTCCTTGTCATAGGAAAAAGTTAAGTGAACCCTTTAGGGTGAAAAATGAGAGAGAAACTTTCTACAGAGGTCTACATCAACTTCCTTATAATGAAGAAAAGGAAGTTGTATATGGAGGCAAGAAATCAGGTGTAGACAAATGATCCAAAGTTTCATTTATCTCAAATCTAATTAAAACATTTCACACTCATCTTATAACAATGATTTTTCATACTGGTGTAGTTTGTGTCAGTTGGAACTGAATTTCCAGGCTGCTCTGAAGTTATTTTCAGACCAACCAGCAGTAGCAGGAGCTGTTGCATTGATAACTTCACAAAGAAGTAGGTTTCACATGTTTTGTAGCCCAGTTTGTCAGATTTAAATGTGAAAGCAGTCATTCATGAGTTAGCGTTTTCAGGGTATGTCTCTCTGATGCAGCCAGTGCTGAGCAAAACTGTTAACCAGGGCATGTACAGTCATGAGAGGTAACAAACATCAGCTTGGGAAAAGTGCCATGTTAACATTTGTGCACTGATGCAGCACTGGAGTTGGGCTCTTTCCAACAATTTTTACTGAACTGTGTCGTATACACGCAATGGCCCATCTGTAACATAAAAATTTGGTGTAAACCCCATTTCGTAATTTTTTTATATTTTGTTGTTTTTGTTTGGTGTTTTTCCTCCTATTTCCCAGTCCTGGAGTTGGATAATTTCTTGACAATGTCAATTTTCACTTGTTGAAACAGCAATTATTGAACCTTCTATTTGCACAAAGAGATTACACTGAGTCAGATAAAGAGAAGCTAAACTTTTTGTTTAAAAACAAATCTAATGATTTTAAGTTCATTTCATAATTTTCAAGAAGGTGTTTTCATTTAAGTGTCTAGCTAGATTTAGCAGTATTGTTCCCATCCAGGTTATCAGACTAATTCCATATTTCAAAGTTTAATTCCCACATTAATATGTAGTCATTTGTTGATTTTGTTATTGTTGCTGAAGTGGGCTTAGTTTTTCTGAATCCTAGAGTCATATTATTATTTATACAGCTAAATCTGTAGAAAAAACTGAAGAGCTGGTATTGGCAAAGTTTGTAATGAACCTAATGCTACTGAAGGTCATTCTAGTCATTTTGATCATGAAGTTCAGAATTATGCCCTCAGAGGACCCCTAGAGAATATGGATAGTTAAGGGAAAAGTCACAAAGAATTAATCAGAGAAGCAAAAGTAAAAACCTGAAGTTAAGGAAGCATGGAAAGGCTAAGCCTAGAGACAAATGAAAAAGGAAGGAGGGGAACAAGTCTACAGTAAAAAGAAAAACAAAATCATAACCAGAAAATAATGATGTAGAAAGTGGTATATTGAGCATGTTGCTGGCATACAGCACAAACCATAGCATGACTCTTTCAGAAGACTCCCTTCTACTGTCTTGAAGCTTATGGTGAAACCTTTTAGAGCTTCTCAGTTATGAAAACACCAGTTGTGCATTTACAGGTAAAGCTGAATCCTATATTGCACTTCACTCAAGAAACCACCTTCCTCATTAAAGACAAAGAATTTACTTTTACAATTACCACCTACAAAGTAACAGCATACAGAATTGGAAATGACCTGTACTTGCTTCTTTGTGAACTAAGAGACATTAAAAACAGAAAGGAGAGCAAAATCAGTACTTCAATAGTAATTTACCAGGAAAAAATACAGAGTTTTTTTAAATGTGTTTTTACACAATTTAATTTTCCTTGATGTTACCTAAACTTTTTCTTTTAACTTTCATCTTTGCTCTAAATTTAACAATAATTTTCCTTTAAACTTTAAATTCTCTGTGGTTGTAACTGTTGTCATTAGATATTAACATTTGTAGTAGTGATACTAGTGATAGTAGTGGTAATAAAAACATCTAAGTATTTTTACAGCAGAGCTTCCAAACAAAAATCAATTTCAACATCTTTAGCCTTCAAATATTTGAAAACACCCAAATTTTAAAAAGTGAAGATAATTAGCAGTCATTTCAAGAGTAGATACCACTGTGTTCTCTTTCATCAGAAGCTAGCATTGATTGCTCTTCCAGTTTGTCATCATGAAGAACAAAACACACAGTTTAATAACACCACCAAACCTAATCACTGGAAAAATGCACAATAAATAAACCAAAGTTTAAGTCAAGCCCTAACACTGACTTAAAATGATGTGATACTTAGATTTATTTTTATATTTCTCTTCTTTTTTTATGTTTCTGCTCAAGTGTTGTCACATTTACATCACACAGAAAGACTACGATGTCTTTTTTTTATTACTGAAGAGAGGTGAAATTATCATCACGAAGTTCATGTGAATGGGGAGTTTATAGAAAAATATTAAAATTACTGAGAAAATTGACAATATGAGATGTTGAACCAGTGAAACTGTTGGACAGCTAGAAACATTTAGGGTTTTGTAGCTACAACCTAAAACTATTTGTCTGTGGGAGGACCACAAGGGAAAGATTGACACATGGCTCAGAGATATCACGGTGCTCTCACCTTACCCAGGAACCTGGCGCTGGCTGCAGCCTTTGCACCTACCAAGTGTTCTTCAAAGGCTGGTGGCCAAACCACAGCAACCTCCTGCCCTGCTTTCAGTGCTGTGACAGTGAGCATTGGTCCTGGATTCAAGCACATTTTTAATTTGGCATGTAGCACTGACTAAACCTTGTTAGCCCGGGCAGAGAAAACCAGTGCAGCACAGCCTATTCTTGTCAGATAAACAGAGGCCTTTCCTTAAACTGCTCCATGTCCCAAAACACTGTCACACCAACCCACTTCTGAACAGAATACTTTCTGATTGATGGCAGCACTTCTGCTGAACTGTTAGAGTTGGAGTTTCTGCCCTTTTTTCCACCTTTGTTCTCCTGAGCCATCTGTCCACCCACACCTTGCCTATATGCCACGTCATACACAGCTGTGATACTCTTTTGCTGTATCTTCTCTGATCTTTGTGCTGTATCTTCTCTCATTCCAGAACTTCTTCTCTTCTGTTATTTCTATTCTTTCACTAATTTCCCAGAAAGTTGATTCCCCCATATGATTTTTTACCAGTTTTTTACTTTGTTTAATCCATTCCATGTCAATACACAGAAGATGTGTAATGTTGGCAAACACACACAGTACAGGTGAGACAGGCTAGACCTAAATGTAGCTGTTTTTAATACCCAGAAACAAATATCTGAGTGATCCTTGTGATAAGTGTGTGCTCCTCTGTACTGTTCTGCCCAGTAGCTGCAAGAAGAAACAGTGCTCTCTATCACAGTGTCTCGTATATAATCCCTTGACTGTAACAAGCTGTAAACTCAAAAAGGCAAAGTTCCTTCCTTCCTGGTAATATGCACCAAGTCTCATGGCTTTTGCTTTTCCATTTAATTTGGTTCTTATATACCCGTGTTCAGGTATATTTATATTCTTTAGAGGAAGATTAGTTTGAAAGCTGGGCTCATCAACAGGACCAAAGAAGTTGTTTGCATGCCCAGGGCTAGGAAGCCTGGAAGGCAGGTACATGAAATCAGTGATGCATGGGAACCAGAGATCCTGGGTATGTCATTGCAAAGCCTAGCTGACAGGAAGATTCAAAAGATGAACTTTCAAGGGATGGACAGTCACATCAATGTACATCACTGCATTGATATCTCATAATCAGATAAAGGTAAATCCTAGGAGGTCTCAAATGATTGGAAACCCATGCAGAACTTGCCGAAGTAAAAATGTCTTCTGATGCCTTCAATTGCAGATTTAGGCACTGGACATAAAAAGTTTCTGTTATTGTCATGGTTGCTACACAGGTGGAAAATAATAATAATAAAAAAATATTAAGGTAGTATGATATTGTCCAAAATAAATAAAGCAAAAACTTCCACCTGAGCAACTGAATAATATCAATTTGGAAGGTTTCAATGTAGGACTAGTAAAAGGACTTGGAGCTGGAAATCTTTTTTATGTCTGCTGTCATTTGGCTCAATTAATAGCTAGGATGGAAACTGGAGGCTCAAGGGACCACCATGAAAATGTGGATAAAATGTCTTATTGATCTGGCAGTGCTTCTCACAAAGAAGAGTTTAATGCATTGTTATACCCATAAGAAATGGGTATTGGTTTTTTTAAACCTGCACGGCACCTGACGGGATGACAATTTAAGAAACAGATAGCAGCAATGATTAACATCTCTCTAAGCCATTTTTCGATGTGTATCCTCCACATGAAATCATGTGAATGAAATAGATTTTTATGAACTGTGTGAAACCATACAGAACTGTACAACTATGACCATGTGCTCAACAGATGGCAATTCCCATCTCAAGCACTCTCTTCTATTTCTAGTTTTAATTATTTTTAAAGAACAGAGAGGATACAGGGGAATCAGTGAAGGTGGCATTTATACTTACACTCTTTCTTCCTAAAAGAGAGACTAGACCAACAGAGACCTGAAGATCATATCTAAGTCAAGGGAAAATAAAATGCCTCCTTTCTCATTATTTCTTCTGAAGAGAATTTCTTCTGAAGTAGTGATGAGGCTGTTAGAATGAATTCTTTCAAGTTGGAGAACAGCAGATTTCCTATCAGCACTTATATCCTGCTTAATTTTACTTTAACTACTATATCTGGAGTGGTGAGGTTTACTTCTGAGATGGTATAAAAGATTAATATCAAAGTTGTTTTTCTCTGATGAAAGTCAAGCAGCATTCAGTGGCGAATTGATTCCTGTGCAGAGAGAAGAGTGGTGTCAAAGCAGGGAACTGTACACTTGGACCAAGCTGACATAATGTTGGGTTTCTAATTCTTTTCAGATGAGCACTGCTCACCTCCCATGATGCACATTTACCAGTACCTAAAGGTACAGACTATTCTTCCTGAATATGAATTTGCTTGCATTTGCAATTGGATATAAAAATCACACTGAATCCCAAAGATCAAACACTCTTTTCACTGTGTCCAATGAGTGCACATTTGAACTACTGAGTAGGGCTGGGCTGGGCTGTCTCAGGTCCTCAGAACCGCTCCTGCTCTCTCCATGAAGGATGGAGCGGTCTCTTCGTCTGTTCAGATTTTGGCTGCAGGGAGACTCCATTTACATTAGGGTGCCTGAAGTATAGATGCATGGCTCCAAAATGCAGATCACAGCACAGCAATCTTTGGTGGCTGTGCCTGCCAGAATAAGGAAGAGAGCAATAAGGAGAACCTAAAGAAGCTTCCTGGCCCTTAAGTTTCCTGCACAAGTGCAAAGCCTAAATGCAATACCTGAGCTAATGAAACCTTGAGGTTTCTATTATCTATAGTGGGATCATGCAATTAACAAAAGCAGATTGAGAGTGAAGGCTCTATTTTTCCCACACACAGCAGGAGAGGGGTGTGCCGTATGATCCTGTTCATAATGAGGTTTGAAGGTTTTTCAACAGAAAATTCCTCATTCAGTATTCATTCTTTGAGCTGCCAAGGCACAGCCCGTCCCATAATGTGCATATTTCTGGTATGCGGGAAGGTGAAAAGGGTTTTCAGTGAGTTTCTATTAAGCATAAAACCATTGCTTAAAAAACACTCTAAAGACATTTCTAAACAAAAAACCACACCCCATCCATTTGGAAAACTACTTTGAAGTGCTTCTCTATGCCCGTTCTTCCTTGTAAACAAAACCACTCACACAACACAGAGTTAGTTTTTAAAAGTTTCAGTGTCATTTTCATTTTATATAAGATGCTTCTCATGGGGACATCTTTAAAACCACTCTATCAATCTCTGTCAGTTTTGCAGAGCAGTCATTAGTGAAATGTCACCTTCTAAGTTCCTCACACTGGGAGTTTAGACAGCTTCAGCTTTGAAAAATAAAAACTTAAGATAACATAATTGGTACACTTAGTTAAATTCACTTAAAGGTAGAATCATGACAGAAGAGAGACTAACAAGTATGTTAAATTACTGTAAGTATGAGGGTGAGGCTGGAATTGCTTTGGTTTCTTTCAACAAGTTCAATATTTGACTATTTCATTTTCCCAGTGGTCACCTTTAAACTTCTGCTGAATTTTAAGTAAATAGCCCCACATTATACAGTGTCTGAGGTCTCTGTTCTCCCTGTAAGGCATATAGATGTAATTAGCCAAGAGATTCTAGTGCAAGGTTCTTATGAAAAAGAACAGGGTTCAGAATGAAATATTTTCTAGTGGAAATATAATTAAGAGGTTTTGAGTGAGAAGGTGTCTAGTGGAGATCACCACA
Organism: Ptilonorhynchus violaceus; assembly: GCA_013397565.1. NCBI lineage: Eukaryota > Metazoa > Chordata > Aves > Passeriformes > Ptilonorhynchidae > Ptilonorhynchus > Ptilonorhynchus violaceus. The sequence continues at coordinate 204,784 of VZRJ01001577.1, read as the reverse complement.
AATAGAGTCTGGATGTTCAACAAACAATACCTGGATAGTTCTGAATCACAGAGCCTGGAAACCAGAATTAAATGGATATTCTGACCAATTAGATATGTTTAAGTGATTTCCACATTCCCTTATAGCCCTCGGATTCTCTAATCATCCATGGAAAAGATGAAAATCATACCCACCTAACCTAGCATAGAGTCAGATAGCTAAGGAATGCTTCTGAGAGTGAAACCAGTGTGCTGTGAGTTTATGTAGTTAGAGCAGGGCCTGTAACATCCTGAATCAGCCTTTGAACCTGTGCCTGACATGTCCTTTATCCTACAAAAAGCAGAAATACTGCCTCACCTTGACTTGTCTCGAAAGAGAAAGAAAACCAACACAAAAGTATTTCTTCTTACAGCAGGGGAACCAAGTCCTGTACTAGTGTGTCACATGGGTGTTACATACACTTTGTAGCTTGACATCATCAGAGTACCTGGGCAGAGCTCTCTTGTATCTCTGGAGCACTAAACAGCACAGCTTGGGGGAAAATGCTTGGGCATGAACAGCTGTATAAGTATATGCACGCATTCATGTATAATACAGATGTTTAGAGCAAAGGACTTGTGCATGCCATGAGAAGTTGCTTCCAGGATTAACAGTCCTGGGGGACAGCCTGGTCTTTCAGGTCACAGCTTTATACTTAAGAAGGTAAAGCTGATTCTTGCTATGTGCCTATGTGCTTTTGGGAATCTGACTGATGTAATAGTCAGTAATGGGAGGTATCAGATGAAGATTAAAAGAAGGCACCTCTGTATTCAACAGTAGCAAAATAAATGAAATAAGAGATTTAGTTTTAAATTTCCAAGTCTCTGATTTTATAGAATGCTGTATTTTCTGTATAATTGATCTTTCAGAAATTAATTTCTCCAATTTCACGACGTCTTATATTTTTACCTCTTCTGTTTCTTTTTAAACTGAAATTTTGATGCAGCTGATTAAGTCGTCAACTTTGTCTGCTAGCTACAGGGAAGAGATGTTGCGCAGGATTTAATAATAGATATGATGACACCTAGTGGCACTGGAAAATACTTATTCTTAAAATAAAGACAAAATGCAATGTAGTTTAAATACCCCCATATAAAGCAACTAAAAAGGTTGTCTCTCGTTATTCTTCACTCATTTTAATAGAAAAAAGTGCAGTGGTAGTCTGAAATTTTGTTTCTACATTTTCATTTTATTGAGGAGAAAACAATAAATAAAACACTGTTCTCAGTACAGGAAAAAAAATGCTTTTGTTGAGATTCTTGTTTGCTATCAGGTCACAATGACCTCTCAAAAAAGCGTTCTAAAGAAAAACAGTTATCATCATATGTAACTTTATCTCACTGATGAGATATCAAGGCTTAACTGTCTTTCTTTCCTAAGGAAGTTAGTTCCACAGTGATAAATAAATATTACAGAACTTCCTCCTCTCTGATAAGTTACATTACAGGAGACAAAAAGACTTGGCAAGAGATTCCAGAGTTCTTTTTTATTTTTCTAACTTTATTTAACTCTAAAGTTGATCAGACTACTAGTTACTTACAGTGCCTGCAAAAACATGTATCCAATATTCACCTTCCCAAATTTTTCAAGGAAGTAATTAATAAATTATCAGAGATAAACTGACATCACTTCTGTTATTCAATGGTTTTAAATGTAAATCAATTATTAAATGAATCAACACTTAAACATTTAGAATTCTCAGATATCTCTGTATCAGCTCTTAACATAAAAACCATATAATTCCATGTAGCAAGTAGCAGCTGGAACATGAAAGGAAATGTAAATTACCATAGCATTTCTAACTCTGTAGCCTTAGGACTCTGCCAACTTTGTATTCTTGTTTTTCCAAGTCTTTTGCAAATGAAAATGACCAAAAAGAAACCCTTCCTTCCTCACCCTTCTACCTTTTGGTGGTGACACCTCTATTCTCAGTAGGTATCTAAGATACCTTACTTTGCCTATTCTGACTTTCTTTTCCTGTGTGCATACCCTGTGCTTTAGCCTCAAAGGTACCTGGCATTTGTCAAGAGTAACAACAAAAAAAAAGGGAAAACCAAGATATTCTGGCAGAAGGTGAGAGATTATTAATCAAACAATGGAATAAAGAACTAGCTATAAAATAAATAAAGGAGAGATACATAATTTCTATTTATGGCGTTTTGTTGGATTTTATGTGATCAGAAGGCAACCAAGCATATAGAAATAAACAATAAGCCCCCTCTTTGCATGCTGTATTTTTCATTAGACAGTGGATAATAAATCTTTGTTCATCTCTATCCTAAAACATGTAGAAAATAAGTTTTCCAAAAAAATATGGACGAATGTACTACATAATAATATCTTAGCGTACCAATTCTGCAATGGATTCTGAAGTGTGACAAGAAATACACCACACTTTTCACAGGATGGTGCCACAGGCTCATACAGCCCAGGGAAAAGGTGATGCTCTTCTGCATTACTGTCATCTTGCCTTTTGTTATTTACAGAGTACAAATCATTAGCTACAATTTTCTCCTCTAGACAAAGATACTTTTAACTCTCTCATTTTTTTCCATACATATCAATGATATAAAGGACAGAAACAAAGTCATAAAAAGACACAGGAATGACATAAAAATTTGCAGAGACAAAAAGTGGCAATGTCAAAGTCAGAATTTGGCTCATTTTCCCTCTAAGTTTATATAAAAGTTAACTTTTCAGGAAGAAGAAATATAACACTTTTAGACCCTGAGAAAAATATGCACAGAAATGTGGTTGTTTTTAAAAAGCCACATAGTTGCTGTGTAGAACTTCTGTTTATTTGAATTATAGGTACACCCTAGTATAGAAACATTCATCAATGAAGTAACTTACTAATCCTGAGTTCTAGGGTAATGATTTTACCCAGTAGAAAAACCAAAACCATGTTCACTTTCTTCAGTCTCTATTGCAGCTGGATCATGTGGAGGTAATATATTTATGGAAGAACACCTTTACGTACCGTGAAAACTGAAAAGTGAGACTTGAAACACTAATAACAAGAGTTAGGAGTCTAAAAGCACAAGCACCATATGGACTGCTATGAAGAAAATCAGTTCCACCCCAGCCAGGCCCAGTACAGTGCTAGTAGTAGAGGTTTCTTCAGGAATACAGCAGAAGGTGTTAGGAGCACCTTCCAGGTAAACTTCACCATGCCAGGGCACAAGATGTTCTTAGGAGCCTGACAACAGGAACCACTTCTTTGCACATTAATGCCTTGCCTAGGTTTTCATATAAGGGTATGCAACTACATGAGATTAACTCATTACAACAACTAATTTTAAATTGACACACACGGATAGGCTGCACCAGTGCCTGTATTTTGAGAGTGGAGAGGCCTCACAGTCTGCAAGAGGTGACATATCTTACAGAAGGCTTTGGAAAAGGAAAGCACAAAGTCCTGAACAGAAACATAAATGGATGCAGCATGCTCTAGTTTCTACAGCCAGCAAGCTGGAGAAAAGGAGGTTGAATCTTTTCTGTGTGTCTGTCTATAGATATTGATAGAAATACAGATATGGACGTAGATGCAATTGGACAGATATTGGCATTGATTATTTAATAATAGAAGAAACAAGTCATCTTTTCAGCTCGATCACCCAATAACCTCCACCTCAAAAAGGGACAGAATCACTTCTAATTCTTTCAGTGAACTACAGAGAGTACTCACTGACTGGCCTGTCCTCACTGACAAAGGAGAGACTGAACTGATAGTTGTTTTATATATTTAACTTCCATGACTCATCATGTGGAAGGACAGGATGCAAGAGAGTGCTGCAGTATAAAATTTAAAGCCAGAACTCTGGATACATAAGAAGAAATATAGTAGAAATACTGAAATTTAGCTATCAAAACTCCAGGTTAAGAACATGAAGTCTATGTGTTTACTTGTAAATATTTGGATCTCTCCATTGAATTAAGTTAGCCATAGGCTTATTTTACTTAATCAAACCTGGTATGGTATGGTAAAATTGGAGCACTCAGATATCTTAAAATTCTTTTGTTACTTAATATGCAAAACCTAAAGTATTTATTGTGTTTGTTATTTGTCTGTTATTAGCAGTAAATTAATGAAATGCAAACAGGATACTTAGACAAATTTCTTAATTATTATAATTTGTTTCCCTAGGTATCAATTAGGTACGTTTTAATTACAGACAGTTTCAAAGTTTTAAGTTGCAGCTTAATAAATAACAATGGTAAGACCCATTGATGATGTTGCAAACAGTAAGAAAAATAAAATCTTTCATATTTAATGAGAATAAATTTCATTTCAAAAGATTAAACTAAAGAGAGCTATACTGTTTTTAAATCTATTAGTATTGATAATTATAATCTATGAATTACATTTTCCTTTGGACTGTTAACTGCATATTCAAAGCGTATTTATTTTACTGAAGGAAACGGAGGCAGGCTTTTCAAAGCCATTAATTTAGGAATACAAAATGTTGAGTTGGAAACTCATTTGTTTACTTTTTCGTTTGCCAGCTTTTTCCCATTAATGGCTTGAAATCTTTTCAGATTTGTTTTATTGGAAATTTCATTAGTGTTTATAAACAAATCATGTTTACAAGGGAGCAGGATGTGTGAAAGCAAGACTGTGCCCATTCTGCATTTTCCATTTTTCCTTGTCCGTTCCCATCTTCTTGTAGCACTGTCCATTCTCTTGCACTTAATCCCTTGTAAGAACATGTACTCCTCTCACAGAATAGCTCCCAGAGGTAATTTTGACACCCTGATTTATATTTCAGAGGTTTTCATGTCTTGTTTCTACAAAACAGTACTACAGTATGATGGAAGTCTTTGAATGGGCCCCAGCCACACAGAAATCCCAAGAATACAAAGACCAACTTAGAAACTACCATTTGTCACTCATCTGCATCTCAAAAGAACCATGTGCTTAAAAAAGCAGTATTTCTTCAATTGAAGATTGAAGTAGAAAGAAGGAAATGAAGCAGATTCCTCATAGGATATCACTAGAGTAAAATCAAAGTCAGGACCGTGAAAATAAATACCTCAGGAAACAACTGGGGGTTTGTGGCAGAAGCAGTAAATTCAGCAAAGTACATAGGAAATAATTCTAAGGACTCTTCCTCATCTATTGGTACAAATAATGACACTCTTTCTCCTGTCACTGTCAGTAAGGGTACATTACGGAAATTTAGAGGTGCATAAAAGATAGATTTGTGGTAATTATCATCTCTGGTGATATTTGGAAAAATGATTTTTTATGTTTATTCGACATTTGCTGGAAAGATAGCAAAACCAGCACATATTTCACGGCACTACATATATTTTAACAGATCATTCAGTTTCTTCTGGTTCTTTTTTTTGATATAACAGTGAGCCATATGATGAACAGCACTTCTCTGAAATGACCCGGGGAACCTCTAATATATACGTACTGTTTGAATATAAGTTAGTCTATTCAAATATATCTTATATAAAATTGAAATGCTATGTGGACTAAACAGTTGCTTCAAAAGGACATATGAGTTTCATTCTTATATTATATAAAATCAGTGCTTTATATGTATCACACTAGAAATTCTGATTGTCTTCTTTAAGGAAAAATTAGTAATTGGAACACAAACAATTCTGCCTCCAAGATTCTCAGCCCATTATTTTTGAGTTTACACTGCACACTGCACAAAAATGAAACAATCAGCAGCAAGTGAACACAAGGTCTTAATTTTCATTAAGACAACAAATGCACTACATAAATGACATCTACTGAAACTACCAAGTCTCTTGGGCTAGGAAGGCTTCTTCCTCAGCCACAAATAAAGAACACCCAGCATAGTGCACCACAGTGTGCCACACAAAACCGTTTGATGTCCTTTTGCATACATCATTCCATTCATAGACTCCAATATCCTTTGTTATATTTATGGGAACTAGGTACACAGGCTGATCAAGCTTTTAGTAAGACTAGTGGCATACATATCTCACATATGACAAACAACACATAATAATTCACTTTTATATCCAGAACTTTGTTTTTAACCTCTAGTCCTCAGGCCTAAAGCATTAGCAGGCTGGTCTATAAGGAATTGAGAAAAACAAGCCTGAGCTCAAATTTAATAGACCTACATTCAAACTTCCACTGGGAAGTATTTCTATGTCCACAGATTAAATGAAACTTCATAATGACTGGTCTGCTGAGGTAAAAACACAACAAATAAAATCACTGGTGTAAAAGAAAACCAGAGTTGCACAAAGGGATATAAAATGCTGTTCATATTACAAATGACAAATTCAAGGGTCTGATGTTTGATATTTACATGTACTTTTTGCATAGCACCAACAAGACTGCCTCATAATTAAAGACAACTCCCGTGAGGTAGAAAGTAATTGCTCATTTGTAAATGAGGTACTTCTGGATCAAGAAGTGATTAAAATATTTATATTGCACAGCTTGTTCAATTCACTCATATAATCAGATTAATTTACTTTAATTCACCATGCATCAACATTTACATGGTTTTTCTCAAAAAAATGGTACTTGAAATAAAATAACTTTTTATTACCTATTTTGCAGCTTAATAATATCAGTGTGTGGGGTGAATAGATGGCTACTGCCTCATTAGCATTTGTTATTTACTCTGTAAGCATTATGTTGTGTACTGGACATGAAAAATTTATAGGTACTTAGGATGAAATAAATTTCAATCTGGAATCTTCAGAGAATATGGTTTGAATTAATCAAGATTCACTAATAACAAGTATGTGTTATTCTGTAAGTCCTGAGGAAAAAGTGCTTTTTTTTTCCTTTCATCAAATCAAAGTGTCCACATCTGAAGGTTTTGTAAAACCTGATATTCTACTCTGACCTTTATTTATAAACTAAAACCTCTACACTGCTGTGATTTCTGTTGCTTTGTCTCCCAAACTATTTAAGACAATAAATTTACTGGAATATAAATATAAAAACCTACTTTATGTCTGAACGGCCTATCAGCCTACACCTAGGTATGCATATACATTTATTTATGTATAATGTAAGCAGAAACCCATGCAAATAGTGTGGACTGTATTTGTCAGTGTTGGGGCCAGGAAGTACATTGTTTATGATACAAAGAATCCCAGGGCAGGACTTTCATAAGTGTCACTAAAGTGTCTGACAAAAACTGCAGTAGACACATTTCCCCTGCAGATTGAACAGATCTGCCTGAATTTGAACTTGCTTGGAGTTCAGAGCAGCGTTTACAGCCTGCCCAAGAGGATGGGTAATTGCTCGGATTCTAACTAACTGGTTTAATATATCAGACATGTCTATCCAGCTTTTCTGTTGCAGCAAGGTAGATCCAACCTCTACTAAATATACTAATAGTGGAAGTACTGAGGAACCAGATCTGGGGACTTTGCATCGTTAAATGTCTCTCCATACTATGTTCCACATGAACATATATGGAAAAGCAGTGAAAAAGGCATTCTGGGCAAGCAGAAGGCACTCTGTATTCTGATGTAGCCTATCCTTGCTTCTGTGGAAGAAAGCACTGTCAATACATAAACCACGGAAGAGCAGAGTATTTAGTCTCTGGTTACAGGACAAACCAGCATATCAATGTTTAGACTTCCGGCAGACTCAATAAACTTGAGTTATAAATAAAACATATTTATAAAGGCTCTGGCTTTAAGACTGACAAGATAATATCCAAAAACTTTTATTGACCATCAGATTATATTGAGACTAAATGCCTCCAGTTAGAAGTTATTTTTACTAATCACCAAGCTATTACTGTGAAACTATTACAAGAACTAAAAAATATACTCAATAAAGATTAAAAAATAGATATTTTTAGAGTCAAAAAGTTGCTTTCAAACAAAAAATCTAGTCTTCTACCTCATTTATCATGTTTACATTCAATGTGATCCATAGAGATGCAACAGCTGACTAAAGATACAACTCTGGAACAAATCAAAACATATATTTTATGCTTTATTGCATCTATTTTACATACCAATTTCTCAGGGATTTTATGACACATTTTTAGTTAAATTATATTAAAGTCTTATTTATAATTTCTATTAGCTACATGTTCATCAATATTTTCTCTGAAGTCACATCAAATGATTATAATGATTGTATTATGACTGGAACCTAACTTCTCACATGTCAATACAACATCTAAATAGGAACTCAGATGGGCTAAAATAACTAAAACAGCATGTCCTTTTTATCCTTTTTTATCAGCACGAAATAATTTTTCAGGGTATGATTATACTTGAAATTCAATAGAGTTATGTCAACATAAATTTTTGAGACACAATTTTTGTGCTATACACTTCTGCAAGATAAAGAAATCCTGAAGAAAGCGGTCATACTAATAAATCATTATTATTTCAACTTTTGTTTTCAGAAGTCTGCTTGCTGGTTTAGCAGTTTTCTAAGGGTCTTGCCAAAAGGTCTGACTCACAAGTCAAAGATTGCAACGTGCACAAGACCTGAGGATATGTTGGTCCATGATTTGCGTATCAAATAGTCCATAAACTGGCTAACCCGCAAGCCAAGACTGAGTAAGATAGCAAGTGTACTGGGGATTGATTAGCATGTATGTGAACAAGAAGTATAACATTTTTTTCCTTCAATCAATAAAAAATGTGATACATAGGAATTTCGAACACTTGCTTTTACAGACATCTCACCCACAGTTCAGATAAACAAACCTCAAAGCCCCAATAGTTCTGTGAAGTGATTTTAAAGTAAATGTTTAATGAAATCTCTGAGTTACAGTATTTATTTGCCTTCTATTTCAATGTAGATGGACAATGTTCAGTGGACAGCTTAGGGCAGGGGATCTGCAGTGAGTCTTTTGCCTTCAGGAAAAGAACAGAACTGTGTTAAGTTCAGTTCTGTCAGACACAGGCTGCCTAGAGTGTCTGCCTGCATAAAAGAAAATAAAACAGATACTTCTCTAGTATCAGAATAAATGATACCTCCTAAGAGACTTTGTTGTGGTTTGTTAAAAAAATAGAGGAAAAATAATTAGGTTACAGGAATTTACTTGCCAAAACAAAAGTCTGCAATGTCTCTCTGACCAGGAAAGGGCCTTTATGGTCACTCCTAGTATTTCCACCTCTAGGCATAGTTCTTAAACTTCTGGCATAAAAATACTGAAAAAAAGTCCATAAACAAATGTCATGAGACCTCAGTGAGGAACAGTCTCTCTCTGGAAAGAGTTGTAAGGGTATTTGAAACCACAAAACAAAAGATAGCAAATAAAGACATTGTTTTAGTATAAAGAAAGAAATAAAGTCTTTATTGCTATGCTTTGCAATAATTAAGGCTGAAGTTAGTCTTCTTAAGTTTTAGCCATACTGACATTTTTTCCTTGGGACTTTTGCTTGTTACAGTTAACTGTACATTTGATCATTAGTGTTGTTACCTCCTACTACTAATCCTTAACAAAAATAACAGCAGAAACTTGTCTGCAGAAGGACAGCCACAAGCTGATTTCCTCTTTTTCATGTTTCAGAAAGAAAAATAAACGAAAAATCTCCCCATAAATGTCTATGTGTATTATTCTTTATAGGAGATAGATTTTTTTTTTCCTACAAAGCTAAAACAGAAAGTTATTCAAGGTTCGATTCTTAACCCTTGTGCAACTTATTGAATAAAATCTCACATGAACATGGCTTTCACATTTATTTATCACATCTGCATTGTTCTGGTCAGTAAACAGGATAGAGTAATGGAACCACAGAAAATTCAGACTGGAACGGAATTCACAAGCTCCTATTTACAGCAGGGCCAGCTCTGAGTTCAGACCTGGTTGCTCAGTGCTTTGTCCCAGTGGGTGTTGAAAAGCTCCAAAACTGCAGCCCCTCCAGGCAGCCTGCCCCACTGATGAGCTCTCCTTAAGGGGAAGAAATTTCTCCTTGTAGCCAGCATGAATATCTCTCAGCTCAATTTGGGGCCATTGTCCCTCTTCCTCCCACCACACACATTTGGGAAACGCCAGGCTCCATCTCATTGATAACCTCTCTGAAAGCTTTTGGGAGGCTGGTCTTAGGTGGGCCCAAAGCTGTCCTTGCTCTAGGTCTTGTCTCTCAGCATCATTCCAAAGGGCAAGTTATCCCACTATCTCTACCCGGAGGGCCCTCTCCTGAATACACTCTAATTTGTTGATGTCTTTCCTGTATCAGGGGACAAAAACTGAACAAAGTATTGTGGATTTGGCCTAATGAGTAGAGGATAAATCACTCCCTGTATCTTCAGACCGTATAGACCAGGGAACTGTTGTCTCCCTTTGCTGGCTCAGGCTCATCTCGCAGCTCACCATAGCTTTTTCCAGAGCTGCTCCCAGCCTGTCTCTTTGCAACCTGTTGCCAGTATAGGAGCTCTTCTGCCCCAGGACTAGCACTTCCTGCTTGTCCTTGCTCAAATTTACAAGATTCCTATGTGTCCATTCCTCTAGATTGTCCAGGACTCTTTGGATGTGTCCCTACCCCCAAGCATATCAACTTGTCTCCCCTGAGTTTGATTTTACCTACACACTTGATGAGTGCGTGCTCCATTGCCTCCTCCAACTCGTTGATAACATCAGGCACAGCATCATAATCCAGGCAAGGGAGGGGATTGTCCCACTCTGCTCTGCACTGAGGTGGCCTCACCTTGGGTACTGTGCAGTTTTGGGTGTCACAATATAAGATATAAAGCTGTTAGAGAGCATTCAAAGGAGAACTACAAATTTGGTGAAGGGTCTAGAGGGGAAGCCTTATGAGAGTGGCTGAGGTCACTTGGTCTGTTCAAGCTGGAGAAGAGACTGGGGGGAGAATTGCAGTCTACAGATTCCTCATGAGGGGAAGAGGAGGGGCAGACACTGATCTCTTCTTTCTGATGACCAGTGACAGGACCCAAGGGAACATCATGAAGCTGTGTCAGGGGAGGTTTAGGTTGGATACTAGGACAAGTTACTTCACCCAGAGGGTGGTCAGTCACTGGAACAGGCTCCCCAGGGAAGTGGTCACAGCACCAAGCCTGACAGAGTTCAAGAAGTGTTTGGACAATACTCTTGGGCACATGGTGTGATTCTTGTGGCTGTCCTGCACAGAGCCATGAATTGGACTTTGATAATCCTTGTGGATCGCTTCCAGCTCAGGATATTCTGTGATTCTATGAGCGATTTCAATTATTTTTGTCACAAAGGGAGAGATTCCTGTTGTTACAATTAAACGCAGATTCAAATTAAGCTGCTAGAGTCCACATAACCTTCATGTTATGGTTCAGGTTTTTTAAGTTATAAGCACAGAATTTCTTGTCTCAGTTTGATGTGAAGTTTGTGTTTTAACATTGTTTTCTTGCTTGACATAAGTACTAAATAGACTGCAGCTCCATTTTTTTTCCCTGCAACCTCTGTTTGTGCAGAGACCATTGTAAATGTATTAAGCATCTGTGTATTTATATGTCTATTAATGAATAGGAATTACTTTTTAGTAAGATTTTGCCCCATATTTTCCACTGAGGCTGCATGTTTAATACATACCATATCAATGAAAACGGAATTCTTGTGATAGAGACATTCCCATCCCCTTTCTTCCAGTGATGTGACAGAGCCAAGGAATTCTAAATTTTAGTGCAGATTTCTATTATCAGTGATAAATATTGATTTCTCACACCTGCTTTAACAATATCTTTTTTCCTGAATGAAATTTCCTGTTTGGTGTCTTTTTTTATCCATGGAGTATTTAGCACAGGTCCAGATAAAATATATGGATGCACTTCTTTCCTTGATATTTCTTTTTTCCCCAAGACTGCATTCCACACATATACATATATGCATATCCCAACATAATGAACACATAACTAGAGACTAATCTTGCACTTCAACTCTCAGAACAATTCTAGTTCATCAACAAACTGGAAATAGTACCTATGTTCCTAATGTAGAGAAGCCCAGATTTTATTAATTAATTCATTAGCGAAAACTGATTGCTTGGAGAGAAAATGCTTCCCACAGACACAGTTGTTGATCCTAGAAGGAAAAAATATATTTAAAACTGGGAAGACAAGGATTGTTGGTTTCTGTTGGAGGTACTGGTTTTGGTACCTTCTTTAGCACTGTACTTAATGACAAATATTTCAAATTTAACCTGGAATTCAAAAAGAAAATCCATGCGTGCACACACAAACATGCAAAAGAGAAATAGAGACATTAGAGCAAGTTAAAAATTGTAAAGTTTCCCAGTAGTAATGAGATGCTTCTGGAAAGAGCTCTTCAGATTTCTCTAGGGGCTGCCAGTTGCCAAAGACACACACAAAATTTTCTCATTATTAGCTCTTCAGTACAGAGGCAAGAAAGTATCATATTCTTTGCAGTAACATAAAAAAGTGGTATTTTGAACAAGTAATTTACATCAGTAAAATGAAGGAAAGATGGATGCAGAGCTTACAGTGATGCTCAATTCTCAGAGTGAAAGAGATGGGCTCTGAAATCTTCTGTCAGGTTTCTTAAAAAAAAAAATGCTTGTGAAAACTGATTTAAGAAAGAAAAGAGAAAAGAAGAAGAAGAAAAACGGAGTGCTGGAGCATATGTGTTCCTGCACTACACCTGGTCATGCTTAATCTGCATAGTTTCACATTCATCAAAACAAGACAAACAGGTGCGGTATTGTGGAGTATTTTTTGGGCATCTTGTTGATTCAGTCAAATCATCAGTTCTCCAAGCAGTAAACAAAACATTTTCTGTAAAACTCTATCATCGGCAAAGCAGTATATTTTACATTTGAATTCCCAAATGTGGACAAGAGATGTCATCCCAGCTGTTCTTCCCCTACACTTTAGCTTTCAAAAATAAGGACTTTTAGTGCCATAAATGCAGGAGTACATTTTTCAAACCATTTTCTTAAAACACATTGCTGCCATCTTCAATTATTTTTAGGTGGGACTTTCAAAAGCCTCCAGAGAAGTTGGAACAGTAGTTCCACAGAGTTTTAATGAAAGTAGTACTTTTTGTTTATATCTTCATATCTTTTAACCCTTTCTACAGCTAAGGGAGTTTATGGTTAAATCTATGGTTGTGGCAAGTCCCTCAAGTCAAATTGCTAAAAATGACTCACTCCAACTCATAGAAGAAAGCAAGGTGACTACATTCTGAGTTCTCAAAAACCTTATTTTGCTGTCTTGCAGGCATTTACTGTCTTGCATCCTTTACTTTGATTTTTCCCTCTGTAAAAGGAAGATAATGATATGTAGCTGCCGTGTGTATCCCACTGGCACGCTGAGGAGAATTTTAATTGCATTTAGATTACTTAAACATTGAAACTGGTGATGCCAACTACTGTTGGCATTAGTGACTGGACTATGCACAGAAACTCTATTTCATAGATTTTATGAAGCATTCCAGCCAGTCCTCTGGTTCAGCCTATACAAACTAGCTCTCTCTCATCTACTTTTTGAAGATGAACTCACAAAGTAGTCTGTTCTATTGTTTAGCTGTCCTTGCAAGCAGGTTTTTTACCCCAATTTCTGAAATTAATCGTTCCTACAACAAGTCGAGTTAATTATATTTTGATGATTAAGAAAATACTTTGTAACACAGTAACAGTTTACTGTATGAAGATTAAAGTGTTTCCTCTAACCTTCCCTGTTTCTACCTCTCCTGTTCTGTCATCCTATGAAGAGTTCCTTGTAAACACCTCTATTAAAAATGTTTACATGGTACTTTAAAGGCAGACAACTAATAAAAGAATAATTATTTCTTTTTTCTTGAATATGGTACTGGTTAAATCCCTGGTGATATTTGCCATATCTGTAACTATGTCATTTTGTCTCAAATACCATATTTGAACAGATAAAACTCCCAGTTTATCAGTTATTTCCCCTCTCCTAGCAGGATATTCCTGCCAGTTTTTAATTTGATATTTGCTGGGGACAGGAGACCAGGTTGACTTAAAAGATATAATACTTACCCTCATCGAATCTCATGAGAGAGAGAGACCATATCCTCACTTATAAAATCCGCTTTTAATTCAAAACTTATCCTTCTCAAGCACTTGGATCTTCCCTACTATATAAGAAAATTCTTTAAGCATTTACAATAGCCTTTAATACAAATTCTGTGTAGTTCCAGGTCAGAGGCATATCTCCAATGGTTCACACAGTAAATCCTCTTAGTCTTAGAGGAGGTTTTCAATGAATCACAGGGAAGTTTTCTGTTGGAAAGCAGAGACCAGTTAAAGCCGAGGAAATACTGGATGGATACCCCTAATAGGCCCTGTATGTCCAATATCCATGGATCCACAGAAGATTTGTGAGAGATTACTGTGATTTCAGATAACGTATCTGGAAAAAACAACTGAAGGCAAGGCTTTCAGGCTATGTCAGCATGACCACACTGGTTTTGCCCAGGGTAGAGTTAATTTTCTTCGCAGTAGCTGGTGCGGGGCTGTGTTTTCCATTTGTGCTGAGAACAGGGTTGGTAACACAGAGATGGTTTTAGTTACTGTTGAGCAGAGCTCACACAGAGTTAAGGCCTTTTCTGCCCCTCACACTGCCCTGCCAGCATGCGGGCTGGGGGTGCACAAGGAGTTGGGGGGTGACACAGTTGGGACCGATGACCCCAGCTGACCAAAGGGACATTCCATGCCATATGACATCATGCTGGGCATATAGAGTTAGAGGAAGTAAAAGGAAGGGGAGGACGTTCAGAGTGTTGCATGTCTTCCCAAGTCATTACTGGTGATGGGGCTCTGCTTTCCTGGGAATGGCTGAACACTTGCCTGCCCAGGGGAAGTGGTGAATGAATTCCTTGTTTTTCTTTGCTTGCGTACACAGCTTTTGCTTTACCTATTAAGTGGTTTTCATTTGAACACACAAGTTTTCTCAGCTTTTCTCTTCTGGTTCTCTCCTCCATCTCACGAGGGGGTAGTGAGCAAGTGGCTGTGTGGCACTTGGTTGCTGGCTGGGGTTAAAGCACGCTTATCACACCAGCGGCATGCAATCCACTGGTAAGACAATTCCTAAAATACAACAAGCATCCAAAGAGATCTAGTAAGGACAAGGAAAAGAAAGAAACCTCAGTCTCTCAGTGATGTGAGAAAGAAGATAGGACTCCTACAGTTTGGAAGCATGTGCCAGATGAATTATGTTCCTTTGATAGAAACTATGCTCTTTGGCCTGATAGACAGCGATAGAATAAAAACCAGACTGGGCAGATTGGTGAAAGGCCATGTAACAGTTATTGGTGGTAGTTATCCAGCAATGTTCTGTCGGAAAACATAAGCAAAACATAATACAGAATGAAGCACATGACAGCCACTATGGTCTATCCCAATAAAATGACAAATAATTATGGATATCTTGAGCCGTGCTTCTAATGTGTAAGGGCAACAGAAAAGTTGTGGTTCGGGACAAAAAAGGAGTGCAAAAGTCAATAATATCAATTTTTAGTGGAAAAAAATGAAAAAAAAAAAGAAATTGATACAATTCAATACGTAAATTCTTGTACCTCTAAGTTCTTTTACACACAAGTAACTTTACTCGGTTTTATTTTTCTTTGAAAATAATGGAATCACACATGATAAGTAGTAAATATTTGAAGATTTAAGGTTTTTGTGATATGAAACACAGGAAAATTCTTCTCTCTTGTGAAGCAATAAAAGCTAACTAAGCATAAGAAATTTTTTTTTCTTTACAATAAACTGCATCTTATAGGAGAAAAAAAAATGTGAAGAGGGAAGGAAAATGTGCTTGAAGGATACCCACGCAGATGACCTTTAAGAAGGTATTATGAGGAAAAACATGTATTCTATAATGAAGCATTGTTCAATTTTCTTACCACTCCTTTAGCTTCTTACCTGATCAGAGATATGTTTGGCAGGCAACTGACAAATTTAATACTTCATGTGTCTATGTCTCATGCCAAATATCCTCAGTGAAACTGTAATTAGAAAACTAATTTAGGAGGCCAAGGTCCAAGTCCACAAAGATATTTAGGCATGTAAGATCTTATTTATATGTCTAATTCCTCTTGAGAAACACTCAGACATGATTGCCATGACAATGAGAATTATCTCTTTTATTTACAATTCATATATGATAAGGTCTCTGTAGTGCAACGACATTTGATATAAATATTTGTAGGAAAAGTCTAGCCATTTCACAACAGCATAGCTAAAGCAAATTAGTTCACACAAAACTTTTTCTCCAGCATGGCTTGACATTTCCCAAGATAGCTTGGTGTCTTCTAGGTAAGATATTTCTGAGCCACATACCATGTGTTAGAGAATTGTGATATTGCAAGCTAAGAAAATACAGGGAAAACAGAATAAGTATGAACTGCATATTTCAAATATTCTTGCATATTCAAATAAACTGATTATGTGTTGTTTAACAGAAATAAAATACTGCTGCATTTTGAAAGACTGCCCTTTTTTTTAGTTAATTCCAAAAGCATAAACATTTATTCGAGAAGCACAGCTGTTTAAAAGTCATGATTCAAAGGAAAAGTGGAAGATTAGATGTTGGATGAATGAAAGAACTGATACCTTCTCCAAAAAGAGTAGTACCACCTTTTTTTTTCTCTCTTGCTAATGTTTCTCTTGCAAATGTCCCAATTTCATGCATGAAGTATCCACATACATATTTTCACAAGTAAAGAATGTATTTTACCCATGTTCCTAACTTTTTAAACATTGAAAAGGGAATTTACTTTGCTTTTAAGGCTTTTTTTTCCCTGAAAATTAGGAGCAATATCTATAATGTGTCATTATGCATAAGGCACTTCTATGGTAGTTTAAACAGCAGGTATTTTTTAAGTTGGGGAGACATTAATTTTCAAAAACATAAATTAAAGAATAATCATTAAAAAGCTTAGTTATTCTATGGTAAGAAGAATAGTATATTTCTTTGCAAAAAAAAAAATCCCTGAAAGAGGAAGAAGTGGTACTGTAGGCTGAGTATATACATTAGGATATCATGAAAGGGTTTGTAACAGAAAATTAATTAAATAGATAAACAAAAGTTCAAAGCTAGCATGTGAAGACATCTGTACTCAATATCTCATGAAGTCATATACAGAGAACTGAGGATTTAGAAGAACTAGGATGGGAAGATCAGGAAGGCAGTAGAAAAGAAGAATGTAAAGGAAAAAGACTGGAAAAAGAACATACAGTGCAAATTAGAAATTTGAAAGATTAGAAAAATACAAATGGTTGATTGTAAAACAATTATAAACCATTGTATTATGTGCTTCCTGAAATATGTTTCTGTTGTCGTATTTGCAGCAAAAGGTTGTGATGAGATCTCTTCCAGAATCTGAAGACCTTTACAGTCATATCCAGGAATGATGAATTCAGAATGGAAGAGGTTCTTGTAAGAACATGCAAGCTAAACTACTGAGTAGAGCATATTTCTATCAAGAAAACTTTGAAAAGTAAACATGAATGAAAAGATACAATTAATTCCTATTATTACACCATGCTGGCTAACAATTGTCAATAACAATAATTTATTCAAACCAAAGCAATAGTGACATAAAATAAATAGTTATATAATGGCCATTAAAAAATAGACTAATTAGAAGAAGTTTTGACTAGAAGACTAAGAGAAGGTGGAGGGAGATGCAGCACTGGCTTTCCAATGCATCCAAAACAATTGCCTTTTTCCTTGGAACCAGAAGTGAGTAAAAGCAGAGCTGTTTTCCTTGTCATGTTTTCTCCATCTGCCTTACTGTCCAAATAATATGATGGTCTAAGTGTATCTTACCCACGTGGAAGACTATCTGTTCCTGGCTATGTTTTATTGCACAGAATAAAAGAAGCAAGACCTGGGGATTTTAGGGATGGTGGGGGAAAAGGAAGCAGAAAAGAACATCTGCTTAAATTTTTAAAAATTAAGTAGGTAAAAGCTATTGTCTTCTGTGAAGAAATAAAAAAGTGTTGGAATGATCTAACATTTCTTATTTGAAAAACAGCTGTATGTTCTGGAAAAAACATTTTTGATTAAGGTAGATGTGTAAGGTGAATCAAATTCAGTACAGTATGTCTTAATGGCTTCTAAGCCAACCCTCAAATATCCATAAGCCTACAGCATTATCCAAGATGTATTTGAGAAAAAAAAAAAATGCTTGACACTCGAGAAAAGGTTAGCGCTACACTGCAGGGATTCTAATTCTTAGTTCCATTAAGGAATTAAATTAGAGTGAAACTTTTACCCTTTCCTCCTCTCCCCATCACAAAAAGGAATGTTAACCTCAAACGGACCTGCTGCACATCTTCAGTATTTTGCAACCTTTTCTTCACAGCAAGGGCAAAGGCCTCTGCATTGATATTCTGAAGGGAATCTGCATGACATTGTTAGGAATGGGCAAATGATATGAAAGTCCCAACACAGCCAATATAATTCTGATTAAAGCTTGGCATTTGTTTTCCTTCTCCTTGGAGCAGATAGCTTGCTGCCTGGAATTAGAAATATGAAAGGCACAGGAACTTCCTGCTGTGCCGAGAGAGTATTTTTTCCTTCTCACTTTCAAAATGCAGCTAAGTTTGAACACTTTTTGTTGTTGTTTTGCAGGCAAATCATTAAAATAAGGTCATCCTTGTTTTCCATTTCAGAATGAGATTTGCTGTGTCTCAGACATTTTCCTCCAGAATTACTGAGAAAGATCTTGCTCTACTAGCTTCCTCACTGATATTTCACCTCTAACACTTTAAAATGGAAAAATCGTGATTTAGTTCTTCAAGCAAAGAGATGTATATAACTTTTGAGAGAACCTTGTATGTATGATAAGAAATTTAATTTAAATATCTATAATAAAATCCTAACATTTTGAAAGGAAGTTTGTATTTGAGTGTGTGCATATTCACATACTAGCATCAAATACATTTGTAGCCACTTTTTAAACTCTGACATAATGAATTGATTAATTTTCACTTAAATGCACCTGTCAAGAAACCTAGGTGCAGACTAGTGTTGTCCAAATTAGAAGGTCCCTAAATGGTGCAAAAGAAAATGTTCAAGTGCAATACTAATTCACTTGAAGTCAGTGGCAGGACCATCATCAGTCTTCAGTTCAGGATTTCAGTTCTTCATTCCATTATGTGTGTTATATCCACTATTTAAAATCTGTCGACTTTTAACTCGTACCGTGATTCAGTGAAAGCATTTACACCACAATCTTACAATAAGCCACTGACAAAAATCACGCAGTAAAACTTACAGAACTGCCACAAATACTTTTGCTGTTGTTTATGAAAGTTCAAGACAGTTTGACAGATAAGAAATGTTTGGTCACCACAATTCTTAGTTATTTATTTATTTATTCAGAAAATATAGATTTTGGCTGCATCAGTTCCTTTTCAACAAGGAGGCAGAACATCAATGGATAAAATAGCAATGCTCTGTTGGTAGAAATAAAGCTGAACTGCTGCAGGAAAATGAACATAGAAGTAGCCAGTCTCCAGAAAACTCATTAAATGAGATTCAGGTGATCCCAGATGATCTAGTTTTGTTCTTGAACAATCCCAGTCAAATGGTTCAGGACCTGGACCAATGCTTTCTACTGTTTCTCCTCCGTAAAGTGGCAAAATGTTTCTCTTGTTTTGTGTCCAAGGATTCAAGGGCATGCACAAAATTTTTAAAAAGTCTTAAAACTGTCTAGAGAGACAAGAAATCATTGAGAGAGATTATTGAACCTTCCAACAAAACAGTGTGAAAAATCTAGTTTAAATAAGAGGCATGCAACACGTTAACTATAAAAGGGAGGGACCACACCCCATCCCTCTATATTTTCCTCTGCCTCTCTTTCTTCTCTCTCTCTCTCTTTCTCCTCTCTTTCTGTTTTGATTTCTTTGTTTGGCCCAGCTCTGGACCCATCCACATGGCAGGATGAAGGTGGGATCTGAGGACTGGTGATATTTTTTGTTTTCTTCCTTTTCTTTGTCTGGACAAAGCATGGTTATCATATTCTAACCCATAATCTATACTGAACTTCATTGTGGGGCTGGGAGGCTTCTGTAGTGCTGTGTTGTAGTTTGTGTGCCAGCACCTTTGTTTGTGCGCTGTTTGTCCATGCACTGGCACCTTTGAGGAGTTTGTTGTGGGATTTGAGGTGTGTACTGTACAAAAATTAAGGCCTTGCTAACCAACAGCTTTGTGGAAATGTATTTTAAGAATTTAAGGGTGTGTTAGCCAATACCTTTTCAGTTTGAACAGTGGGCTGGCTGCCAAAGTTATAGCAACTGTACAATAAAACATAAGAGTTTCCTGACACACGTCCTGTGTCTTAGTTCAGCATGATGAGAATTCATAACGAGCATCACACCCCCTACCAGTGGGTCATGATATTCAATTTCTCTTTTGTTTGTAAACCAGTTTTATTATGTGGGAATTATGTCTGAGGAAAATTGTTTGACTACTTTTCAACCAAATTTTAGATTTTAGGTTTGGGTATTATTATTATTGCAGTTATGCCTTTATCACAGCTAAAAATACTTTCCTTGAGTTAGAATGTTAAGTACAGTACTTTTTCGGTTCAGATAAGATTCCACATAAAGAAGGTTGTTTTAGCTTACCTGCCTGTACCTAGGAAAAACAATGCCAAACTCTGCAAAACCACTAAGAGTCCTGAAATAAGTTACATACTTCTTTCTGAGGTTTGTGCAATGCACCAAGTATTTCAGAGACTACTGTAATAATAGTTTTGATCAAGGTAATGTGAGCTCAGAATATCTCATCTAAGTGAGCAAGAGCTGCATGCTTATCTGACATCTCCTGCATTTGCAGTTTTTATGAGGCAGTGCATTATGGTGATGTAGTCCAAAATCTTACCTAATACAAACCTTAGACATTCCTATTTTATAGCTCCCTGCCAGGTGTACTGCAAATGTTTATGTGAAGTTAAGAAAAGTTCCATCCTTAGGAGCTTAATGGTCTTGCGCCTGTCCACAATTTCATCCCTTTTGACAATTTTATATTTTTTAACAAGGTTAATCACAGTCAGTTGAATTATATCTGATACCCACCAAAATCATCTTCGGGCCATCTAAACTGGGAGTTCTTTTATTTTTTTCCTCAGCTTTCTTCTAGAATGTGTCCACTAGAACAAAATTCCTGTGGAGATCACTGGCCTGTGTGGTGTTCTTCAAGGGTCTATACTGGGACAGGTGTTGTTTAACATCTTTGTTGGTGACGTGGACACTGGGATTCAGTGCACCCTCAGCAAGTTTGCTGATGACACTAAGCTGTGTGGTGCAGTAGACATGCTGGAGGGAAGGGATGCCACCCAGAGGGACCTTGACAGGCTGGAGAGCTTGGCCTGTGTGAACCTCATGAAGTTCAACAAGGTCAGGTTCAACATCCTGCACCTGGGTCAGGGCAATCCCAGGCACAAATACTGGCTGGGCAGAAAATACATCAAGAGCAGCCCTGCCGAGAAGTACTTGCTGGTGTTCATGGATGGAGAGGCTGGACATGACCCAATTGCACTTGCAGCCCAGAAAGCCGATTGTATCCTGGCCTACATCAGTGTGGCCAGCAGGGCAAGGGAGGGGATTCTGCCCCTCTGCTCTGCTCTGGTGAGACCCCACCTGGAGTGACGCATCCAGCTCTGGGGTCCCAGCACAAGGATAACATTGACCTCTTGGAGCAAATTCAGAGGAGGGCCAGAAAGATGATCAGAGGACTTCTACTCTAAATACTGCCTGAGAGAGCTGGGATATTTTGAAGAGAAGGCTCCAGGGAGACATTATAGCAGCCTTCCAGTAACTAAAGGGGACTTACAAGAGAGCTGGAGAGGGACTTTTTGCAAGGGCATGTAGTGATAGGACAAGGGGGACTGGGTTTAAGCTGGTAGAGGGTAGGTTACACAAAAAATTAGGGAGAAGTTCTTTTACTGTGAAGGTGGCGAGGCACTGGAACAGGTTGCCCAGAGAAGCTGTGGATGTCCCAACCCTGGAAGTGTTCAAGGACAGGTCGGATGGGGATTTAAGTGATCTGGTCTAGTTCAGGGTGTCCCTGTCCATGGCAGTGGGATTGAAACTAGGTGGTCATTAAGGTCCCTTGTAACTCAAACTGTTTTATGGTTCTATGATTCTACAAAAGTACTCAGTGACTGAATCCTTTGGAGAGCACTTAGACACATCTCTGGTACACACCTGGACATATGCCAAACTTTTTAATGAATGTAATGCTTACCCTGAATAAACATAGAAAAAAGGATTTCTTTCCCAGTACATTATCTGCTTACTGTTTCATTTTTCTTGATAAGACACAGCTAAAAAGGCTAAGAGGCTTATTGAAATAGACACTGAAGCTGAGAAGAAGGTTCTGCTTGTGTGTCTGTTAATAGCCTTTGTCATGACAGCTGTAAAGTTAATTAATTCACCTATGTATGCCTTGGTTTCCTCATATGAAATATCTAAATCCTATGTAAAATGGTCTTACCATTATGTGGGAAGAAAGATGGTGATGAAATCTGCAGTTAAGCATTTGTTGTATTTTCCAATTCTGACAGTCTTCTGAAAATTTTGTTTTTTAATTATTACTTGAGGAATTCCTTTAAATTTCACCAAAAAAAAATTATTATCACTCAGCTGTTATCTTTTAATATGTGATGAGAAAGTTTATTTGCTATTATGATATTTTTAAAACTTTTGTCTTTACAGGCAGAAGTAAATTTTCTATTCTGTCGTTTGAAACAGAATTAAAAAATTAATTATAGATTTACTCTAATCACTTGAGTTTATTTGACACCACTGAAGTTCAAGCAAAACTTCCCACTAATTTTGTTGAGATTTCCTTAGTACATCAATGACACTCTTGCCTGACAACATCAGCAAGCATGTAGTAATGATGACATTGTGTTTGCCAGCTGAAGCCTTCAGAATCCTTTGTTGTCACCACGCACACAAGTGATTTATAAGATATTCTTGCGCAATAAACCAAACCATTGCCATCTGCTTGGGAGACTGACAGGCTGGAAGATATTTTCTATAGCAATTGTGCTTAATAGAGACTGTCTCCTGAAAAAGTATGATTGAGGGAGGGTGAGTAAATGAAGAAAGCAATAGTCTTTTTTCCCTGAGCATCTTGATTTATATAAATCTGCCCATTTCACCCGTAATAAATTGCAAATCATCTTTGGAGTAAACTAGGGAGAACTTTTCTGCAAAGAGAAAGATTTCTGATACATACTTTAATAATAAATTTAACCCCAAGAAAGGACTACGGGTTAAAAATTTTACCCCTTATAGGATTATTAAGAGTAAATTTGTATTTCCTCTTTTCTTCTTGGAAGAAAAACACAGAAGACATGATAATAAGGGATTAGTAAAATTAGCATCCACATGCTGAAATATATTGGCAGGTCCCATGCATTTTATTCCTTCACTGTTACTCAGTTGGTCTAAAATGCACAAAGGTTTCTCCTAAACACTCTTGTCTGATTTACCATTTTTGCTCCTTGTGTTACGGGTCCTCTACTATAGTGGCACTAGTTACATGGT
The DNA here is from genome assembly GCA_013397565.1 of Ptilonorhynchus violaceus. Taxonomy (NCBI): domain Eukaryota; kingdom Metazoa; phylum Chordata; class Aves; order Passeriformes; family Ptilonorhynchidae; genus Ptilonorhynchus; species Ptilonorhynchus violaceus. Next base: position 181,300 of record VZRJ01001577.1, on the reverse strand, counting down.
CATGACTTGTTAATAGATTTTAAAAAAAAGGAATTTTCAACTCAACATAAATAAGATAAAATTGAAATATAATCCCTAGAACTTTCTTGGCCTGAACAGTAAAAATCTATTCCTCAAAATAGATATAGAAGCCAACAAACTGACATTAAGCAAGCTCCAGTAAACTACAGACAGCTTTTAATGCAGCTAATAATTAGTTTTTACCACAACTCCTTTGCAATGGTACATCTTATGTACTCACATGTTGTCTTCATGAAAACACCATGAAACTTCAGATCACTCACAATCAAAAACAAGAGTAACAAAACTTTTCTTTTTTGTCAGTTATAGCAAACTGAACTTCATTTTGGGACTTTAGTCCCAAAGGAAGGGAAAAATAAAGAGAAAAGAAAAAAGAAATCACAAGTCATCTTAATTTTTGTGAAATAACTGTAATTTCACAGTGGTCAAAATGGTATTTCAATGCTTCAACTAAACCAATAGAATGACTGTGGTTGACACACAGCATTGTCTGGCTCTCTTTCTAGAAGATACATAATAGGTCTTGATGTGGTTTTATACAAGTGTAGGTACTTTGACTGAGAAAATATCATAGTCATATCATTTATCATTCATTCATATCATTTATGCAAAGAAAACAATACAGGTTCTGACAGAAAAATAAAGTTCTTCATTATAGATATAAGGATATATTCAATAACTGTGTATAATTCCATAACAACAACAATAACCCACCACTTTGAACCTTTTGTTCAATATACATTTCTCATAAGAACTAAAATTTTGTTTTGTTTTTTAGCATACAAAATCATTCTGCCAAGACAACAGGATTTCAGTTGAGGATGTTTGGATGCAGCTGGAAAAATAAAAGTAGCCCCTCCGGGAAGGGGAGCCAATGTCTCTTCTAAAGTACAGCTAATAAAAAATAAAATTTGTCACGAAATTTCAGTTTTATTTAATATACATTACACTAATAGAGCTGATCTTAAAAACTGCTGTCCCAACATGAGACTAATACAGCTCTTTGAGCAAATACTGCTCTGATGGTAAGGGAACTGAAACTGAGTTTCACCATCTGCAAAAGGACAACCCCATGATGCAGCAAGATCACATAGTAGTTTCATATCGTTATTATCCTGGATGGTTAGAGAAGAGAAGGTGGTATTTGTTGCTTTTGCATAACACCTCTAATTTTCTTCATGGTACTTGACATGAACCACATTAGTCTCACTCTAATTCCATTACAGTTTACATTCTCTTCCTCTAACTCAATTTCTCAGGATTAACCCACCTCCAAAGAAAAGTAATTTTCCTCTTTGCCTTCCTCTTATCTCACTGAAACCTTTATTAAATGAACTTCCTGAAATATAAGAGACTGTTTTTGTAATAGGTTTAGTTATTTTTCCCTGAAGAAAAACAAATTCAAGAGCAGTTTTTGACAAGGAAGAGCTTATATCCAAAACTTAAAACCAATTTAGGATTGTCATCAAAAAAAGTACGAATATTCCTCTAGTAACGGTTTCATGCACTGAAAAAAATTATTACATTTTGTCAAAAATGTTTATGAGTGCAACTTCTAAGCTCTAGTATCACACTTTCTTTCACTTCTTTCAGAAAAATGTACATTCCTCTTGAATTAAGTGAAAAAAATTGTTCAAGAAGTACACACTTATATTCAAGTGGAGCAGAACTTATGTGGAGCCACAATGCCTGAGACACTGAGATCTGTGGAGTCCTCTTCTGAGTAATGAGTCTTCAAGCAGATGGTTAAATGTTTTCTTCTGTTGGAGCCTGCAGAACCACATCTCTGGTTCTGAGCACTATAAGCCTCAGTTAACCTTTAATTTTCCTTTGAGACACTGGCAAGGTGTTTGGTAGCTCAAAACCACTTTTTATAGCAGGAGGAAGATGGGTAGACTTTATACAAACCACCATAAGATTAAATGAAAATAAGAGTATCAGGTAATAATCTTCCACATGCTGTTCTCAGAGAAAAAAAAATAAAAAAGAAAAAAGTAAGTTTGTGCAAACCCAGTCAATTGGAAGGAGCATGTATTTTGACCCTTATGGCAGAACTCTACTGCCCATGAGCAGTGAAGTGTCCTGGCAAGTGTCAAAGGACAATTGTGCCAAATGATATTACAAATGATCCAAGCAATGTCTAACAGCTTATAAAATAACACCATGGCATGACATGGGGAGTATGTTATTAAAGATACTCCAGTCATTGACAGCTTGGAAACAAATTTTACTGAGGTTTCTGATATTTTAATTTTATTTAAAAGAACAATAGAACAAATAAGCACCTTGCTGGATGTTCATTGTCAAAGCAGCTGAGCTCTGTTTTGGCTGAGCTTTGCAGTTCTTGCAAGACAACGTAGAAGATGCCATCTCTTGCAGGGCAGCAGATGAAATCAGGTGTTGAGCACAGAGGGAGCACAATTTACTCTAAATATTTTTATCAGCCTCAGCAAAAACTTTGTTTCATAAAGGATAAAAAAAAAGTCTTCCTCTGCAAACAAAGATGTTAATAACTTTACATGATAAATGCTTGCCTTCCTCTAGACATTAAGCCGTTTTTTTGTGCAGGCTTTGCAGAAACTGTAAACTGAGTTATAGAACAATTTTCCATTCCTTTGATACAGCAACTATAAAAGAACACTCAAGGAGTGCACAGAGCTCCAAGGGAGGAGCTAACATGGCCACTGTATAATTGAAAAACTGTAGAGGTGATCTCGATGGAGAGGGGAAGACGGATAAATCTTTATGTCTATTTATTCTCCATTACCACAGTGGTAGGATGGATGATTTGGTTTGGTTTTTTCATTCTTTTGTCCTGAGGTGAGGAGATGTGTGTGAAAGAAAATCACTGGAAAAGCAGTCAGAAATCTATTCAGAGCTGAGTATAAGGAGTCCAAAAATGTTACTGAAAGCAGTAGAAAGCAAATGTCTTTGCTCTACCTCTAATCTACTTACTCAGAAAGTAAACTACCTAAAAGACAAAACTAAGTGGTAAGATAGCATACATTTTGATTCCTTTCTCATTTTAAAACTGGTGTAGTAGCTTTCATTTAATTTTAAAATTATGGCAACCCCTGTTTAGATTCCAGAGGTTATTATTTCATAAAGGTGTTTTTAATTTGTAGGTTTTGCTATTTGTCATACCTACAATGCAGTGTTCAAGCCAGAAAGTGTCTATATTATTTATTAGAGTAATTTTATCTGCATTAATAACTTTGTTGACTGAAAATAGTAGATGGGAATTTCATTGAAACTCTCCACACTAGGAAAACTACTCACTTGTCCAAATACTTAGGGATTCAGCTTTCCAGCTATCTGAAAAATACTTTGAAACAAGTAAATATATACAGTGAGAAAAGAAATATATTCCCTGAAAAAAAAACCCCAAAACCCAAACAAACTCATCATTTGTTGACAATAAATACCAATATTTAATATTTTTTATATCAAGTGATCATCAAACACAGTCTGGATCCCACAGGTCCCTGAAGATCTTGTGTTATGATACTTAAGTAGTCCAAAATTAAAATCTATTGGAAGTAGCTGACATTATATATCATAATGTTCTAGATTTGTTGCAGATTCTCATAATTTGGTAAACTTAGAGCATATGCTGAAGCATTTCCTCTTAAACAGTGTTAAGAAGAAAAAACTTCCACCCACAGAGAGATCAATGATAAACTGCACATGTATAGTATTTCTGAAAAAGACAGGACGAATTTAAAAAAAACAGTATTCAGACATCCAGATGCTGAAGGGAATATACTGTACAGGGACTAGTCAAGAAAGAGAGCATAGAGACAGGTCTTTTCATCTCCATAATGGCTCTGTGGGCTGGTAGTACTGCAATGGCTTCACAGCCCACTGAAACAGATGGAATGGCTGCCTTTGGAAGTCTCAACCTTATGGTCACATGCAGATTCCTACTTCAAATATCAGGTCGAATATTTATATGTATGGAAAAGGAACTTTACTGGTAGGAAAATGCCCAACAGAAGTAGAAATTGCACTGACTTAAATCTGACAATCAGACTTTTTTCCCACCTAGTGCAAGGTGGAATGCAGAGAGCAAAGATATTCGGGGTGTTCCTGTAAATGAGGAAAAAAAAAATCCCGATCAGCAAGGAAAAAATGTGAAAAGTATGGGAGATGTAATGGACAAGAAAGAATGAAAGGAGGAGACAAAGAGAAAAGGACTTTATGTTCTTCCTTGAGACTGACAATGACAGAGATGCTACAAAAAGCACGAGGGCATTACAGAGTGCTGCAGAGGTATTTGTTGTTCTGTCAGATTAGAAATAGAAATAACTCACTAGTCTGAGCCTGAGGGACACTTACATAAGACTTCAGTCTAAAAGTTGACTCCTGTAAGATTTAAGAGCAAAGGGAGAAAATGAATAATACAGAAATATGTTGGGTTGTGTCAGTTTTCTCCCATTGAAATATTTTTATAAATTTTGTTAATATCCCTTTTAAAAACACATTTAAAAACACAGAACTTGAAAGACGTTTTGTGCTGCTAACTGTTCACTTCACTTGGGAGATGAGGAGGGGATTACGATGGGCTGTGACTGTGCCACAAAATGGGCTGTGACTGCCTGCCCAAAAATCTCCATGTGGTGACAGTACCTTTAGCCAGCTGCCAGAGCTTAGATCAGGTCCTGGCCTTCATTTCCCTGTCATAGAACCACGGCAGAAATCCTTTCAGAAGAGGGAGCTTCTGCTGTTAGGACTGTAATTAGCAGCTGAACCTCTGTGTTTAAAGCCATCTACTGAAATAATTCCTCAAAACCTTGCCATTTGCTTAGAAAGAAAACTATGTAGTAGAATAAAATCATCATGAGCTTTTTCCTCTCTCTTCCCCAGGTAATGTAAAAGCATTCCTCCCCACTGGTTATATCTTTTGAACGGTTTTCACATAATGATTGGCTAATTAGAAATATTTTCATGTGTCATTTGAGCATATTTAAGGTGTTTCTGTTTTCGTGATGTGTTCACACGCGTTGACAGGGGAGCAGGTGGATCATATCAGTCCCTGACAGTTCAGTGGCTGTGAATATTCCACTCCTTGGATTTATGTCATTTATTAGATCTGATTCTGCATGCATATTTCAGGTCTAACACAGTGCTGTATTTTTAAATCCTAATTTTCTTGCTGGCTTAAAAATGTGAAAATAACTCTATCCTTTAGCTATTTTTCAGCTTTTACTGCCAGTTAGAAAAGCCCTATTTTTTCCTTTATAAAAGTCCTTCATTCATTTCGATCGTCATTGTGGATATTTTTTATAATCAAATGCCATAATTATACAATAATTTTTCAAAACAGTAAGACTGTATTTTTGGAAGAAGGCAAGCTGCAGCAGTTTGGGGGAAGCAATCTCAGTCTGTCTTCATATACGAGCTGGGTTCAACACTTCTCTTTGAGTACTGCTCTGGGACCTCAGAAGGAAACGCTGTTATTCATGGTGTGGTGAAACTGGAAGTTTACTTATGGCACCATCCTTACCATCCTTTTCTACAAGATGCTAGGTAATAAATTACATTTTTCTTAGCTGTTTTGGGCTTAAAATCAGGCAGAATTTTTAATTTATGTTGCAGCTAAGTGACCTGGCCTTTACAGCAGAAGCTCACTAAAGACATAGAAAAGACAAAGAAAAGACAGTCAGATATTTTCACCTCTTATATCAGTGGAAGTTTTCTTTGTCCTTCAGGTAACTCCCTAACCTTGAAGCTGGAGCAGTTCTGAGATTTATTTAGAAGTTCAGAGCAGCCATGTGATCAAGGTGCCTTGTTGCCACCTCTGAAATGGAGCACTTGAGATCTGGGCTCCTGAGGGCAGCTACAGAGATATTAGCTCATACTGCTCAGGGGGGGTCTATTTTTCCCTGCCTTAACTTGTATGCTGCAATTTTCTGTTCTTGGTTTCTCAAGATAATTCTTGTTGGTGTGCAACTCAACTGAAAAGACACACATTGTGCCTCAAACAGTTCTGCAACTCTGTTTAAATTGCAATTAAGGCATTCTTCTCCTAATTAAAGATTTTGACCACTTAAATCAAAGGGTTGTTTAGGGATTTTAATTTTCCATATTCTGTTCATTGATCAAAATGCAGTTTACAAATATTCTTATTAACATGTGCAAAAGGCTGTGCCTTTTCTGACTTTGGCACTGTGGTCCAATTTATTTATGAACTTTGAAACAGAGGACAGTCCTTGTTTAAGACTTCATTTAAAAAAAAAGTTCTGTAGAATGAAGCCTTTTAAAGTTTTATTGGTGTCTCTGTTTTATATTAATTGTGTTGTATGTCCCTAGGTAATTTCACAAAGGGCATTTTAGAAAGACAAATTCAGCTGATGGATGAATTTCTCTGCAGAGGTTTATTAACATTTTTGTCAATTTATCCCATTAAATACAGCAATATCCCTAGGTGGTAGTGAAGTGCAATAGCAGCACAGGCTTCACACAATGATGGCAAACAAATTCCAATAATTTTCTCAGTAGTATCCTCACAGCACAAGTGAAATGCTGATCTTTACAAATATGGCTGGGTAAGTAAAAAACCCCACAAAGATAAAACCCAAAATATGTATTTATGAATATTAATCTAGAGTAACCATATCTTATTATGTCCTCAAACTTCAGCAGCAGCCTAGGGCATGGAATTAAGAGGAATTAACAGTATTGACAACAATATTTCCTCCAGTAAAGCAAACATGCCAGAAATTTGCATAAACGTATGTAAAGGCTGACAAATGAGGCATATGTAGCAGAAACTTGACCCTTGAATCTCACTTTATCTGAAAGAAGGGATAAAACATACAACCTCCCCACACTCCAATGCCCACAAATGTCAGTGACATGGTTCCTCTTGCTTTCAGCAGGCAGCGTACCAGGTGCAATAGGATATCAAAAAAAGCTTGACATTCAAATTTTGACTACTAAATATTTACAACAATGTGCTTATGAATAAGTTACATTTCTAACAGGGATTTTTCAGCAAACAGCTTCAAATAATTAATTTGAGAAACTGCAATTTATCTTTTTTCAATCATATCTTAAAAAAGGAAAACAATCACTGAATAAATTATTCATTGCAAACTACTCCCTCCTGTGACAGTGATTCCCCATTTCTCACATCACAATGTATTTACTTTTACTTCATTACTTTTCCTATAACAAAAACATAAGTGCTTATAAGATTTTAAGAAATATTATGAATGCTACATTAAAGAATATAAGTTAAACTTGTTTAAAACATTTTTGAAACTAAAGTATAATAGAATAAGGATAGTGGAAAGAAATTAAGTAATAAAAGGGATTTAAAGTACTCTGCTACAAAAGCTGATCATAGTATTAAATATTACTGTAAAAGAAATTATAGATATCATTGAAGTTTGAATTATTAGGTTGTTCATAGTCAAAAAGTGGGAAATACACCTGAAGTTACACTGTAGGGGGAAAAAATTTCCTATGACATTGAACACAGATTCTGTCTACATTATCGCCTGTAATTTGCGATTTCTGCTTATGTACCCATATGCAGTAAAAATTGTTTGATTTTTGGTACTTAACACCCTAACAAAGCTATAAGTGCTCTCCATCTCCTAACAGGCCTATGTCTGCTTTGCATATCATTATGATTTCCAGCAGTGGGCAAACTTAGTCTTTCAGAAACTCTTTCACGTTTGCTTGTTTGTTTGTTTGCTTGCTTTCAACCAGGACAGACAAAACAGAAATCAGGTGGCTGGTGATGAATAACATAAAATGCACAAATAAGAAAGTCTGCCAAATACTGAAGCATCTCCAGTATTCAATTCTCCCTTTGAATACATATATCCAACCCTGTTCAGAAGTATTAATGTATCAAAGAGTGTCATTTTTCCTTGCTTGGTGTTTTTCTAATGTTTCCACCGAGAAAAAGACAGCTTATTTTTCTAATTGCGAGTTGTCTTTACCAGCAATGGAAAAAATCCACTCGCAGTTTCCAAACACAAAAAAATTCTGGTCTTTTTTTTTTTCTCTTGAGAATGAGTCATCAAATTATGCACCTCTTTTTTTCCCTTCAGAACAGAATAATTTCATCCCAGGCTGAATTGTAGCCATAGATTTCCAGCACACTGAATTCTCAAATAAACCAGTGCTCATTTATAGACATGGGTTTTTTTCCTGGTTATAAAATAAATATCGGTTACTGAAAAGTAATTGCTAGGGTTTTTCATTATCAGTTCCAAACTATAACCAACAGATAATAACCAAATCCATGTGGCTGTTATTTAAAAGAATATTTATCTCAAGATGACTCTTCAAGGATTAACAGTCTATAGTTTCATTAACTTTCAACAAAATACCTTCTTATTTAGTGTCTTCACACCAATCCACCAATCATAGAATTTTCTCATGGAAAATCTCACTGAACAAGCTATCAGGAACTCAAAGGCAAGACAAATTTAGATAATTTTTGCATATTTGAAGTTAAAAAAATATTTCCATTCTTGGCTTTAGATAAAGTTTTAATTTTGTGCTCACACATTTAGGACTCCTTTTTAGAGCTTAGACCTTCAGAGAAATACTAATTCCCTTGGATACAGCTGAAATAATGATGTTGCACAGCAGCTCATTCGTTTCCACTTTGTATTTCTCTGTAAAGCCCTGGATTTCCAACTCAGGTCAAACACTTGTGTCTAGTCACTCATATAATACAGTAAATACTCTCATACTGGATATCAGATTTTTGAAATGAGTTGAATATTGAATGAAAGCTCACAAATAGACAACATTAATAAATTATTACTTATTTGTTTATTTATTTATTTTTAATTTAGGACTGGATCCAAACAACAAGACAGTCAGTGTAAACATACTCCAGATAAATTGCTGTAAGTTTCTGGCCTGGAAAACTCTTAATTGGCTAGTTGGACAGTAAATATAAGTCTTGATGTATTTTTTTAACAGTGAGGATGCTAAGTATTCATGAGATAAATAGTATTTTACATTCAACATAGTAATCAAGAGAGAACTTTTCAGCAAGGTGATTCTATTTTTATATTTTTACACTGAGAATTATCAATGTCAGAATTACAATCAATACAATACTTCTGCATGAGGGAAATGCATACTCCTATAGAAGGTTAAGAAATTTTGAGTATGGTCTTTTCAAATGACATTTTTTAATGCAATCTATATTAATCCACACAGAAATTTTTTTCAGAATTTGCATTCTTTTTCACTTTTCCACATGCTCATTTAAAGATGATATACAGCAAATAATTTACTTGTATGAGTTTTATAGATAAACTGCTCATAAAGTTCTGTGGTTAATCACAAAAGACAACATAGTTCTTGCAGCTGGTATTGGAGAAGAAATTATTCATAAGACTGTCTATGGGCATATTTCCAACTATTGATTGTTTTGTACAAATCCAGTCAAGTTTCTCTGATACAGCTCTCTTCTGTTTATCTTGGAACGAGAAAGGCCTCTTCCCAGACAGGGATCAAACATTAAAAATAAAATGATTGATTTTGAAGTGTGAAATGTAAGGGCAGCAAGTCCTAAATTCAAAATAGATTAGATGTCCAGGAAAACATTTAAGCTCAGAGGAATACAGTGTAAACCCTCTTTAGGCAACTAACTTCCTAATGCATGGACTCAACAAAAAATCTATCTATTTCAAGTGAGATAAAAAGTCTGAGCAAAATTATTTAGAAAAGGGGAAAAAAATTAACATTGTGTCCATTAATATCAGCATCAATCAAAAAAAATTATTGGAGGCTGTCACAAGATAAAATTGATTTGGCTTGCCTAAAAATGATTGCTGCTCTTTATTTTCTTTCCCTGTAAAATCTTTCTAGTGACTCCTACCCTGACTACTTACTTGTAGCCATTAATTAAAATGTAACTTTCAGGAAAAATTGTTTTATCTCCCTTGCATTCTACCTGGTGACACAGGAATCCATTTCCAGGTTGCAGCTCGGGTAGAGTTACTTTCCTTCAGAGTGGCTGGTATGGGTCTGTGTTTTGGATTTGTGCTGCAAACAGTCTGATAGCACAGGGGTGTTTTTGTTATTGCTGAGCAGCACTCACACTTAGACAAGGCCTTTTCTGCTTCTCATGCTGTCCCACCAGCGAGGAGGCTGGGGGTGCACACAGCCAGGACAGATGACTCCAATCGACCAAAGTGACATTCCATACCATGGAGCATCATGCTCAGCATATAGTCCTGGGGGAAGAAGAAGGAAGGGGGATGCTCAGAGTTATGGCTTTGTCTTCCCAAGTCACCATTATTTGTGATGGAGCCCTGCTTTCCTGGGAATGGCTGAACTTACATGCTTGCGCATGGGAAGTGGTAAATGAATTCGTTGGGTTGCTTTACTTGCACACGCAGCTTTTGCTTTACCTATTAAATTGTCTTCATTTCAACCCAGAGATCTTCTCTCTTTTACCCTTCCAGCTCTGTGCCGCATCCCACAAGGGACAAATGTGTGACTGGCTGTATGGGGCTGAGCTGCCAGCTGGGGTTAAACCAGAACAAGTTCTCAGAAACATTGCACTTCAGAGATACCATGAACCACTTCACCCCATCTGAAGATGGATATTTAAATAGTTTGTATGAATCAGCCAGAAATTTCTATTGCTTTTCATCTCTAATAAATGGCCTTTGGTGGTATTAAGAGAATCTAGACATCCAAAGATATCCTTCTAACTCATGCATCCTTCACTTTCTGCTCCACATGGGAGACAGAGAATAAAAAGAATATTTATCATAAACAGTTGATGACTAATTGAACTAAGAAAATACTCAACATAGAACAATCTCAGTGTCTGGAATTCTTCACAGCTGGAAAAAAAATGGCAAAACCAGAAATGTTTCAAAGAAAAAATAATGTAATAGGAGCTGGTGGTGATAAGGAGGGTTGATTTTCTTTGCCAAACCACACTTTCTGCATTTGGCCAATCTATTGATGTCAGCAGAATCACGTATCTGCTTCAAGCACATCAATGCATTCAGAATATACATTTGTGGTGATGATATAGAAGGTGGAGCAAACATTATCAGATTTGTAGGTTAGTCAGATGACAATATTAACATCAACAAAAGATGGAGCATTTTGGTCTCGTTCATTCAATAGAAAATTCCACCAAAATTAATGTCTTCCTAGATAATAGGACCATTCTAACACTTTACTGGTCGGACAAAGAGGGAATCCTTTCCCATTTCTCTTTAGTCCTAGATAAATGTTCTCTTATCTCACTAACTTATCTGTAGCACATCTTGTCACCAATGGAAGCAAGCATGAATTTTACAGAAACAAGCTGGAAGGCAAAAAGTAAGTAATGGACTTCTTGCCTCATGGGCCTAAGACCTTTAAGTGCCTAAGAAGCACCACAAGAAAGGTTACTAAACAGCCAACCCAGAAGTAGGAGATAAAAGGGACAAAAGTGAGGAAAAAGAGGCATGAAAAAGCTCAGGGGCAGAGGCAGGGAGCTGGTAAATCACATTGTGCACTGCACAGTTTTAAGACGAGTTTGTGCAACGTAGGAGCATCCTTTGGTTATTGAAGTTTTTTTCTGATGCAGGCTCTCCCTGCATCTCACCCTAATAAAACCTACATTTGTCCAATGCCCACATCTCAACTCCCTGCCACTTCAGGGAAAATCAAATGGTAAGCTAAATAAGTAAAAAAAAAAACACAACAAGCAAACCTGAAGTCTTTCTTAGTTTTTAAATTAAGGTTTAGCAGGTATATGAAAATAAACAGTGGGGTAACCACCCTGCTTAAACAAAAGATAATGAGAGTTAAAACTTTGCTGACAGCCAAGATCGTAGCAATTCAGTGAGTATTTGCAGGTTTTAATCTAGTTCCTTTAATTGCCACCTGCTCCCCAAATACCCTGGCCTCTTGCTTCTGCCCTCACATTGCCAATTGGCCCAAGCATCACGTAACAGTGCAAACAGATTATCAGATAGGAGAAATCAGTTCAGTCAAAAAGTTACCCAGAAAAGTACTTCTAGCTGGATCAGTGCCCTGATAATGTTTACCTCCTGGCTGCATAAGCACTTGCATTAGTCACATTTGAGTGGGGTGAAAACAGCCAGAATGGCTAAAACCTTTAGACATAATTTCCCCAGAAAGCACATTTACCTTTCAGGCTGTCTGTGCTTCTGCGTGCAGAGTGAATTTCTTCTCTCTCTGCACGATGTGTAGTTCCTTTGCACAGTTGCTCAGGACTATGAAAGCCCATAATCAATACTCTTTGTACATGCTGTTGCAAACTCTGAGCGAGGATGTGGGGGACAAAAGCTCCAAAGAGGGAAAGATGTAAGCCGTAAGGGAACTTGCCATCCTGTACTTATGGGAAGTAGTTTCAATATTTATGGTGTTAATCATTAACAAAATAACAGAAACAACCAAGGCAAACAATTATAAGTTACTCTTTCATATACTCCAGATGTTATATTACAGCTCATTTTAAGTTTCTTCAGTAGCTGTTTGATATTTGAGTGGGGGTTGTGTTAGAAATTGTGTATTGAATTAAGAATCAAATAAGGCTCTTAAGTTTTATATCATTTGCAGACTGAATTAGCTGAGAAAATTAAAATCCCTCCTGCATAATCTCTTTGATCCTTGCAAGCAAAACAGAGTCTTCGAATAGAAAACAACCAAATAATAATTTTTCAGTCTTCTAGTGATAATATTTTATATTCATGTTGGAAGCATTTTGAAATTTTTTTGTTTAATTCTAGTCAGACTAAAAGCCTTGAAATATAGAAATTTGAACAGAAATAGTTTATTTGGTACAGTTAGCTTCTTGTTTTCTGAACAAAGAGATTTCAAAAAATATTTTGTAAAATTACAGCTCATAGAACTATCATAAGTGCTTTCCTGAACAAGGTGAGAGCTGTTACTCGACAGATTCATGATAGCTCAACTTGACCTCTCATTGTACAATAGAATTGGACTTCTGCTGTGTTGTAGATGGTCTTCTTGGAAATATCCAGATGTCTCCATTAGTTTCTAGAGGTTTTTCACCAGATAGAAAACATTGGAAGTGGTTATAGCAGCATATGCTCCTGTACCACAAAAATAAATAAAGCCAATGATGGTATGAGTGTTCTGCAAGTTCTTGACAGAGGTTTTGATAAATACTTGTGCAACATGTATCACACATATACATGTGTTTGTGGGCATTTGTGTAACAAATTTTTAGCTGAAAATTTTCCTTTGGTTTTAGATAAAGAAATCCAGAAGAAAATTATAATTTGATCAACATTTTACTGTATATCAAACAAGCACAGTTTGAAAGAGTTTCGTTATGCTAGTACTGTAGACTCCTGTTCTAATTCCACTGGGTTTAGAGCAGCTAGTTATGAAGCATTTTATGAAGACAGAAAAAAGCATGCTTGAGGCAGCTGGATTAGATCACTAAACCATCAACCTCTGCTTCATATTTTTCATGGTTTAACACCAGCCGACAACTAAGGTGCACACAGACACTTGCTCATTCCCCCACCACAACTCCCCCGTGTGATGGGGCAGAGAATCAGGAGTGTAAAAGCTGGAAAACTCGCGGGTTAAGATAGAGACAGTTTAATAGGGAAAGAAAAAGCCATGCACACAAGCAAAGCTAAGCAAGGAATTCATTCACCACTTCCCATGGGCAGGCAGGTGTGTTCAGCCATGCCCAGGAAAACCGGGTTCCATCTTGCGTAACAGTGACTTGGAAAGACAAATGCCTTCATTCCAAATGTCTTCCCCTTCCTCCTTCACCCAGATTTATATACTGAGCATGACATTTTACGATATAGAATATCCCTTTGGTCAGCTGGGTCAGGTGTCCTGGCTGAGTCCACTCCTAACTCTTTGTACACCCCCAGCTTTCTTGCTGGCAGGGGGGTGTGAGAAGCAGAAAAGGCCTTGACTCTCTGCAAGCTCTGCTCAGCAGTAACTAAAACATCTCTGGATTATCAACACTGTTTCCATCACAAATCCAAAACACAGCTCCATACCAGCTACTGTGACGAATATTAACTCCATCTCTGCCAAAGTTAGCACAATATTCCATCCAGGAAACAACCTGGTTTATAGTCTTCTAAAACTCAGAAGAAAAAAAGTGAGACACTAACATAAAACTACCAGAAAATTATCACACCACTACAGGGCGTTTAGTATGCACACATATATACAATAAATACCTATTAAATGGAAAGATGAATTGTAGCTTGTAGTGTGAAATCATGATATTAGTTTGTGATCTTCAGAACAGTGGTTAAATCCAGGTAGGCCTATAGTTTGGAATACAATTACAGTGATTTTCATCACTGTAACTGGAAAATTTTAAATTTAAAAAGAAATCTGGTTCTTTCTTTAGGTTCAAAGTACAGACAGGACCTATGCTTTTGACCTTACTAAATCGGTAGAATGTTAGTTTGCCAAGTTCCTAGCACCTTCTCAAATGAAAATAATTAATTCTGATGTCAGCAGGACTCTTTCCCAAACTCTTTCCTTCTAACAGAAGCTCCAAATATATTAATTCAGTTTCACCTGGGAAGGGAATAAAAAAAAATTGTTCCTTTCACATGCAGCAGCATAAAGATATGACCTTTGAAATTCCTTGTAGAATTCTGCCACAGAGCTGCAAGAGAAACAAGAAATTGTCCTCAGCATGGTACAGCTCACGTTTCACAAACACTTCAGAAAACAGGATATAGTTTTCTCATGGGCACACCTTCAGCTCATTACAGAGAGCAAACTGTGAAGACTGCTCACAAAGCAAAATGAGTAAATTAATTATATGACAAGTGTTAATATCTTATTTGAAAAGAGGAATCCCCAAATATCAATTAAAAGTTCTCCTTAGTGTTGGAGACTGCTTAAATCTTAAAGGACAAAAAAAACCATCAAAAACTTAATATGAGAGAAAACTCATCTTTTTTTTCCTCTTTACAACATTTTGTAATATTAAAACAAGTCAACATTTTTTTCAAGCAGGGAGCTTCAGTGCTGAAAATCATATCTTTATACGATTAAGAAGTTTCCAGGGGAGTTTTTATTCCCATGAATAAACAATTCTGTCATTGTGACCAAAAAAAATAATTTCTAGTGGAATATTTTAATATATTTCTTAATCTAGAAACTCAGTTTTAAATTTAGGAATAATACAGAGTTAAAAAAACTTAAAACCATACAATTTTCTTCAACCTATTCAAAAAACCAGATCAACCTTAGCTCAATCTCAGTCAATGTTGAAATTGTAAAATAGTACCAAACTGGAAACTCTCCTATGTCTTAATGTTTCACATAAATATTGTGCCCATCAGCTAAATCCCAGATCTCTTTTACTGGTTATGTCACCTTAATAGACACTTTAATATCCAGAAAAGGCACTGGTTGCCATTTGCAACAAACTAAAAATGTCCCTAGCCTAGTCAGTACTACTCTTTCATCTCTGACACTCTCATTAACGTAATCAAAATGAAATGTTGCTGACATAGTAAGGGAGAGTGGGATTGAATTGTTCCTGCTACAGGATATGAAGTAGGAGGATGAGGGAAAAAAGAGATTCCAGAGAGAGAAACCAACACTATGGTGGTGGCTTGGCCTGCAGCTGGAGATGCTGCGGAGGATGGGCCAGACACGCAAGTGACCGAGGAGCCAGTGGGGCCAGGGAGCCCAGGTGTTGTATTAAGTAAAGGCTCCAAGGTCCAGGATCTCCCCCTGGATTGTGGTAAGGAGGAAGGTCTCTCCCACCCAGGCGTTGGAGTGGTATGCTCCCCTATTCAGTTGGTTTATCCCTGTCAATCTATGTTCTATATATGGTTATGTTCGGGAAAGTTCTCCCTCATTCAATGCCCCATTGGCTTTGTTCCCCTGCTCCTCCCCTCGCCTACCCCTATTGGTTTGTGTACTGCTACCCTCCCTTTTCTTCTTCCCCTGACCCTAATGGGATTGGCCCTCAGTGTTCCCTCCGTCCCTGTTTGCTTTGGTATATAATCCTCTGTCACCCTGTGCTTTTGGCTCTCATTCCCTGACCCTCCAAGAATAAACAGCTTCTGTGGAACATCATAAGGGGAGTCCACCTCTGACTCTTTATTCCCATCTTAAGGCATCGACTGTACAACTGCCTGTGCGACCATCTGCGCTGGTGGGATTAGCGGGTGCACGTGTGGTGGCTTCACGGCCCCCCTTGGAGTTACTGGACCAGGTGGTAGCCTGCACCCAGGATAGCAAGGCTCAGGGAGCCTTGGAACCTGTGAGGGACTCCAGGGAAGGCATGGCACTGTACCTTTCCTACCGGCTACTGCACACCACACCGAGGTACTGTCGGGCAAGCATGAGGCTTCTGGGAAGGTTGCGGCCACTGGCCAACTAGCCGGGCGAGGCCACGCCGCGACACAACACTACCTGGCTTTCTGCTTGTGTTGATGCTCTTACAGGTCACTTCCTCCCTCGATTTGCAGTCACCAGTTCTACACTGCAATCTCTGACTCAAAAGCATCAGCAAAGTTGGCATTTTAGGAGGTGGATGGTAGGTCTCTTGTTGAAGGTTAAAGGCTGTTGAGATCTGGAAGAATCTAGAAAAATTTTGATAGCCATGCAATGCAGGAAAGAAATGGCCATGTGCCAAAATATTAAATAAAAATAACATCCAGATATTCTTTGCAATAGATTTGTTCCAAAATAGAATTTGCACATTTGTGAATATATTTTAATATTACTTAAAAAATCCTGTCATTAGATAGAAATCATGTCTTCATTCATAGGATAACTTCTTATGTCGAGCTTGGATGACAAATCCTTTGTAAATTATTTGTTATTTTTTACAGTTACAATACTCTGTTCTTACCTTTATAAAAAAGCTGTGCTTGCCATCTTTATGCCTTTGACCTTTCCAAATTAAATAATCCAAACAATTTGAAAAACTGTCTTCTTATAAAAAGCTTGATTTTTTTTTTTTATACTCATTGATGTACTTATCGCTTGTCCCTAAACTTGTCTAGTTTTTCAATTTCCTTTTCTAAATAAGGCAACCCATATTGCAAGGAGGATTCCAAATTGGTCTGCATCACTGATCTATATAAAGACCTTTATAGAGTGTTTATTCACCTCAGAAAGCAAACAAAAATTAGTGTAAAGAGAATGAAAATAAATCCATTTTCCAAATCAATCTCATAAATTTTTTGAAGTATTAACACGGGTCTCTGGCTGAGAGCTTCTCTTTCTGTTGTCATTCTATAATTATCTGAAAAAGGCATTATTTCACAATACAGGAAAGTGGAGCAGCAATTTGTCTTATCGAACAACATTGTATGTCAAGTGGTGTGCAGTACTCAGCTGATGCACTGACATAAATCTGAACACACAGTTTGAAACTAATATTGGTTAGAAAACATAGATCTTGTCTCTAGTGAAATCTTAAGAGCAGAAATTCAGTTTAGTTTAACATTTTGAGAGCATAACTACTCACTCAGTTAAGATATCTTTATATACATTCTACTGGGTGAAAAATTGCTTGCTAAAATATTTACAAAAACAAAATGCCAAAAAAACCATACATCAAGCTCTCATAGTGACTTCAGTGATGATTTCTTATATAATATTAATTGGGTATCAAATACCCACTGTTTCATTTATCAAGCGGAAGGTTTTGTCTCTAATTAACATTGCCCTCTTTCTAGCTATAGGAATTGATAAATCTATGTTTTCACAAGAGACTCTTTCACTCTATCCTCCATTTGAAGACACAGTGTTGCTAAATTCACAACATCCCACTTCACGGAGAATATTAACATATTCTATTAGTCTTATCTCATAAAAGCTCTAAACCTGTGATATTTGCTAGTGTTAAATATTTCATTTCCTCACTGATGGATTCAGTTTCATTTTATGCCATCTAAATATAGCAGAGGAAAAGAACAGTCCTCTTTTCCCTTTGCATAAGAATTGTTAGTGTTTATGGGCTCCATATGTGTTTCTATATCAGCTTCAATAATGTTGAAGAAACTGTCTGAGAGAGTTCTCATAACTCAGCCCATCCAGGGCCTGCCAGAAAGTGATAGCACTGTCTTTTTTCCTGTCAGGTTGGTAACATACAGCTGGTAAGGGACTGAAACAAAACATCTCTGCTTGCATGAGACCATACCCCTGCTTTCTCCATATTTTTTTTGTGTGTGTGTGTATATGTATATAGGTCATATCTGTCACATATATGCCTATAAAGGGCTGTATGTATAATACATATACACATATATATTGTGTCCATGTATTTTCTGATGAAAATGTCCTGCGAAAATCATGCTGCACTAGATGGTTTTGAGTGTTAACTCCATCCTTTTCTTTATTAAGTTCATAACTGGACCATGTTGTAGCCATTTTTAGGAGTCTAAAAAAAGGTGCAACTGTCAGAGTTAAGGTCTATTAAATCAACTTGAAATATTCTTAGACTACAAACTGCTAAAATTGGTATATCACACTATATGATATCAATCTATAAACTAAAACAAATTATCTGCAATCAGAGTCAATCAGTTTTTAAGACTTCTGTAATAAAAAGAGACGGATAAGGCACTTTACTAGTAGGTGAGTCCTTTGAAAACAAACAATTATATGAAGACTGAAGGAATTGTTTCTTTTTTGTTCTGAGCTTTATGTTTGGAAAAAGTCTGTTATTCAACTGAGCACAGCAGTCAGGGGGAGTGTCTCTGATCATAACTTCCAAACGTATGAGCTCTGGGCAGCTCAGATGATTCAGTTGTATCAGTGAATTACAGACTTGTAAATACAATTGTTAAGTTGTTGATATAATAATTTTTTTAGTTATTATCTAGTTGCTTTCTCCATGCACTCCACAGTACTATCACTGTATATTTGTCAAGATTCCCACCATTGGTAAGACACTGGAATTTTTAGCAAGTTAACTGAAGAAGCTTCACTATACTTATTTTCTATCATTATTGAGTTGGGGGAAAAAAGCAACTTTCCAATCAAAATATATACTTTTAGAAAAATGTTGAGGTTAGTGCAACCTTGAGAAGTAGCCAAAGAATCATTTCAAATTATAATTATTCTGTAAAATTCAGATGCAGTTAATGATGCCAGTTAAAAATAAATGAAATTTTGATGTTACTGCAATTAACAAAAAGCCATGCTCAGAATAGTTACATTTTATATATCTGTCATATCCAAACTTATCAGTGGGATCAGCAGGTTTTCTCTTCCTGAGCATTGCTCCAGAATTCTTGGGAAATGTCTCTCTTTACCATCCAGGATTTTATTCTTAATTCTTGTTTCTTCAAATCATCCCATCTTTCTAAGAGTTTGTCTGTGAATTCTCAAGTATGGGGAAACATATAGGAACATTCTTTTGGTTTTTGCATATTCTATTACCACCCACAAAAACTGGATAAATTTCATAATTACACATCTGGGACTCCTTATCTCAACTGAGATAAACTCTCTGGCCGACAGCAAGCACCACCCATTCTGATTGTCTAATCTCATCTAATGGCCCATTAGCACCACCCAGTGATTATCTGATCTCAGCTAGTGGCCCATTAGCACCATCCAGCCTGACTGATAGCCCGACCCTGGATCATCTCTGAGAACCCTGGGGACCACCTCGGAGGACCCTAGGGCTCATCCAAGCTCATTACCGAAGCAACCAATAGAACATCAGGAAGATCCTCTTCCATTGTGAAAGACTCCGCCTCTGGGGGAGGTGCCAGCCAAGAAATACAGCATAAAACAAGGGTTTTGGATGGGAGAAGATAGACTTGATGGGACTCTACTCTTGACACTGTACTCTCGACTCCACTCCTCAGAACTGGACTCAGCTAGCTACTCCACTCCACTCCTCGGAATTGGACTCAGCTACTCCACTCCACTACCGGGACTGGACTACCAGGCCTTCCTGCAGGACCAGTGCCTAACTGGACTACACAGCTACCACTCTGGTCAACAGGGTATCAGGTTGTACCGTGACTCTGTCGGTTCCTTTAAGCCGGTGTTTCTGTATTACTGCATTTATTTTAACCTTTTTTATTAAAATTGTAATTTTGACCTAAAATCTCTCGAGGTATTCTGTGTGGGGTTAATTTCCCCTGCTGGTTTACAGCCAAACCAGCACAATAGGTTAGCAGAAGTACATAATAATCCCATTTTTCCTATTCCTTGAGGTCTGGAGAATTCAGAAAGCTTAGTTCTGCTTGCTTCAAAAAGCATGTGTGTATTGCAGATATACCATGAAAGGAAATACACGTGAAAATGTTCCTATTTTTTACAAAACTTTCAGAATAAATTGTCATTCTTGAAGAAGCCAAATATATCTGGGCAATGATTAATTTTCTAGCTATCTCAAACAGCAAACATATCTGAAATCCAAAAATCAAAATAAGATTTGAACTCTACTGGAGATTTTTTGGTGATAAAGAAGTACTGATTTAACTTTTTTTTTTTTAGCTGTTTTCTATTCTGTGTTTATTCTTTATAAAATGTAATTGGAAAATTAAAATATACTTCTCACTGAAAAAAAACCTAGTATACAACAGTGTGTGAAAGCAAGCTGAAATAAAGAACTCTGAAATCAACCAATACATTCACACAAAAGATCAGTCAGAATGTTTCTCTGCAGGGAAACCTCCAACTCATCCATAGGCAGAACAGGAAGGAAAATAGGACCTAGTCCTGTGCGGAGAATCAGAGGCTGAACATATTGTCAGTTTGTTAAGTAACCAACCAAAGTATCGGAAGCTATGTCATAATTATTTCCTGAAACTTCTGTGGACTCAAGAACTAAATTGTTTTCTTCCTGTAAGATGAATTAGAGGATATAGGCCCAGAACATTTTTGTCTTAATCTAATGTACTGATAAATGCAATAATCTAAATTACCAAGTAATTTAATTTATTAATGGGCATGTTGAACAGAGTTATTAGACAGCAAAAACCCTTCAGTATCTGATTCACAATTATCCAACACAAGGACTGAACAGAATGATTCATTTGCCTTCAGATAGATAGTAGTTTTTCCATTTCTCTACTTAAGGGTATGTCTCCACCTCATTGACTTATGTGATTTAACCAAGATTAAATGATCTGCCTAAGACTATAAAAAACATTTCTGGAGGACAGCCCAGGCCTTGCAACTCCATGGTTCCTGTTCTTATCAGAAACCAGCTTTCTGCTCCTTATCTAGGTTTAGTCCAGTGTCCTGAGGAGTTCAGTCTGGCTTGATGAAGTGTATGGATAGAAGCCTCACTTGGTGGTGCTTTCATTCAGACCACGCTCACTTTCAGCTGCACATTCAGTTGAAGCTTTTTTCATGAAACAAAAGCTCAGCTTTAGTGACAAACTCAGCTGGATTTGCCCTTTAGTTATTAATCTACCATTCAGCAGATAACATATTCCTTTTGTAATTGCTCATTTCATACGTTAATCCTAGTGATGCAATTTCTTTTCCACTTGATAGAGAATTCTACTTGCAAGTAGAACAGGTTATTTGCATTATTGTAATCTAAGTGAAATGACAGTAGACCAATACAACTGAACTATGGTAAAACACTGGTTCAGACAAAGTCTGGAAAAAGGCTAACAAACACAAAGTGAAAGCTTTCTGACAAATAGACAAGGCAATAATTACTTGTCTTGCTCCAAATAGCTATAATTAGCAGGAGAAGAGCTAATAATTTAAGTTATGCTGGTGATCTTTTGTTTCAGGATTTAAAAACACACACAAAGGCTTTCTCCTCAGACAACATGTCTAAAGAAGCCCTTCTCTTTACCCTTATTAGTACAAAATTTGTCATCACAAAATAGTTTGTCAACTCTCAGAAGAATAGCTGCATGGCAGCAACAATACAGTTTTAAATATATCAGCAAAGCAAGCTTTGTCATTTACAGCCATTATTGGGCTTCTGAGTGGATGGGTTGTACCTCTATTTTCCAATTATTTTAAGATTTCAATAGCCATGTAGGTAGGACAGAACGGGAGAGACAGGGACTGTGAAAGGAAACTTATCTTATGTAAAAAATTGTTAGGGTACAAAATACAAAACATGATTAAGGTACTGCTGTGGAACCTGCAGATAGAAAGACTCGTTACCTGCTGAAAGTGTCACTTGTGTGTTACCTGTCTACATAGCAAATGCTACAGGCAGGGAATGCAGTTCATCAATTGTTTTCATGCTGTGATTTCATGAAGTGGGGAGTGTGTAATATAGCATCAAATAAACAAAGAAAATAGAAGACCGTCCACAGGAATTTTACTGATGAGTTATCAAAGGAAAATGTGAGTCCACAAATAATTCCAAGAATGTGTTGAAGAAAAGAAGTATCTGTTAACTTTGAGCAGATTTTCCAAATATGAAATACACTAACAAGATCATGGCATGATCTTTGTCCCCACTTTGTTTTCAAGCTGATATTGAAAACAAACAAATATTTTTTATTTGCGAAAAAAACCCCAATATTTTTATTCTACTAGAGATAAATACTCTTAAATAATCTTTTATTAATGACACTGGGCATAGATCCTCCCTCTCAAAGGTATCTCGTTTTCAAAAGCACTCTTGTGGCTCAGAAGCTTATAAATACATTCTTTATCGCTAAGAGAAAAGCATGAAAAAAAATTATTTCAAGTGTTTGAGTATTTTTCAAGTTTTGTTTCAAATGCTTTCTTAAGGAGGTTGTTTTTCTTTCCTGCAACGAATATATTTTTTCTTTCCTTCAAAAGCCTGAGGGAGACTGAAGAAGTCAGGAATAGATGCAGGCTGGATATAACTGGGCTCAAGAAGAGTTGCTTTGGCTTCTTCTCTTGAGCAGAGGACATGAGGGAGCATGACTCCTTAGGCAATTGCTTGGATACCTACATTGCAGGCAGAGGGGACATGGATAAGGAAAACAGCTAACAAGGAAGTCTCAAAGAAGCAGAAGACAAATCACAAGGGAAGTTCTAGGGAATGTCAGTTTTCAGACGGATTGGTGAAGAAAGCATGGTGAGACAACGAGTATATGGCACCAGCAAAAGGGTCACAAAACTTGGAAATATTCTGGAAGTTACTGATGGCTCCTTCTCTATGGGACACAGCAGCCTGTGATGGCAGATTAATATATTCCATTGTTATTCATAACCAAGGTTTCAAATGTCTCTGAAAACAAGTGGCTGAAAGAAACACCTCTGCCCCCCAAAGAATGGAGAGAGAAGTGGGGTGAGGTGGGGGGAGGACAGAGAGAGGGAAAGAGAGAAGGAGAAGGCGTAGGATTATATGGGTTTGTGCCAACATGATCCGCTATAAACCTACACAGAAAAAGAATAATAGAAGGCTGATGATTTTTCAGATCTGAAAGAGCCAAAAAGATTGTGGACAACTATGGGCATTTTACAATGTTTGCATTATTAGTTGTAGCTCAGGCAGTAGTCCTGAGGCCACCTATGTGGTGCAATTTGACTAGTGTGAAACCAAATTTAGGGCAGTGTTCTGAAAGCGTGACTTCAATTTAAAAGCTCGACAGGGACACAGGGTGTTATTGTTTGCTCTCCTGCCTACATGACATGAAGTCAACTGCACAAAATTAAAATATTTCCAGGAACCATCAGAAGACCACTGAGAACACTATGAATCTCTGGAACCTCATAGAGCTTCAAAATATAAAACCTGTAGAAAAGGGTTTGATGTTTAACCATGGCTTATATTAAAAAGGAAAAGAGAAAAAAGAGAAGTCACTCTTATAATTATGTCTTTGAATTCTATTTTAGAGCAGGTAGATATATTTGATGAAATTGCTGCTTTAAGACTGAAATTTGTAGAGTGCAAGGAGCGCAAAGTCTTAGTAATTTTTCATGGTAAGTCTTCTTGAACTTATAATGTTCACAAGATTAGTTATTTCCATCTTTATTGTACCTCTATCAATCTAACAGTGATTTGTATCTCTCTGTTTTATAAATTAAAATTCTTTGGAACAGTTTATGATGCATGCATATTTCTTGATTGCAAGGTGACATTTGTACAGGTGTATGTAGAAAAACCTTTTAAAAAATGAGGTGCTGGTTAAACACAGCAAACCCACTTTAGTTTCAAATACTTTTTAGCTGTGTTAAACTTTCCATATAGTGTAGTGGGCTGACCCTGGCTGGACTCCAGGAATCAACCAAAGATATTCTACCACTTCCCTCTGCAACTGAATGAGGGAGAGAAAATATAACAAAGGGTTCATGTGTTGACATAAGGGACCAGGAGAGATCACTCACCAAATGCTGTCACAGGAAAAACATTCAAATTAAAGATACTAATTGAATTTATTACTAAAAAATCAGAGCAGGATAAAGAGAAGTTAAAGAAGACCTTAAAAACACCTTTCCCCCACCCCTCCCTCCTTCCCAGCTCTACCTCCTCCCCCAAGCGGGGGAATAGGGGTTGTGAACGGTTCATCACACCTTGTTCCTGCCACTGCTCAGGGAGAGAAGTCCTTCCCCTGCTCCAGCATGAGGTCCCTCCTAAAGGACATAGCTCTCCATGAATTTCTCCAAAGCGAGTCCATCCCATTGGCAACAGTCCTCCCCATACTGCTGCAATGTGGGTCACTCTTCCACAGGGTGCAGTCCTTCAGGTCCAGTGTGGGTCCTCCACAGGGTCCTACCAGGAAACCTGGTCCAGCATAAGCTCCTCTCTCCACAGGTCCAGAGGAAACATTCCAGGAGCCTGATCCAGCAAGAGTCTCCCACAGGGTCACAGCCTCCTCTCAGGCATCCACCTGCTCCAGCGTGGGTCTCCTCCACAGGCTTCAGGTGGACCTCTGTATCCCCATGGACCTCCATGGTCTGCAGGGGCACAGCTCTGGTACCTGGAGAACACCTCCTCCTGCTCCTTTTCCACTGACCTTGGTGTCTGCAGGGCTGTTCCTCTCACATATTCT
The DNA here is from genome assembly GCA_013397565.1 of Ptilonorhynchus violaceus. Classification (NCBI taxonomy): domain Eukaryota; kingdom Metazoa; phylum Chordata; class Aves; order Passeriformes; family Ptilonorhynchidae; genus Ptilonorhynchus; species Ptilonorhynchus violaceus. Next base: position 156,374 of record VZRJ01001577.1, on the reverse strand, counting down.
CACCCTGCTTTTCCCTGGCCACAATTACAACTGTGCAAAACCTTTTTTGCTTCTTAAATATGTTGTCACAGAGGCATTATCACCATTTCTAATTGGTCCAGCCTTGGCCAGCACCATGTCCATCTTGAAGCCACCAGGGATTGGCTCTGTTGAGATGTAGGAAGCTTTTGGCAGCTTCTGACAAAAGCCACCCCTGTAAAACCCCCACTATCAAAACGTGGCCATACAAACTCAATGCAGATTCAAAGTATATTTGCTGAAACAACCAGACCGCATTTGTGGGGCAAAAAAAGAAAAGAGATATTTCCTGGCAGAGTTCATTAAGAAGTCAAAAATAAAAAATATGTCTTGTAGATTTTTTTAATAATTGCCTACATAAACAATGGAATGAAGTGTAATGTTTTCTCTGAGAGACTGAAGATTCGCTTTCACTTAGCTGGAAGTGAACTACTTTCCTGAAATACAAGGATATGGACTAGTGACCTGCTTGATGTATTACTTTAGCCCTTTATTTTATTGAAATACGAAGAATTTAGAAAAAGTGATGTTGAAGATCACAATACTTCTGTATGAAAATCAGGAATTTAAGCACAGAAAGGCAGAACCCTGAAAAAAAAATAAACTGATTCTATAGATGGCATTAAAGTGAAAAAAATTAGCAGCGGACACAGTAATCGCTGAAGGATGAAAACAATACTGTTAAACAGAAAATCAATGGCAACATTTGTACACAGAGTGACTTATATTAGATCTTATCATTGAACCTTAAACCTAATTGACACTCAATAGATCTGTCCTTTCTAGTTCTCCTTTCTAGTTTATGTCTATGTTAAAAAATGACAAGTCCTAGACAGCACATTATCGGATATTCTACAAAGCTTTGATTGGATAGGTCAATTTTCTAGTGTTCCAAAGGGCTCTGTGCCCATTTGAAAGAAAGAGCTGTATCTTGAGTAAGTCAATATGAAATAAAATCTTGGTGAAGAAAAGGCAGACAGTGAGTGAGACCAGTTAAGATCAATTCAGTGAAGACTTAATCCATTCATCATCGCTGATAGCAGTTTTTAAATGTCTTGTTCTTGTAGCAGCTGAGTCAGGACTCCTGGACTCCTCATATGTTGCTCAGATAGAGTGAAGTGTCTGAAAATAAGGTTCATGACTGCTATAACCCCCCAAATCAGGAGGAATTAATGAAGTGTGATTGTATCTTGACTCCCTCACACCCTGAGTCTTCAGGCTATGCACTTCCATGCAGATCAGCGGCAAGTCACAATCCAATCTGGAATTCCTGTTAAATGAAGCAGCAGATCATTGTTCTAAAATTTAATAAGGACAGAATCAGTTACATCTGCAGCTGGGAGACACTCAAGGCTACAGGAACAGATGCACTACTAGTTTAATTTTACTTGGGGAACCAGTCAGACACAGTTTACACATTCTGAATAAAATAATAACTAAGATGCTGTTATCTAGCAAATGTCTTATATAGATAGAGCCTCACGGGAGCACAGGCATGAGACAATTCTGAGTGTTTGCTTACTGGTGAATGTATACACAGAGAGAAAATTTAAACAGGTTTTTTTTGAAAAATGTTTGTTCTGCCCCCCCAAGAAGGAAAACTAAAATGGTTAAAACTTATTCAAGATAGGCCTTGACTGGATGAAATAAAAATATCTGTTTTCAATATAAGGCAGCTCACCTAATTTAGTTTATTCTTCCACCTGTACTCTATATCACCAGATAGAAAACTTTTAGTCTTCCACCTGTATCTCTTATGACTCATCCCAGAATGCGACTCACCCCAGAAGGTGAGCATAACCCAGGTTCTTGTTAATAGATCCTTTGGGGTGGATTAGAGTGAAAAAGCACTGAATGATTGGTGTTTGCAAATATATATATATATGCGTGTGTGTATATGTATGTACACATATATATATATGTATGTATATATGTTTTATTTTAGAACAATTTGGTTGCAATGGTAAGCAGGTATGTAGCCATTTTGGTTATTGTCTATTGTGATACAGCACTACAAAAGCATAAAAATATCACATAAGAAAATGTATAAGGAAAAGGAAAGAAATTACAAGAGTAAGAAGATACAGAATCACCACCCACAGATCCAGCAGTAAGAACTGATTATTGCAATTTCCATGTCTGTTGACATTGTCTGTTGTACTGTGTGGCAATGTCCTAAACATTTTAGCCAAGAAAGATTGCTTAAAGGTGCAAACTTCTTAAATGTAACTTTCCATTTAGGAAATAAAAAATCAGAGAATGGAAGAGAATGGGTTTTTCGTAGTGCTTGATGGGAAATATACTTTTGAACATGTGGGTTTCCATCTTAATTTAACATTATCTACAAGTTTACTGAATTAAGTACCCTAACTTTAAAATATTGATTGTATATGACGTAGAAAAGCTTCTGGGCAACTTTACTTCTGAAACCATAATTATATTTCTATATATCTCACTGGATCTTGGTAGCCATTTATCTTAGATAAGAAACAGCAGTCTACATGTGATTCTAAAGTACTCTAAAATTGAATAATGCAGGGAATACCTCACTCAGGTAACCATATCAGTCTGTATTACTATTAGAGCCCTACACTTGTGTTTTGTATGTATCAGGTGCATTTGTTTAGGTCTAATACTAAAGCAGATATAATGAATGATTTACTGAAATCAAGGACAGAAATCTATACTCGGGTTAATTGATATTGATTTGTAACTAGCACCACATTCAACAACATTGATATCACAAGAAGTGATAACATAAATTAGTGAAATTATTCTGTCAGATCTAATGGCAACAGAAAAGGTAGCATTTAATTTCCCGGAGAACTTTTTCTACAATATATGAATCTGCTTCTAGAACACTTTACAGTCTAGTCCTCTAGTAATCACATGATTTTAGAGAAGAAAATATATCAGTGTGGGTTGCTAGAGGAAGTTTCAATCTGTTCAATGGATCAAAAATAAGAACCAAAACCTGGCTTCATTGGAGTATATATGTACACATCCAGAAGGGTAAACCTGTGGGTCCTAACAAGAGATCTAGCAAAGTAGCATGATCAAGGATCTTGATACACTTTAGCCAGAAATAAGGTGTAATTTTGGATAGTAAGTAAAATAACCAATATTATGAAGCACTAGTGGGATTCTACTGATGATTTCAAACTACTTGTCTTTCTGGAAAGTGGGCTTTATTCAAACCAAAGATTATTCCCAGTAGTGTGCCAAATTTGTTGTAAGAGTTTGTGCTTCCTGTTTGTTCTGGTGGATTATGTTTTTACTTCAAACAAGTGAGCAAAGCCACCTGTTTGAAAACTTCCTGAGCAAGTAGGACCTGAAGTTTATCAGGTGAATGCCAAATCACATTAAAAAAACAGTTTGCCAGTATATAAATATCTGTGTGTCCACAATAAAAGCTTAATTTTCAATGTATCAGTCAAGAATATCTGCTACATGCTTAGTTGAAAATAAATACATTTCCATAAACAATTTTTTAAGAATTTTTGTTACGTAAAACATAGAAACAAAAATGTAAGTGAAATATAAGATTCTCCAAGAAAATTCAAAACACAGATTTGTTTTGGTAAACAGATTTGTTGTTAATAAGACTGAAACTGTTTGTTCTCAAATTGTATTTTCTCTACATATTATTCAAAAAGAAAGCCCTTTTTATTGGAAAAAAAAGGTTGAAAATTAAAAATGCTATCTTGTGGGGAAAAAAAGAAGATAATCACCATACACAAAACCTAAACAGTTTTTAATTATTCCTAGTTTTCTGGGAACCATCTCCTGAGAATGAATTAGATTACTGGGACATAAAAACAGGCCATGATGTCTCCTTCTGATGGGCTTCCTTATGAGAAGAAATTTGGGCAAAACATAACACAGGTTATGGCTGAAAATTTCCCAAGTGATACAATGCCTAGAGAAAACTCAGGATTCTGCATTTCTGCGTTTTTCTTGGATTTAACACCCTAGGAATTTACCAAAGTGTAAGAGTTCACAGTACTGTCCATCAGTATGGGAGAGCCAAAAGCAATAATGGCTGTCTGGTCGTCATCTCTTTTTCACTTCGACAGAAATGGCAGACCTAGCTAGCACAAAGTGGAATTCCTATAGCCTGAGAGAGAATACACATCCTTAAGCTTCTGGAAGACTTCGGGAAAACAAACTGACCATCTAAAAAGATCAGTTCAATTCGTGAACTTAGAAGTGTCAACAATAGAACACCAGTGGGTATTCAAGCCTGTAATTTCTGCCCTTCAAAGCATCAATGCATTAGTGGAAGAGTGCTCAAGTTGGCTTCCCCAACAACCAAGTGAGAACATGGCTAGATGGTCCAAAGCTGTAAGAAGATGACTACAATAGAAGACATAGAATCATAGAATCATCAAATAGTTTGGGTTGGAAGGGACCTTTCAGGTCGTGCAGTTCAAGCTCCCTGCAAGGAGAAGGGGCATCTTCAACTAGATCATGTTTCTCAGAGCCTCGTCCAACATGACATTGAATGTTTCCAGGGATAGGGCATCCACCACCTCTCTGGGCAACCTGTGCCAGGGTTGCATCACCCTCGTTGCAAAAATTTCTTCCTTATATTTAATCTAAATCTGCACTCTTCTTGCTTAAAAACGTTATGCTTTGTTTTATCACAAGAGGCCTTACTAAAAAGTTTGTGCACATCTTTCTTATTGTCCTCCTTTAAGTACTGGAAGACTGCTATAAGGTCTCCCTGGAGCCTTCTCTTCTCCAGGCTGAACGGCCCCAACTCTCAGTCTTTTGTCATAGGTGAGGTGCTCCAGCCCTCTGATCTTCTCTGAGGCCCTCCTCTGGAATGGCTCCAAGAGATCCATGTCCTCCTTGTAGCAGGGACCCCAGAGCTGGATGCAGCACTCCAGGTAGGGTCTCACCAGAGCAGAGAAGAGGGGCAGAATCCCCTCCCTCACCGCGCTGGCTGCGCTGCTTTGGATGCAACCCGGGCTCTGTTGGCTTTTTGGGCTGTAAGTGCACATTCCTGGCTCACATCCAGCTTTTCACCCAATAGTCCCCCCAAAGTCCTTCTCAGCAGGGCTTCTCACAGCCTTCATCCGCTGAACAGTCCATCCATCAAAGACATATGTCTCCAATTTAGAGAGAGGGATGTTGTGGTGGACCATGTCAAAGGCCTTCCAGAATTCCAGAGAGATGACTCGTTGGTGAATGTGTGAATATGATACTTCCTTCATTTCACAGCGTAAGGTTTCAAGACACCACAGAACTTCTTAGTGCTTCAAGAGGCATGTATTACTGTATAAATGTGTAAATACCTGCCAGAGGACATTGTGCTGTGGTGGACATTCCCTCATTTAGATTCTAATGCCCCCACGATATGTTGGATTTATCCATCAGGCAGTTGTTTTCATCAGATACAATCAGAATAAATAAGAAAGAAAAATGAGAAGAAATTTGTGTAGGATAGAAGCAAAAAGAGGGAAATAAAGTGGACTGACATTTGGAATGCATAAAAATTTAGGTCCCCTTTAACAGTAATTTTCTACTACAGAATTTAGCATTCCAATTAACACTAAAACCTGTGAATTCTGTTGCAAAATGGAAAAGTTCCCTGTTACTGCAGTTCATGTCAGTCTGAGAGGAGAATGGACAGTTGTCCTACAATAAATTGAAATATTTAAATTGTATCCTGTGGTATTTTTCACCCTGTAGTGAATTCAACTCTAGTCCTCTAGTAATCTGAATAATTTATTAGGATATTCTACTTCACCCATTGGACTTTGATATTGGTTTTGGTAATAAGGAAACAGTAACACACACAAAAGAAACCCCCAGGCATTTCTATCTCTTATAAGGGAATCTAAGGAAAAAAAATAATTTTTAATATTGTAAAAGATAAGTCCGTTTTATAAAAAGTGCTACTAGGACTTAAGCATTTGTAAGCTGCTCTTTAGACATACTCACTGCATTTCTTAAATGGAAGAATTTAGTTACACTGAAGCAAAAATAAACTCGAAAAACAAGTTAAGCTCAAGAAGAAACAGAACTTGATTTTAAAATCACATATATTTTATAATTGTTGATTTCATTTCCCTCAAATATTTCTTCAAACACAAAACAACGAAAACAAATTTCTCCAAATTGTAAAGAAAGACAGAAGGGCCAAGAGGCATATGGAAAGAGATTAATTTTGTATTTCCTTACCATTCAGACACAATTATCATAACATTATTTTAATGTTGTGTCAGATCACACCTAAGAAAAAAATCTCTGAGATTCATTATCTATTTACAATAAAGAAAATTATGTCTTAATAATAAATAATTTGCAGCAGCTTACAATAGGACTGTGCCTGACCACAAATGTTCTCCCGACAGCTCTCAAAGGGAATAATTAGGATATTTCAGATATATATTCTGAAATATCAGGATATTTCAGATTTATTTTAATGTTACTAAGAAAAAATATTCATAAGTCAAATTTCTTCTTTAGTAATAATGAAGAAAGATGGATTTCTTCCACACTTGAATGCTTCTGAAATTCTGTATGAAATGTGTTTCTTTCCTGCAGGAAAGTACCAAACTTAGAGTCCCATATATGTGCATGTACTATTGAGAGTGATCAATGTGATCGACATCCCTGAGATGCCTGCAAGACTGATCTTAGAATCTTTTAAACACCATAAATTTGATCATATTATACTTTAGATTCTATTATTTCTAGTGTAGAATTAATTTATTTTGGCTTCTAGATAGCCTGATTATTTAGCAGTTGTTCAAAAAGATTGCCTAGATATTTACAATTAAACAGTCAGAACGGGGAGGAGAAACCATGGGGAAATAAGGGAGATCATCAGGCTGTCACCAACAACTCAAAAGATTGGATAGCTCCAGAAAAAAAAGTGATAATTTGAAATGATCAGTCTATGTTAAAAGTACAATATTTTCAATGAGATTAGGTTTAAGATTAAGAAAAAGGAGAAATTATGTGTTTAATTCCTCTTCCTTTGCAAGCATCTTAGACTGACTACAAAGAAAATAGGGTACATCATATCGCTTTGTTCGTTAAAAAATAAAATGGACTATTGGAATCACAGTCTCTAACTGAATCTAGTGTTGCTGGAATGTCTTTAGGTCAAAACCTTTCTGGGTCCTGGCAAATGGGAGGGACATGGTAACAGCAAGGGTGTGGTCAGACCATCCTTTTTCTTCTAAATGAAGCAGAAGAGACAGACAGCAAAATAATTCTCAAACGTACCCTGACTGACAATGTGGTCCCTGCAGGACTGAAATATTCATCTCACAATCTGTTTGAAGTTCCCTGTATTAATTGTATTTCTTATTGAAAGAACTGGGGAGCGAAAAACCTGGATCCCATGGTTTTATCTGTCACAGCCATGAAAGACAGCCTATTCTGTAGCACTGTCAGTGTGTCTGACACAGGAAGAGATCAGTTGTCTCTCTTTGAGGCTTGGGTATGTCCAATAAATGGAAAATGTGGGAAGCAGACAGGCATAGATCACTGCAGATAAAAGAGGAATGGTGTTTTCACAAGTCATTTTACTGGTAGAGAAAGACTAAAACATATAGAGGCAGATGTAACTGGATATAATAACAACAAAGGTACCTAGAATAGAAACACTTGGGTGTTACCGGCAGTAGGAGGGAGTGTTTTACAAAGATTTTCAGGCTCAGGATATTTATTTGGGTTATGACGAAAAACTAGACAAAATATTGTGAAGTAGGCAAAGAGAGCTGACAATCTGCTGTACAAATAGCAATATGATTTCCTACTTCAGCCTACTGAAGACATTTCAAATAGATGAACTTTCCAAGCTTTAGGAAACCTTTAAATTTTTCTGAAGCTGAAGGAAAATTTAAGCTGTTTGCAAAGGACAACCTAAAAAGTCAATTGAGGATTTTAAAGGATATGGAGGAGTTGTTACCCTGCTTGATCTGTGAGTACTTGTGGATTAAAATTAGCTACAATGTTGCAAAATTCTGTAAAATTAAGCACTACCACTGAACAACACAAGGTCATTATGAGGAAAAATCTTATAAAATAAAACACTGACAGTTTTCTTCCATATGGGACAGACACACAGAGTGTAGTAGACATGAACCAGTATACTAAGGACTGGGACAATAAACTAGTTAAATAGAAGACTTCCAAAACAATTTTTTCAGTATCTAAGGCTTTCACAATATCTGTTTATCGGGGAGGGATTTTTTTAAGGGAAAATTGTTTACACAGGAAACATTTTTCTATATGTGTTTGTTTAGTGACAGTTGCCTAGAATTGCATAAAGCCTCCAAAACCAACTTAAACCAATCATTATTCCCCAGGTCTCCTCATTTCAGATACAACCTGCATGATAAAGATTCAGGTGGCAGTACTTGTACATTTATTTATGTCCAAATCTTAGGTGATATAGAATAAATTTTCCTGTGTTGATTAAATCCAAATCAATATTCTCTGTAAACATATTTTAACAATGAAATCTTTCTCTTACTCACTGCATAGAATAAATGAATGAAAAGAAAAAATGGACTTGTAACTGGAAATGACAGTAGTCCATAATACAGTGTGGATAATTATCTGACTAATGGAAAGTTATAGGGCTGAAGCATTAGTCTGAGAAAAGGATAGAATATTCTGTATGTATCTGTAATCTTACCTTTGAGAAGAAGTACCTCTTAATCTTTATTAATGCACAGCTTTAAAAATTAAATGTTGCATTTCATTTAGTTTATATCCTAAATTCGTCCAACAAAAAAGAATATAAATGATGTTTAAAATTGTTCTTGATGAACAGTAAACACTGGGAGTGGAGTGAAGTTTATTTTTCTACTAGAAATTTAAATTCTGATTAGGAATATAATTCTGAGTATTCAAAATTTGCAAAGATTGTGATGACAGAAAAATTCCACTGAGAAAAATATTTTTAGGTCAACAAGAATCGGCTTTGAGATTTTGTACCATTTTTAAATTGATTCAGATATGGTACATTGTTTTAACAAAACCACAGGTATTATTTGTACCTATAAAAAACACAAATGGTACTATTGATAATTAGACTGTTCAACTGCAAAGAATTCCACATGTAAATGAAACCCCCTCAGCACTCAAATAAGATAAACTATGCCCTGCATTAATGGGACTTGTTTTGTTCACTTGCTTGCCAAACACCTGCTGGTCGAGCAAGATTGCTGACTGGTTAAATTGATTAAACACCCATGTGGGGATACTGTATTGTTTCTTTAACTCACTGAAATGCAACACCTCACTTGGTGAATGACAAAATGTTTTTGAAGTAGATCATGTGTTTAAGAAGCAGCTATGTGGTGCTCTAGGAAAAAAATTACGCTTGGGAAAATTTTCCTTTTAAATGTCACTTTCTTTTCACCTTTTACTTTCTCTACTACAGTGGGGGAAACAAAATTTGTAGAATTTTCTATAGTGATTATAGGAAAAACAGGATAACAAAATTTTCCACTGTAATATATAATCATTTCTCACAGTTTTGTCATTTTAGTTTTTGTGGAATTACATGTGCCGTGAGGATGTTCAAATTCATGTGACAGGAAAAAAAATTTTTATTGTTACAACATCTCCTTAATCCATCAGAAAAGAAAGCTAATACTGCAGGAAAACTCTCAGTAGATGAGAGAAGTAACACTAATTCATGGAAGCCATCAGCTAGTTTACAAGTTTACAAAAAAAAAGGGTTGATATATGTTCAACAAATTATGCAACAAAAGTCATAGATCCATGTGGAAAAATGCAGAAAAACAACTAAAAGAAGTTATGTTGATCTGAATTGCTAATGAATAATAGATGAAAAAATACTCAAGGTGTGCAGGATACCAAAGTATGTTTTTAGTATTTGTGTTGCATACATAAGTAATATTTATTAATAGTAGATTCAATGCCAAATGTTAGGAGTATGATTTGCAAAGAATAGATATACTTGTTATGCTAAAGTTGAAGGGCAAGTTTTTTGCACCACACACACCTCAGTCTTGGTTCATCAATTATGCAGATTGTGAACCAGATGTAGCACAGTATTTTTCCTTCCTCCCCATGTAACTAAGGTTTCTTTTTATTGAAACAGAAGTAGATTCAAGCACTTTCTGTAGTAAAAAGTACAATGGCAGGAGCAGGGATGGTTCACATTTCAGTTTCATTCTGACAGAAAGTTAAAGAATGACAAAAGGTGAAAAGTGTTCAGAAATACCACAATTAAGATTCAAACACTTCATCTTTAAATGTCTTAATAAAGTAATATTTTTGCAAATTTTTTCCAAAGAAACTATTAGTCTATTTTAGAGAAAATTTCTGCAATTTCTTAACAAAAAATTTAAAATAAAAGCCTTTAGTCTTGTTCTGATCTTGCTAATAACTAAGCTAATAGAACTAACAGAAAAGATACTCCATTTGATTGCAGCCTGCTCCATGGGTTCTTAGCACCAGTGCTTGCATGCTTCATTCCATAAATAAAATTTCTATCGAAATTGAAATAAAGAAAATGTCAAGGAAAGAAATTCTTCTTGGTTAAATATTTCCTCCTCTATATTTGTATCCTCAGACAGTCCTTGAAGTGTACCACTAAAGAAAAGAGAGGAAAACCCTAAGTGTTATAGTTTTTGAAAGCTGCCTTTTCCTTTCACAACAAAATGTTAAATCAAGGTAATTTTTCTTTAGCAGTTTTTCAATTTTTGCTGTCGTCAAAAAGTTCAGAAAGTGCTTGACTATTGTGAGGGCTTCAGAAGTCTGAAGGCCTGTGAGGTCTGAGGAGACCATATATTAGATAGACAAAAGGACCCATGTTCTGTCAGAGCTCTTCTGAAGTGTCCTTTGGTAGAATTTATTGTGCTGGTATGTATCTTCCCAAACCCGCAATGTATTCTCAAACTAATAAGCCAGAAATAAAACATATGTCTTACTTTCTTAAAGTTGAGGGGAGTATAGGATCAAGAGATCCCTGCTGAGAAAGCCTTGGGTTCTGGTGATTGAAAGGTTGGACATGACCTGGAAATGTGCACTTGCACCCCAGAAATCCAAACATAACTTGGGCTGCATCCAAAGCAGCATGGCCAGCAGGGCGGGTGGGGGGATTCTTCCCCTCTGCTCTGCTCTGGTGACACTCCACCCGAAATGCTGCATCCAGTTCTGGGGTCCCCAACACAGGAAGGACATGGACTTATTGGAATGATTCCGGAGAAGGGCCACCAAGATGATCAGAAGGATGGAGCATCTCTTCCAAGAGGAAAGGCTGAGAAAATTGGATTTGTTCAGGCTGGAAAAGAGAAGGTTTTGGGGTGACCTAATTGCAGCCTTCCAATACCTGAAGGGAACTTACAAGAAAGATGGAGAGGGCCTATTTACAAAAGCATGTAGTGAACGGACAAGGGGAAATGGCTTCAAAATGAAAGAGTGTAATTTAAAATTAGATATTGGAAATTCTTGACTGTGAGGGTGGTGAGGCACAGGAACAGGTTGCCCAGAGAAGTTGTGAATGCTCCATCTCTGGAAGTGTTTGAGGCCAGGCTGGATAGAGCTCTGAGCTCTGAGAAACCTGGTCTAGTGGAAGCTGTTCCTGCCCATCTCATGGCAATGGGGTTGGAACTAGAAGATTTTTCATGTTGCCTTCCAAAGCAAACCGTTCTATGCTTCTATGATATCATGCCCTGAGTTATCATACTCAGTCAAAGGTGCTCTCCAGGCCAAAAATATTGAAGTTCAATGGCACTATTCTCTTTGTCTAAGTATAGTGGACTATGTTAGACAGAATTAATCCTCATCTTCTTAAATAATTTCTTGATTTTTTTTTTCCTCTTTAAAGCCACTCCTTCTGTCATGAAGTTGTTGACTCATCTGCATTTTAGAGAGCATTGTACACACCTCTGAAAGAGCTTTATGAGATTCTGTGAAAGGCTTACTCAACAAATCACTATTTGGCAGAAGGTCATTGGCAGGAAACTGCAGACTGACAGATATATAGATATAGCAAGGCATTGAAATATTAAAGGAATGTGTGTGACCCATGATTTGAAGTCTGGCATTTAAAACAAAGTTCATGAATGCCTTTTCTTTTCCATGTGCAATTTCAACCTGTGACTGAGTTCAGTGTTTATTAAAGCTATCACTCAGTTAAATGGGAGATAACAAAGACAGCAAGAACAAAGAGAGGGGGGAAAGGTAGAGCTGAGGATCTCCAGAGAATTAAAGCAATTTAGGAAAACCAATGATTTCTAAATTCTTGAAAGTTAAGGCTCGCTTTTTGATAACGTTATTTTAAACACTTGAGAAAAAAAATCTCTTCTGTGTATAACCTGTGTGAAACCAAAGAAGGTTAGATGAAAACAGGTGTAGGAAATTTAAAGGTGCAGAATTATTTGTCTGCATTCTCAGTGAAATGTAAAATAGCATTTCTCACCATGGACAATTTTCATCAGGAATCGGTAAGTTCACAGCCATGAGAAAGAAATATATGTACATGTACCTAGCTAGCTAGCAGGCTATCTGTATATGCACACAATGCACTCATGCAAACCTACACACACAACATAAAGGTTTCCTAATTTCCAATTTGGGCTGGATCAGAATGAATGGCAGCATTGCATTGTACATTTTCAGGAGCTGACACTGATGTCAGATTTTTTTTTTTAATTTGTTGTTAGAACCAACTTTATTAATAAAGTTTTTCTATGTTTAATAAGCAGAACAAAAATGCTAATACTATGAAAAAAGGAAGGAAGACAAGAGGAAAAGGAAAAGAGCAAGACTGGGAATAGCACTAGTACAAGGCTGCAGAGAAGATGCAGTGGAATTAAGGTTTGTATTGTTCACTGAATTGAAAGCCTGGTAGTGAGTGTTGTAGATTTTTTCAGCCACCATCTTCTGGGAAAGGTGCTGGACTGTAACTTAAAAAACCATGATGATGATGTGGCTAGCCAGTACCAACTGGTTCCCCACAATGCAGAATTTTTCCATGTAGAAAACTATTATTAGAGTGCTGGTAAAATCTTATTCCTCTTACATGGTGATGTTAAAAATTCAGGCTTCTTCAGACAGCAGCTTCTAGCCCTGCAGCTGCCCTGTCCCTGCAGCCTTTCATGGATATTAGTAGAGGAAAGGAACACCAGCCACCTCCATCTACATCTCCTGTGAGCAAGCTTTCGATACACCAAGCAAATTTATAGCCAAGCAAGAACAAATAAGGAGAAATACAGCCCAGGTCACTCAGGGGAGAATGGTCTAAAAATTATTTGTCAGTGAAGTACTGATTTTGCCCCTTTGATATTCACCTGAAGGTGATATTTCTCATTCAAAGATACTTTGGATAAGCTATGTAACAATGTGTTGAGAGCAGGAGAGGACCCATCTATGTAACACTAGTGACATATGACCTGTGGGGGAATGACTTCACATTCTTACCCAAAGACATATTCATTTAAAGTGAGGCAGAAAGGCCGTGGAATAAGATTTCCCTGCTAAAGTATTACATCTCATTCATAACTCAGTAATAACTCAGGAGTTTCTTTACTCCAAAACTATTTCATACAAGGAATGTATGATGTAGGGAGTAACTCAAAGGGCCCAAAGCACCTGGATTCCCTGAGAGCAGAATACAGATAATTGGTTCACCATGACCCTCAATAGCCATTTTTTAGTGTTATTTTTTATTCTAGAATGTTTCAAAAAGACTGCAGGTACTTTCTGTTTGGCAATGACAAAAAACAGGTAAGTTGGAGAGATGCCTCCAAGACATTTTGTCTATCCTGCCTGGAAACTCAACTCACAGCTGTTAAAAGGAAAGCAAAGGGAACTAATAAGCATTTTGTTTTCACAACCCATGAAGTTTTGTCTTGGTGAATAATGAATTCATATTTCAAAATATAAAACATAGAAATTGTACGAGCAAGTCAGACCAAAGGTAAATGTTCATATATTCTCCCTTCTGTGTTTCCTCTTTTCCTAAACAAGAGAATAAAATCCTTGTAGTGTTTCACAGTAGACATTATTCAGGCAGGGAGACTGGGCCACTTATGATTAATAACATATTTTTCTCTTCAAACAAGGTATAGAGAGGTGCTGCATTTTGATGGAATTAACATAAATTAGCTTTCTAACAGAATCCTCTTCCCATCTCTCTAGCTAAGGATGAGTATAGTCTACTAGTCAGAACAGCTTTCTTTTTCCAGAATACAGACCCTCAGAAGACACACAGTTTATCATCTTCTAAGTCTCACAATTCTAAGCCTGTGTTGTGATCTCTAACACACATTCCCATTATATAGCCACTACATAAAACAAAGGAGAGATAACTAAGTTGTAAGGTGCAGTGGGAAATACCTTGCTTTGTCTGGACTCTAAGATTTGTGACCACGTCATCTGACTAGGAACACTTCTGTGCAGTCTGTCCACATGTGAAAATGTCACCACTTTTAAAGAACTATGAATTTTCAGGGACTGGATGTTGTTGAACGCTGAGAAGCTTCTCTTTTCTTGGTGTGGCAAAATAACTATTAAAAGGCTTGTATGTGGATTCATGTGTTTTAAAAATGGAATTGAATATATATACCATCAGGTACAAATTTATTCAGAGAATGAAGCTGAATTAAAACCAACTATCATCTTAAATACTGCCATGTGACATTGCATGACCACATAGGTATATTTTCACACTCACACTTTCATTCATTTACTGGCTTTTAAGTAAACTGAAAGCAAGAAAGGAGGCAGTACAGTGGAGAGGGTATTGATATTAAAAAACAGTGAAGACTGTCTCAGTGTGTAAGTATTAAATGCTCTTTCAGCGCTGAAATATGTTATAACTTCCCAACAATATCTGGTAAAATTTGCAGACTTGATAGCATTGGTTTGCGAGCTATCTCACATCTGGAAAATATATCAATTATCTGTGTACTCTGGTGAATAAAAAAGATCGTAGTCTTTGGGATTATCACAGTATTGTATTTTCTCATAATACCTGTATTTAACTTTATTATTTGTGGCACCGAAACAATTAATATTTACTATCTAACTGTTCATATGAGGCATATCTGTGGTGACAAGATCAGTTTTTAAGGCAGATAATTTTCAAGAGGTAAGGAGAGAAATTGCATAAAGAAATCGCCCCAAGTCACAAAATATGCCCATCCTGGAATACAAAGCGGGATGTTGATGGAATAAAGCAAGGCTAATGTGACTCCAAATTAAAAATAATTCCTAGATATTTTAGGAGGAAGAGGAGGGAGAGGAGGTGTATATAATTTCTTCATATATATTAAATATGTAAATGTACACAGGCATACACACACAGAACAACAAGGGCATGAAATTGAAAGGCTGAAAAAGACATAGGTAAATGCAATGGAAGACTTTCATCATCTCCGCAGTTATGGGAAAAAATTTTCTAATTGCACAAATAAAAAAGCACTAACTGCACTTGTTGATATATTTGATAATTTTAATAATGCAACTAACCTAGATGAATCAAGTACTTAAACATAGATATTCCAGTCATAAAATTCTTAGTGCACTTTTTGAGAATAGCTCATAAATCTTCATTTTTGACACTGTGTAATTCAAAATGATAAACAAAAAATTTTGCAACCTGTAAATTTTAAGGTGTTTCTGAAATTTACAAGTATTTGTCTTCATCTCTTCAGTTATAAAGCCTTAAAAAATAGGATATCCATATCAGTGATGGGTATGGATTTTACTACTGGAAATAGAAAAATGCTACAGGAAATAATACCATCCTTCATTATGGTGATTCCAAAGACTGCTGGATACTATTTTTACACTGTTCTAATGAAGTTGAAACATGGGTTTCTTTTTAATCTAACCTTAAAGCAGCTTCCTAAAATCTAGAAATATAAAAGCATTTTTCATGTGGTACGCTGTATCACTTCTGTCCATGATGAAAGGTAACATACAACTTGTCAGTGTCAAATAAATAGAAAAATCTCTTACCATATCAAAAGTCTTGTTGTTTTAATCTCTTGGTGATCTACTGGCGTGTTCCAAGATGCCTATTAAAAACATTGTAGGCCATAAATACATTTATCTGTTCTCTACAACATTTCAAAAGGAAATATGTAAAAAAGTGGGATTTCAGAGCTCCTGCAGTGCAAGTCATTCTGAAACTTTCAAGGAATCATGGATTGCAGCTGTACTACCCTCAGCCCTCACAGTTTATTCTATTTCGGAAAAGGTGAAATAAGGATGTAGTTACTAATGTTATTTCACTGAAACTATTTGTTAAAATCACAGCTTATTTCCAGCTTTTGTCAAACAGATCTAATAGCAATGCAATATAATTATATAACAGAACAACTTCTGTATGCCTGTTTCTGATTTATACACTAAGTTACACAGGGTCTGTGAAAGAAACAGCATTTTTTCCCTCTGAGTCTTATTCTCCTTTTGATGTGACTGTAATCAACATGCCACATGAAATCACTGGAGTCACTTAAATCTAGTGCAACTACAAAGTCAGATAAATTTGGAAGTTCATTTCCCTTCCTGGCTGCTATTGCAAGATGTAAAGCAAAATGGGGGCAGGAGGAAATTTTGAGTGACATGGAGAAAAGTGCCTACAGACTGTTGTAAATTACACCTCTTTTACAGTGCACTCTCGGCTCTTTCTGAAGAAATGTGTAAATCAGATGATTTTTTTGCAACTGACCTTGTTAACAATTGGATTCTTTTCCCTGTTCCTAAGCCTTTCTTTAAAAATACTAAAACCGGAAAGTCTTCTGGTATTGAAGAAATCTCATATTTACAGAACTTTATGGGTCTTTTTTTTTTGAAGCTCTAGTGTGACATATAAAATCAAGATTTCATCTCTGGAAATGTCACAGGTTTCACTTCTGACATTGAACAAGGCATTCTTTCTACACAGGTAGATACCTCAGCTACCTTTAAATAAAAGGAGAAAAATAATTTTACATTTACTCTCTTTTTTTTCTTTACAGATATATTTTTTGACTGTCATCTGGGATCTCTACATTCATCAATGATAAATCCTCCAAGCAATATAAATCATTTGGGTTTTTTTCCCAAATATGTCCTTTTTCAAGCTGGCTTTCACTCACTTGATTGATATGATTAAGATATGCAGTTACCTGATTGGGAACTCAGACCTCCTGTCTATGAACACTCTCTGTGCTGTGCTTGCGCAAAAAACTCACAGATAACAGGACACGGGGAAAAATGCAATTATTTTGTTTGACAGTGACTATTTTGGGGTTTTTTTTTGAGCAGATATTTATAATGACGTTTCTATAGTTCATTTTCTTCTAAAGCTTGATGACCAGTACCAACACCCACTAAAAAGAAAACAAAAATTACATATTTCTTCTTATGTTTTTCTTGTCATCCAACAACTTGTTCAGTTTGAGTTCTACAAGCTTCACCTGCCATCCAGGCTGCATGGCAATGCATCACATACCTGTATAGCTTGTTAATGAACCCAGAGTCTTTTTTTCTTGTTTATAAAGCTGTCACTGCTACCTATCTGCTAGACCACCACTGGTAACTTGTTTCTGTTGCAAAGAAGCAAGGTATGACCAAAAGTTTTAATTTTTTCTGAGTACTTGTTGAAATTTTGCCAGTTCTTTGCCATCTCCCAAGGTGCTGAATTCTATACTCTAATTATTTTTCATATTATAACTCCAACCCCAATAGCAGCAACACATATTGGATTTTTTTAGCCTCCTTCTGGGAGTAGCAATTAATTCCCTTCTTCTTAACAGGAAAGAACCTTGACTGTGACCCTAAAAACTGTGGTCTGACCTTCAGAAATAAGTCCAAAATCGCGGTAAGTTGAGACAGCAGGTTTCTCTTGAGCAACAGCAGCAGCTGTGGGAGCTCTGACAGTTCTGAAGAACTGATTCCTTTCTAGGTTGCCATGGTGAGGCCTCTAATTTATAAACCATTAATGTTATGCTTTTGTTCCTCAAAGTCAAAATTAATTGTTTAGCAAATGCCTTCCACAGGAGGTGAGTTAATGAAATAAATCGGTGTACAAATCCTACAAAATAAATTAGTAATCTATCCTTTCATGATCTCTTCTTTTGAAATTCTCACTTTTAAAATTCCTCATTAAAATTGTGCATGAGTTGCCTGTTGTCCGTACATTATTATTTTAGATAAAATACTTTTTTTTAAAGCCTCCTCAATGCCATTTCAGTTCTCACTGCAATGCATGCATCTTTCAGCCTGTCTTGGCAACAACTTTATAATTTATATATTCTGACCAAAGAAACTCTTCTGGTTATTAACAGATCAGACTTATTGAAGTCGGAAATTTTAAAGCAATGTCTTTAAAGCATCATAAAACATATTTTCTATACAAAATTGGCATTTACATCCCATGTCTCTCAGTTCTAGTCTTTATACATCATGTGTGCTTTTCTTCAATTTCTACCTGCTGCAATTATCTTATTTCTGTTCACTGAACTCTTCTCTACTGCCTTCAGTGCAGTGACTGCCACACTAATAAATTTCAAACATATACCACCCTTGTTTCAAAAACTGAAAACAAAGAACTTCACATCTTTTTTCTTACCATTTATCCTTCTTGCATTAAATGAAAGTCTTATTTTTTTAAACAGTACTATTAATAAATATTGAGAGTGATATTAATAAATATCACAAAGGCAAACCCACCATACAGGCTGTATTAAAATGGTCAAAGAAACCAACCAGAGGGACAAGTTGCACTAATTATTACCATTAGTACCATAGGAATACATTATTTTGTATTTTGGGGCTACTAAGAATTATAAATTATTCTAAAAGCAGAATTCAATCACTTTGTTTCCAGCTCCTGAAGCCAAAGCATCTGGACACTTTGATTTATGTCTGATGGCCAAATCATATATGCACCACTACAACTTCATTTCAAATGATTCAGAAAAGATTGTTCCCCAGCTATAAATCCTCCAAAAACTGAACATTTAGTTTTTCAGGAGCACTTAGTTGTTAAAAACACATGCATGGCATAGTAATAAGTAATTAGTGACTTAGGGTGCTAAAGGCTAATCAGTACTGTCTGTAGTATGTGAGAGTATTGTTTCAGAATGTTTTTCTTGATGTCAACATCTGAACGGTTCATCTGGAATGGTACAGCTGAAGATAGCAAAATAAATGAAATGAAGCATCGTGAAAAAGAGACATTTAAAAAGGAAGGAAAAAAAAGTGCAAAACCAGGTGTACATAAAAGTCAAAGAAAGAAAAATATACTCAGCAATTTGAAATGGCATGCAGTAGCAGTACATGAAGAAGTGATGGGCAGGGAATAGTTAAACAGCCACCTGAGGAATCATAGCTGGAAAACAGCTGCTGCAAATGGTCAAACCTTCAGCCTTTGAGAGTATTATTCTGAATATAGAGTGTGCAACATTTCTGTACAATGAAGAAACATACTGGAACACAACTCAGCTGCTGGCCTAAGCTTGTGAACTGCTGTCATTTAATTTTAAGTATTTAATGTACTAAAAAACTAAAGTCACTAACGAAAATTAATTAATGTGTAAAAAATATGCTTTTAAGACATGAATTGCTGAGAGAAAAGTAGGGTAGACAACATCCTGTTGAAATGAACTTCTAGTTTAAGCATATTCCTCTGACAGAACTTATAGGTTACTCTGATAATGGTGTTACATTTGCCATAACACAAAACCTCAAGAAAATATGTCTAAATTCTGTGTCAATATTATGTCTCCAAGAATATCTTCAATCTCTCTCTCTTATATCTATATTATTGTGGCTTATGCTAAAGATACACATTGCTGAACAGTTTTAGCATGATTACATCTTTCTATGAATTGTTTTATCTTTAGTTTGGCAGTTATAGTAGAGACTCCAATCAGACAATTCAGAATCTCCTTACCTCTCTTCATGAGTGTTTGAGAACTGGAGCACTAGTTCCATCATCAGTCCACCTTCTCATACCCTCTGCTGCTGTTCAGATGAAGTCTTTATCTTCCTGAATTTTCTGGCTGTGACAGCAGTCCTTGCTCTTTGTCTTCTCTCAGGTTTGTTTCCATAAATACTGAAGACATCTGCAGAGTAGTCCAAGAAAATCCCTTCTTGAAGTAAAATACAGAACAAAGAGGAGGTTCAGGCAAGTTCTCTGAAAATGAAGTGATATAGGCTTACACTCATGAACCTGAACACCCTGGGGCTACATGATAGGAAGCATCCATGGAACAGAGAGACTCTCCACAGGTACCAACTTATTCCTATACATATGATGGCAAAAGCGTGTTCTGACAGATTTTGAAGAAGGTGAAGCTGCAGCATTGTGAACACGTACTGGGACCGCTTCCAAGGCATGAGTGACAGAGTTGAAGAACACATCCAACTATTTGTTTGAAAATCTTGTCAGTGGACAACAAAGACTGGCAGTACAGATTTCATTCTATCTGAAGGAACTCTTCATTTCTCATAATGGGCATAAAGATGGAATCAATGTCTCTTGCAGCTTTTTTTTTTTTGCATCCCTTGAAATACTCAGAAATATCTAATTCCCCAACAAATCCAGCAATATCTATGAATGAAACAGTCTGTGGCAGTTTATGTCTCACAGGCTCCTTGCACACTGCTGAACTTCTAATATTAATTTTTAATCTCTTACATTAATAATGGTTAGAAATGTTTTATTCCCCCAGATGAGAACTCTGATTCTCCAGTGTAATGGGGAAATAATTATGCAATTGGTAAAGCAATCTGATGATTGCAAAATGCACATTACATTGTGATTATATTATTTTAAAAGCATCAATGCTTTTAAACAAAAAACACTAGCATTCCTGTATTCGTTGAACATTTTCATTACTCACAGAGTTTTAATACTTTCTGTCTCATGTCAAATCACTAGTATTAATGTAAAACTGAGGTTACTCTTTGACAAAGATACCAAGCTCATTGTGCTAGACTGAGTTATGTTAATCCTTTCATGTTCATTGTACTTTATTTTGTTTCTTGATTTCATAGAATCATAGAATGGTTTTTGTTGGAAGTGACCTTAAAGATCTTCTGGTTCCAACCTCACTGCCATGGGCAGGGACAGCTTCCACTAGACCAGGTTGCTCAGAGCTCCATCCAGCCTGGCCTTGAACACTCCCAGAGATGGGGCATCCTCAACTTCCCTGGGCAACGTGTTCCAGTGCCTCACCATCTTCACAGTAAAGAATTTCTTCCTAAAATTTAATCTATCTAAACTTACATTCTTTCAGTTTGAAGCTATTCCCCCTTGTCCTGTCTCTACACACTCTTGTAAATAGTCCCACTCCATCTTTCTTGTAGGCTCTCTTCGCATACTGGAAGGGAGCCAATTAGGTCACCCTAAAGCCTTCTCTTTTCCAGGCTGACCAATCCCAATTTTCTCATCCTTTACTCTTGGAAAAGGTGCTCCATCCTTCTAATCATCTTGGTGGCCTCCTCCCTACTCGCTCCAACAGTTCAATGTCCTTCCTGTGCTGGGGACCCCAGAGCTGGATGCAGCACTCCAGGTGGGGTCTCATGTGAGTGGAGTAGAGGAGCAGGTTTTATGAATTACTCTTTACTTTGATCTTTTTGAAAAGAACACAGAAATAAAGGCAACTGGAAACAGTAGCAAATTAATATTTTAAAATATTACTGCCTTGCTTTTTATGCAACATGCTCCAATTAGACAACCTCATGGAAACTAGGAGCAACATCTCCTCCCACATATCTCTTGAAAAATTAAAGGATTTTTTTTCTTCCATTCTGACATGGATTTGGGTCCTGAAACAACCATCGTCATTAATTCAACAGATGTTTGTAACATTTTGATGTCTTGGGCAATCAGATTGGAATAGTTTGCCATGTACTTTCTGTGTCCCTTAAATACCAATGAATATATCCAGGAATATTCTGAATTCAAACAAGAACATTCACATGTTCGTACTAATTCTTGAGTCATGGTAGTTGTTTCACCATTAATAATGTAATATTTATAATGTAATATTAATGTATATGTAATAATGTTGATTACAGGAAGCCCAAGCAGTCAGCTTTTAGTGTATTTTCCATACATCTTTCATAATGCACAACTGTAGTTCATAATTTGCTTTGCATCCATACAAAAATAATACATAAACACTTCATAAAATAAAGCACAATAGTGGCTGTTACAGCAAGTTCTTTCCATAATAATGGAAAGAACATTTTTCTTGGCATGTGCTTTTAAAATCAAAATCAGAACTAGAAAAAGTTCTATAGGAAAGAGTTTTCTCCTAGGGTTAGCTAGGAAAGCAGGGATCCTACCCTTGCTGCATGGTTACAACACGAATAAAGACTATGCTGCAGGGAACAGGTAGCAGCTGTAATTCTGATACATTGTTCTGTAAGAGCAGCGCAAGGCCATGACTGCAATTCTTTGAATGTCTAGGTAAGCACTCTTCTCCATGTTTTATTAACGTCCAGGGGAAGTTCGGGTTCATGCTTAGTACTCATTGTGCCTTTCTTTCCTGCTGCATGCAATGCATAGCGCAGTGGCATTCATATTAATAGCAAAGGAAGTATTTAGGTTGACTTAATTTTTAGTTTTATAATATTATAATTTTTATTAAAGAATTGCATTTTCAGAGTGAATTAAAGTCAGGTACTTTTTTTACAAAAATCCCTTGCTGAAAATATTTACATGAAGAATTTAAATTAAATTGTATCTTATACATTGAATATATTTAATACCACGCTTTCTATTTTATCAATTTTTTTTCTTTTAAAATTTGGGGTTTGGCACCTTGGGTAATCTTAATTAATGTCAATCTGGAAACCAACTTAAAAAACATAAGAATTATTGCTTTCAAAAATTAAAATTATCATGTCTATATCTACCTTGCTTAAAAAATTCTACCCACTGTAAATTATATAACTTTTATGTGTTTTAAAACCCGCAACTAATGTGATGGTATATGACACAAACTGAAATGGCAAAAGTTTAGCATGATTTTCTGCTGTACTCACTTTTGCTATATCATTTGTGATAAGAATTGCCTACCAATGTATAAAACAAAATTTTTTTTATTTGTCAAAATATTATAATAGTGTAAGAGGCCTCAGCAGTAATAGAGCACACTATTCTTAAATCAGTGAGTATATTTAAAGTGTATCCATCATTACAAAACTGTGTTTAATACATAAAATTATGAAATATATAAATAAAGAAATAAATTAATGTTGAGTTATTTTGAGGACTGTGTAACATATTTACATTTTTAAAAGCCAGGAATATTATATGAGATAATCAAAACTCAGAAAACAAAAAATAAACATTACTTTTCCTTAAGAGATTTCTATCTACTTCTGTTTCACACAAGAACCAGTTTCCCAAGTGATTGCTTTTAAAATATGACATATAGATGCTATATAAAAATTATATTATGTTCACTATCCATAAAAGCTTTTTTTAAAGTTCAGAACCACCTTAGTCATAAAAAGGTTTCAATCAGACTTTATCAATCAATCAAGTTTTTCCCAAAAGCTTTAGGCAAAGAGGAGTTATAAATTATGTGTATCCTTTGCACTTTATATTACCTTGTCTAATAAACCTCTTCTAAGTAAATGTACTTGAGTAGGACATTAAAAACTTTTGGACAACTGAATGAAAAATATTTTTAACAGCTAAATGTCTTGTTCATGTAGTCCAGTTATAGCCAAAATGTCTCTTCTCATGATTAGTTGGAACTTCACTAGATCCTCTGGATTTTGTTTTCTTAGCTGAAAATGAACATAGAGTTTACATACAAAAAGCAATAGGGCACATTGTTTGTGCAAAGATTTCTTTGCATTTCAGCATACAAATTCAAATATGAAAGAATAAATACGTTGGAGAAAAAGTCACTTTTTTTTAAAAGCAGTTGAGATTTTGTAAAACTTGCACTTCTTTTAGCTGAGTCTGTTTCTCCCAAAATAAGACGAGGATGCTATTTTTTGCACCTGTTCCACTATACCAGTGTTTAAGGCCAATCAACATGATGGCAATTACCACAAAGAGGGCTTGAAAATATTCATAATTTTACAATCGTCTGCACAGTTTTTCTACATTGAGGTAAAAGGTCCTGTCCTAGTGAATTTGCTAAGCTATATTTCATTCTAACTCTGAAAGCAGCAAGAGTAGTACCAAAATCCACAAAATATTGTAATAGTAAGGATTCTTTACACTTAATATTAATGTGAAGAATAAAGTTTAAATGCTTTACATTCAACTATAGCTCTGCATGGAGTAAAATGTTCAAATTTCTTGAATTTTTTAGATTCCAAAATGATATGGCTATTGTGTATATTTTCTACAGTTCTCGTCTTCCAGTATAGAGAGAACACTGATGTTCCTACAGTCATATACTCAATGTAGTGATCTAAAATATTTTTTGAAAGATATCAGCATTTATCCTTTGAAAACTGTCAGCATTTAGGCTGCTGTCATTTTATAGCAGTCTGGAAGCACAAAATGCATTGACATGAAATACCCAAACTAATATGTAACCACCCAGACTTCTTACACTTGAAAAGCTTTGTCTTTTTTCAATTTTTTATTGTTGTTATTTCTTTGCTTTTTTTATAAGAATGTACTACTTTGCAAGGCCTTGGTATGAATTGCTAGGGACTGGAAGAGGTAAAAAGAGGTTCTCAGATATTAGTGAATCTGTAATAGTTTTAACACACTACCCACTTTGCTCTGCACTGGTGCAGCCTCACCTTGAGTCCTGTGCGCAGTTTTGGGCACCACAATATAAGAAAGACAGTAAGTTATTAGAGACTGTCCAAAGGAGGGCCATGAGGGTGGTGAAGGGCCTTGAGAGGAAGCCGTATGAGGAGTGGCTGAGGTCACTTGGTCTGTTCAGCCTGGAGAAGAGGAGACTGAGGGGAGACCTCACTGCAGTCTGCACCTTCCTCATGAGGGGAAGAGGAGGGGCAGACACTGATCTCTTCTCTGTGGTGACCAGTGACAGGACCCGAGGGCCTGAAGTTGTGTCAGGGGAGGTTTAGTTTGGACATTAAGAAAAGATTTTTCACCCAGAGTGTGGCTGGGCACTGGAACAGGCTCCCCAGGGAAGTGGTCACAGCACCAAGCCTGACAGAGTTCAAGAGGTGTTTGGACAATACGTCTGGGCACATGGCATGCCTCTTGGGAATTCCTGTGCAGGCCAAGAGTTGGACTCAATAATCCTTCTGGGTCCCTTCCAACTCAGCATATGCCATGATTCTATGATTCTACGGTTCTACGAAACTATGCTGATGGGTTTAATTATCAGAAATATACTTAGCTGAACATGTCTAAAGCTCACTCAGACAAAACCCACATGGAACCATTCCACCTAATGTTATTGGCAATGACCTAAACTGAAATCGCAGCCAGAAAGCTGACTTCAGTATGAACAGTACTCAGAAATTCAGCTCACTGCCTCTTCAGCCATTGAACCCCATTCAGACACATTAACCAGAAGACAATATTAAATTATCCACTGTATGTCAAAACATATAAAACGAAATTTAATCTTTTTTAAATCAAAATTTAGCATCTCAGGACTGTACTTAAGTTAATGGGAGTAGAGCTGCCTCTGTCCAGGAGATAACAGAGTACTTTGTGAAAGTGTCCTGCACTGGTTTGCACTGAGTGAGACATTGGTCAATATAACAAAGCTGTTAACAAGGGTCTTCCTACTTTGAGGGTCCACCACAGCAGAAAGCTGAGGGAAACAGAAGAGAAAAGAATGTAAAGATTAGCTGTCAGGTGTATTAAAACAGTTATTTACTGGAACAAATCAGGAATTCTGCTTCCAGGGTCATTAAATGTTAGTTTAATGTGGAAATATGCCTGCAGATAGTGTGTGAGTTATAAAAAGAGATAAAATATATTGAATGCACCATCTTTCTAAAGCATTTCAGTCCAATTTTTATGATTCATCAAACACTGATCTCAACATATCACCCAGAGTCTTGCCAGTATGATATACCCTAAAGCAGCACAATAAAAAAAAGTATTTTTCTGCAATATACATCAGGGTTCAGACACTTCTTTTGAAACAGGTTTTTAACTAGATTAACTAGTCAGCCTGAGGGCACACCTAACATTCATCCTGGCTGCATCTGTACAACCTGGTCTACAGCACATCCTAAATATGAGAAATTATACAATTAGAATGTTTAAGGATCTGGCATTGATTTTCAAAAGCTGAAAAAGTGTAAAGTCATATTATTGCTTTAACTCTAAAAGTGCCAAGCACCTAGCATGAGAAGCAGGTCTATATGAATAGACTCTGGAGATCGCCAAAAACAGGTATTAAGAAAGGCATTCCCACTGCAACAGTAAGGTGGTGAGTCTGTGAATCCACGTTAAAGGAAAAGCCTCTGCATGAGAAATACAGACTTAAAGTCTTTTGGATCAATATTAACCTTTCTCCATACAAGCATAAAATATTTAGAAGTATGTTTGCAATGTGCCCCTTTCTAAAGACAAGGAGATTAAGCTGATAGTAAGGTTCAACATTCAAGCTAATCACTGTGAAACTCTTAGTGATATATTGAATAAGCTTTTCTTTTTAGACTTAGGTCCAGTTCAACCTTTGCATTTGTTCAGTGGTTGATTTATGTTTAAATATTCCATTTGCAGTGAAACAATATTAACATTACAAGCCAGATTCTATTCTTGTTTCCATACTGAATAGGTGGACCTATTGTATATTTATGTATTCTGTTCTTGTTTCCATACTGAACAGGTGGACTTATTGTATGTATAATTATAGTAAATTAAGAAAGAATTTAGCTTAGTAATAAATGTTCTTTAAAACTATACTCTGATGTCTCTGAAGCTATTTTGCTTGAAGTTTACATCACATTTTCAAAGACAATTTGTCTCTGTCATTGGAAAAGGCTGTCAAGGGAAGTGGTGAAGTAATCGTTTGAAGTGTTCAAAAAACATGTGAATGTTAAATGTGGAGTCACGGTTTAGTGGTGAACTCAGTGGTGCTGGATTAATGATTGGATTTGATGATCTCAGAGGTCTTTTCCAGCCTAAATGCTTCTATTGAATTCTGTCATGAGATTGATTTAGAGATAATTTTTTGTGCCAGGCTAACTGAAAATATTCTACCACTTATTATGTTGGATCTTTTCTAATGAACTCAATTAGAAGTTGAATTTTGCGGAATTTTTGTTGTTGTTGTTTGGTGAAATACTGATCCTTTTTCAAGAATAGATCTATCTGGATGCATTTTCTCTATGAACCAAGAGAACAAAATGCAGCAGAACACAACATTTTAGGAGGGGCAACTAGCTTTTTATATACTTAGGAAACTGCTCCTTTCTTTGTAATGAGCAAACTCCATGATTAGGTAAAAGAAACATTTTTATGTGAAACAAAGGCTCTGTAATTCTTTAAAACTATGTGTCTTAATTGAAATGTGTGTTTACGGATGAGAGTGAAGTATGTGAATATTTACGCATGCTCATATACACTCATGTAAGTACCCACCCACTGGAAATTAGGTGTTGTTATTGTTGATACTATTATTTATATTATTGAGGCACTTCATGTCCTGATTCTCAATTGTTCAGCATTTTTAAGTGACTGTGTTACACAAAGTGTATCATTAACTTGACAAGGACAACTTCAACCAAATTTGACATCTTCCTGCTTTTCCTATGTTCCTGTTTCCTGTATTTCCTCTTTTGTATGCTGAATATTTCTATTCTAAATTCTCATTTGAGAAGAAAAAATGTCAAAACATAATCAAATTATAAAACAAATACATTGATTATATTCTCCAGAATTTACATAGTGCATGGAAATGTGAGTAGATGCTGGATGCTGAAGTAGCTAAGTAAGGTCAATAGAGACAAGTATATGTTCATTTTAGAAGTATAATTAGCACCTTAAATAAAGGTTAGGTAATAAATCAAGAGGTATCGAGGAATTGTGACAGCTTATCCTATCCTGTGTTTGGTATGCATTTTTACATGTGCTTTCTATTAGGTAAGTTTTCTTCTGATTCTCCATTACTCATTTTTTACTATATCACTCTGTCACCTACATTCCCTATTTCACTTTAATTTTCTTTGTTTTGAAGGAATTCAGTTTTATGGCTTCTGTTCTGTTCATTCTTTTTTTCAGCTGTGCTTCTTTTCCTGATTATTTTGGTAGGATTCTGCCATACTTTGATTTTGGTTTTGTTCGTTCTAGTCACCAAACCACATTTTATCTCTCCAAATATTCGCCCTTGCTTCACCTCTTGTTTTCCAGGGATGACTGGGCAGCCTTTGCACAGTTTTTCTGCTTTGCAGCCTGCCTGCTTCTCTCCTGTGTTGTTTGCCACGTGCTGTTTGTTCACACTGCTCTGGATAAGAAATGAAAACAGCCTTGATCGAGTGATCCTCCAAGATTGGTGAAAGGCAACAGATCTTCTTCAGCTGAAAAGGACCTAAGCAGCACAAAAGGCTGTTGCAGCAAGACAGGCAGAATTTTGTGAGTCCAAAAAAAACTATAGAAGCAATTGTCTCTATCTGTGTAGTCTGAGGACTTCCAAAGCCATTAGTTCACCAACCCTGTCTAGCCTTTGCCTTCTATTGCGAAAGAGAAGGCCTTACAACTATGACACAATAAAAGTAAAAATGGCAGTTCATTTTTATGTTTGAACCTTTAGGGCTTCCTTTGCTCTGCATGAACATCTTACAAAATACAATCACAGATTTTCATACAATTAAATTATCTGAGCACTTTTAAGAAAAGCTAAAATCAAATCAGTTGACAAACTTCTATCTATTCTTCCAATATTGAATCATCTTTCTGCTTATCTATACCATCAGAAACATATTATTTCCACTGTAATTCACATCCTTTCATCACTTAATTCTGGCTTGCCTTCCAAAATTTTATTTTAATTGATTCCTTTCTTTTACCAGAATGGCAAACGAAAAGACAGTTTGTCTTTTCCAGGACTTTAGGGAATAACAAGAATTTTTTGGTGGGTTAATCTGACTGCATTGCTTCTAATATATAATTCAGTGGTACACAAATATCTGTGAGCCTTTTCAAGGGACTCTTGTAGATATTTCTAAAACTAAAAGAACAAGCCCATTATCAGACACTTTAAGTTCAATAAATTGTAGGTTTATGATCCTCTGCCCCACATAAGAGGGCTCACAACCACAAAAGTCTGAATACCACACAGTTTAAGAATGGAGCATATGTCCTCAATGTACAGAGGGTCTCTCTCAAAAACAGAACTCAACATCCTGAATCAGACAGAAGGAGGGAACTAAGTCATGAAAATAACAATAAAAAAACCCAAACCAATGCAACAAAAAACCTAATGTAAAAAAAAAATTAAGTTTATGTTATTAGGGTATTATTATTGATACATTGAGTGTGAGATGAATGCACAAGCTTTAACATAATCCCTCGTAGAAAGATAAATAAATGAACCAACCAGTAATTCCCTAAAAAACTGTACCAATGGGTTCCAACTTGATTAAGTTTGTCAGTCCACAAAAAATAAAAACCACACAACAGAGACATCATGCTAAATTAGTGGGCTAAAACTGAAGTACATTTGGAAAGCTGAAGGTAAGTTAATCAGGAACATTTGAACAGAGCAGGTTTTCACCACAAGATGCTGAATCAGCAGAATGTGGCTGTTTGGTTGCTGCCATCTCTCTTGACAAACAGGAAAATCTCTCTGGGCTAGTGCCAGGTTTTGTGCCATCTTATGCAGTGTCTGGCCTCCCAAGGCCTGTCTGTCTGAGCTCGGCCCTGCATCTACACTGCCTTGGGGACAGGGACCTGGTGCTTTCAGAAACCACTGCCCTGGAAACGGCTGCCAGTTGGACAGCTCGGGGTCACAGGCATGAGGGCTTCCAGACTTCAGGAACAGCTGGCACTCTGCGCTGACATCCACAGTTATAGAGAAACATCTGGGCAGACACGGGAAAACACAATTGCAGAGTTTCCTTGCTACAGTGTGGTCTTCTGTAAAATCCACATTAAAAAGTTACAATTTGAGCCAGACAGCTAGAAGAACTTTTGACCCTTTGAGGATGTGACAACAATAAGTCCCAGAGGGAGACTGGGAAATGGCTTTTCTAGCCCTGTACCGTCAGCAGTAGCCACACTCTGTTCCTCCTATCAACATTCCTTCCTTGTTGTCTACACAAGGTATTGCTGCATTCTTTTCTAGAAGGAAACCTCTATTATAGAGAGCTATTGTCTTAAATTCCATGCAGATAACACAAATGTAGGCATAATGCCAGTATTGAATCAAGTGAAATATACCAAAGATAAAATTTTTCAAGTGATAGTGCTCCCTTCCATAGGAATTCATTGGTTTTTTTTAAAATTCTCTTACAGGTAAAAGGTCAACTCATTAAATCTGAATCCTTTTAACCATTAAGCAATCATAAATGCATTAGCTTTTTTAAAAAACCATACACAGAACAGTTTATAATTTTACTTTATAGCTCTCAAAAAATTTTGCATTCTCACTTTCATTTACAACCTTTCACCTGCAAAGGACTAAAAATCAAAATCTGAAGAAAGTTTCCAATCTCTTTAATTTCCATTATGTTTCAGAATGAACAGAATTAATTAGGACTTTGTTTATGAACCAAAAGCTCTTTGGTCATAACACAGTCTTCACTCACAACAGCAGGAGTATATAACACACTTGTAAAAAAATGGGATTTTTAATCATTTTCACTGGTGCCAATTTTTGTGCATGTTTGGAGGCAAAAGGAGAGCTAAAAGCATATAACAAGAGAAAGAAGGCAACATTTGTAAATATACCTATTTAATTCGATACAGAAACATTTTAAAGTTTTCACAGAACATAAATTCTATTCTCCATTTCTGGAATCACAGAAAGCAAACTTGCTTTATGTCTGTAACAAGCCATAATGTCTGAAAGTCAAGGTCTGTAATGGAAAGGTTCCTGCACCTCTGTGGAAACGTCTTGGCTTCCAAAATTTTTCATAAATTGCAATCTCCCATTTTAAAAAATCTGTATAACATCCAAAAACTTTATTTTATTTGACTCTACATGACCATACACAGATCTGAGAGTCTTCAGATGTGTTTTGGATCATTCAGCATAGGAATCCGTAGGCACATGGTGCATCTCCAATTTGGCCTGTGCACACATATCCAGAATATAAGTATAAAGTTAGCAAACTCAATGGACTTTAGATACCATTTCAAATGAAAAAGCTTAAAGATATCAGAAACTTTCTCATAACTAAAGCATTCAATGTGTCAAAAATATCTTTAGTGAAAAGATGAACTCTTTTTTCATTTTCTGTAGCAGAAAAATACTGAAAAAGAATGTTTAGATTTTCAGTTAAAACTCTCTGTACATCAGATCATTAGCAAAATTTGGAATTCTACTTGATGCTAGCAAGCACAACTTTCTGAGAAAAACAGTGGGAAAATGAGAAACATAGTTTGACAATACACAAAAAAATCTTCAAAGAGACTACAACAGTATGTACTGCAACACATTTCTCTTTTAAATCAACACATAATCTTACAGGCATCTTAACAACAGGAAGTACTTCTTAGTTATCAAAATACATATGGTATAGCATGAGGCTGTATAAATGAAATAACTTTTTTTTTACATGCATATTGTCAAGGCAAATAATTGAGTTCTTTTCCTTCAGTGTAAAACATAATGCCTGTATTTTTTTACTTAAAAAATATATAAATCCTAAAAATATATAAATATTATATATAAATAAAACCCAAAAATGTGATCTCCTTGTCCAGGCAAATGCAGCTATTTTTGGTAGCTGCCTTTAGATGCAGAGCATCTACACCTAGTTCATAAGTTATATTATGCTATGCAATATTATTTTCTATCTTAGAAGTTGGTCTTCTACAAAATTCTGAATACATTATTTTTAAAAATAGCAGTCTTTAAAAAATTTGAAATGTGGATTATGCTGCCCTATCTCTTACCACCTTACTTCTGTAATATTCCACTACAAAGAAGACTTCTGAAGACTTTGTTTAAAACAGTTAATTTATTAAAATTAAGGTTGTTTTAAAGAGAATTCTAAAGTACTTTTAGAAAGAAGACAGAAATTTCTTAGTACAAAGAAATAATATTCTTGAGAATGGAGTTCTTTCCTTAAGAGAGTATTTATTTGGAAACAGATTTTAAAAAGTGTTTAGGTGGGGTGGGTTTTTTGTTTGTTTGTTTCTTTTGTTGTTTGGAGGTTTTGTGGGTTTTATTTTCTGGCTCTTATGAGGAATATGGAGTACTCATATTCATGCTTTGATCCTTATGCTTTCTCTGTCAAAGTCAAAGTACTTTCTGTCATGCTCCTATTCCACTGCGTAAATTTCAGTATGCGTCTCTTTTCAGGTTAGTATTTGCCGTTGAATGGCTACTCAGTATATTTAATAAGTGATACAAGATCCTTTGTTTCATTCATCCTTTTTTTGTTTGCACGTGATCCTAGGTCGTAGTTATTAATTAGACCATGACTTATTTCCCTATGAGATTTTTTACATTATGGTCATCAATAGTTACTCTTTCAAATCCTTCCTGACAAGGAAAAGTATGTTCCACTGGATTAACGTAGATTAAAATGTCCATGGCAGAGCATCTGTGTGAGACTGAGAGAGAAAATTTTTTGCTCAGTAAGTAACGCTTGGGACCACATCCTGTAACAGTGCAAATAGTTAGCGAGTTGCATGAAGAGCTTTTATTCTCCACCAGAACAGAATTTAAAAGAAACTACTAGCTCTGGGAAAAGAGTTCAATTCTTTGTAAAATCACAAGACACAAAGCTACTCAAGAAAACATAATGATCACATTTTCAAAACAGCAGAGTGGCTTCTAAATATGAAAGTGGTCCATCCCTAAGCATTAAACTATTTAAAAGACTGAACCAGATTCTAAGCATGCTAAATGTGAATTGCAAGGTAGGAGTTTAAAGGAACCTGGAAATCATGGAATACAAGATATCAATAATTGGAGTTGCTTCAGTATCAACCCAAATATCTTTATGTTTGACTGCAATGAATTCTCTGCTATCAAATCGATTCTCTGTACTCCTCAGTATTAGAGAAAATAATTTTTATGGCAAAATCCTTTTGGGCACCATAAAAATTTAAGGAATATAATCTTTCAAATATAAATTGGAACTTGATATAGAAACAGCAACATGAGCTTAATTTGCTACAATAAAATATCAGCTCAATCCTTTGAACTAAAAAAGAGGCGAAAAAAGCAAAGGAAACATATATACATGCAATAACCTAAAGAAAACAACAAAGAGCAGTGAGCCACCTGAAGGTATTGTGATCCATGACACCCATAACATTAGTCTAGACAGCAGACAATAAATGACTAAATATTTTATTCTATACAATCTAACAATAGTAGGCCTGAAACCCTCCAGAGACATGAATTTGCAGTAAAGGGGAAATACTTTTTATGAATTTTTTTTTTCTTTTTTTTTATTTTCTTGGGTAGCTTCAATATGATCCATCCAGGAAGTCTTCCCTGGAAAATACCCATATCCTGTTTGCTTCCACAAGCTTGATGAGACATATTATGTTCTTAGTGTCAATCTTATGACATCATTCCTTGAGAAATCTAGTCTGTGACAGCATGACTTGGCTTATGAGAATATCAGCAAGTAAATGTAAAAGTATTACGTACCATTACCAATGCTAAAGAGTGTTATGAAGGTGATTACTTTGAAGCTCAGGATAAGCTACATTTCCAGCTATCTTTCGTACTTTTCTAGACTTCTAATTTGAAAAGTATGTTTCAGTCACTCTTTGCCAAAGCAGATTTTGAAACAGCCCCTGGGAGGCAGAAACAGTGCTGGAGCATTTATTACCGTCTGTCCAAGAAATAACAGGGTTAATAATGTTTGATAAGCCTACGCAATGTAAAGAGTGAAAAGAACTGATGCATTTTTAAAGGGATTGTCAGTCCCACTCGAGGCAGGCACAATAGTCACCCAGAGAACTCTGTCAGTAAGCAATGTCATTAATAATGATTCATGGATATGGGTATTCACAACAGCTGTGTCCTCACCTTTAAGTACCTCATACAATATTTAGAAAGTGCTGGGAGATATTGCAGCAGGGAAGCAACTAAATTGCTAGAAGGCAATGCTGGTTTAAATTGTTTAATGTTCCTCCTCAAAACTGGTGCACCGATTTTTCAGAGTGAATCTCTCTTCCTTCATCTCTCTCCAATAAACCTGTGGCAAGCAAAATGAGCAACATGCTAATCATCTAGTCGGTGAAATCTTACAATGGTGTGATGTGTTGACATCAACACAAATATATATCATCAGCTTGTGAATAAGTTGTCTCTTAGCAATCGTCCTTTCTCCATTAACACGGGAAAGAAACATATGGAGCAGTTTCCCAGGAACATCTTGAATTTTAAACTTCAGAAGTACATTCTTAATGCTCTTTTTTTTATTCCGAGCTGTTGTAGTTCAAAATCATGAATTCATTGTTTTCATGAAATAAGGTATATTTCATCATCAGACTCAGTAAAAAAACCCTAACTACAATCTAATTATTCTTGAAAACAGGACAGATTGCTAGTAAAATACTCCTCTTGTATAGTTCTCCTCATCTTTAGGGACTATAAAAAATGAGCTCCAAAATTACAAACTAAAACTGCTTAAATGTTAACAGAATTGCCTAAATTGCAATGTTCGATAGAATAAAGTGAATTTTTTGTAGGAAGGAATCACCATAAGATGGGTCCATGCACATCTCCTGGACCTTCCCATCCTAATTTCCTGAATGACTGCACTTTGGCCCCAGAGCTCACTCATGAATGGCATGCAAGCCGTCACAAAGACAAAAAAAGTTATGAGTCCCTGATTATTGCAACAATTCAGGACCATCTTCAAGCCAAGGGCTGATTCAGTGTATATCTCAGAATGTATCCTGGCACACTGCCAGTGTTTCAGGTCATGACATATAGACTCTACACCTTTTCAAATTGTGTTCTTCTTCTGCTGGTCCTCAATACAGTAAAACTGACAGACTTTTACATTGTTGGTTTTGCATTAACAATGCATAGTTGTCACAGGCAGAGTGGGAGCTTCAGACAAAGCTGATTAGAGAAGTCCTCCCATTGAGTCAAAAGGTACAGGAAGGACCCCTTTGCTTTTTAAACTCCTTCTCGGAGAGGAGCCTTGGTGCAGCTGGATCCAATCCTAGATCCAGACTTAGTGAACACTTTACTTCTAAAGGATTATACAGGTGTAATCGAATCTTTATACAATCTTGTACAGCATTAAGGATGGAAAAATAAATATATTTATATAAATAAATTATTTATTTAAATTGATTAAAATAATTACAACGTTTATCCAGAAATACGTTAATCAGAATTATTTACTATACAGTACAGATATCTATAACTACTAATATAGCATACTGGTTTTTGAAGCAATTTTGAAGCAATTATGTTAAAGCAATTATAGTGACACAATGATATCAAAGCTAGCAAAACAATTATTAAGTAGAGGTTTATGTTACTCACCCATACCAATGACCATGGGCAAATCTCTTTCTCTCAGCCTCAAGGAGTAACACTGAGGGGCATCCCCACTTAAGGGAAGGATCTTCACACATCTTAGGGAGGCATGCTAGAAATCCTCATTATGCAAAAGTGGGACTGGACTTTTATAGTATAAAGGGATTGACTGTCAGTCATACGCATTTTTTAGATTATGTGCTGTCAGGTTTATTCAGCAAACTATGCTTTGTGCTGAAAAAGGTGTCAGCAGCTCCTTCATTCATTCTAACTCTCCCTTCCATACCAGGGCCTGAACTCTCTTGCTGCTCCCAGATTCGGTCAGGGAGCTCCAGTCTTGCATGTCCTCATAGCGGGTCCCACAGTTGGTCAAGCTTGTTTCGGCATTCTGCTACATTAAAACCAGCAGACCCTCTTTGCTTGATCTTATCACTGACCAATGGACCCTCCTTGCTCCACCAAGCAGCAGACCCTCCTTGTTCAAGGATGTACAAGCCATCACTGATAACTTATAAACAAGTGTGAGGACCCACCCTTAGAGGTTAAGGAACAAGACAAATTTCAAGCTGCTGTATCCCTGCTTAGGCAGAGTATCCTGTTACAATAGCATGACATTAATTGTGCGTAGCAACAACTGGGTGCCTGCTATGAAGAAGGATTCTTTCAGCCTAGCATAGGCCTCCTGCACCAGAACCAATCCAGCAGCAAAAGCTGTGTCACTCCTGCAGTGATTATTGGAAAGGCTCCTTTGTGGATCAGACAATTACAGAAGTAACCCTGCAAACAATTCTACCTTTAACCCAAGTTTCAGGCCTTTAACTAACATTCTGCACCCGTAGCTGGAACACTGATTCTCTCATGGCTGGTTAACACCAGCAATGGCATTATTGCCAAGTGATTCCACTCTCCCTAGCATCTAGTTGTGTAAGAGCTTGGAATGACAGCACCTAATCAGAGCGTGCTGTTTTACAGTTGGTGCCTCATAAAAGTACATATCTGATGATGCCACTTAGTCTCTCAATAACTATTATTCATGTCTACTCAAGCACTCACTGTCTTCCCACCTCATTCTTTTGCCATTTTCATACAGGTATAAACAATTCTTTCAGCCTGTATGAAAACTTTGATACAGAGAAAACACAAATAGAAGTGGCTGTTACCAAAAATCAAAACAATCTTCTGGGGAACTTCCTACATCATGCTTTGCTTATTGAATCCATGGAAAGCTCTAAACTAAGTGATATAAAGAATACTAGTTGTTAAAGCATCTATTTAATTTTGATCCATAAAATATTATTAAAAGTTACAACCTGTATTTTATTTGCCTAGAAAAGTCAGGTTTTTTACAAAACATCTATTGGGAGTCTAAAATGCAGTACTTATAAAGATACAAACACTTGTAAAGGCACAAACCCGTGCAGCTCAGATTTCAGGTACTAGAATTTTCTGAGAGACAAAACCACAAAAATAACCAAAAAAATTTGTTCAATCACCAAATAAAATTAATAACTTTTCCTTTCTCTTTCCTGAAATCCTGTTCGGTATCTCAGAAACACAGAATGGTTAAGCTTTGAAGAGACCTCTGGAGATTGTTCAGTTCAAGAGCTCTTAGCAAGCAAGGTCAACTATAGCATGTTGCTCAGGGTTTTGTCCAGTCAGGTTTTGAGTATTTCCAAAGATGGAGACTCCACAACCTCTCTAGAAACCTATTACAGCATTTGAACACCCTCACACTAAAAGAGAAAAAGGTTTTATTTGATCATGTTTAAGAGCACTTCCAGTATTATTAAATAAATAGTTGAGGATTCAAATTATGGTACTCATTTTCATCTGTGACATACATGGACATTCGAATTTCCACTTGCAGAAATGAAAGACAAAAATGCATTGTCACCAAAACTTTGAATATTTTTTCATAATTGAGTTTTTAATTGGATTGATAACCTATAGGGTAACCAGGAGCAGAAATTTATCCTTTGGCATAGGAATTTTTGTCTGCTTGTGAGGCAAAGATCAGTTAAATAAAGCAATTCTTTAATCACACTTCTTATTAGTTTTGCCTCAAACAGGGACAACAGACAGTTGGCTAATTCAATGCCATGAGACAAAGAGTGAGCACATGCCCTGTGCTGAAGATCAGCCAGCTGGCACAATCAGCTGCACCAGGCATGTTTCCAATTTATGAAGTGGAACACTTAACATGTTGGTTCAAAACACCTACCCTCTTGCCAATCATGTGAAAATGAAATTAGCTATGGTCAATTTAGTTATGTGCAGAACACAGAAGGATAATCAGCCACCTCATTTGGAATTATTTCTTCGTCCCCAAGAGTGTACACATCCCACCCCTGTCGAATTATAAAGGGGAAAACACATTTCATGACTACTTATTTGGAATGCAGAAAATAATCTACATACTTTATAAATTGGACCACTTCAAAGTCAGGATAGAAAAACTGTAAGAAGGTCTTGGCATGTAAGCCTAGTGTTTAAAATTCACAAGAAAATGTTAAAGCTTATTGTCAGCAAGGTTTAAATTTCCTTTGCTGTTCTGCTTTGAATATTTTGTCTGTTGAAGATATCTTGTTTAATAGTGCAGAAATTAGCTTTTTTGAAATAAATGGTCAGAAGCATTAAGAGTAGTTAGTCATCTCAGTCCTACTGACGCTCCCACTTCACTTTTGAGAATTCACTTGAGTAAAATAGTTTCACAGAATCACTGAATGGTTGTGGTTGGAAGGAACCTCTGGAGACCATCTAGTTCAACCCCCCTGCTAAAAGCACACTTACCTGGAGCAGGTTGCACAGGACCACATCCAGGCAGGTTTTGAATATATCCAGAGAAGAAGACTCCACAACCTCTCTGGGCAGTCTCTTCCAGTGCTCTGTCATGCTCAAAGCACAGAATTTTCTCATATTCATATGGAACTTCCTGTGTTTCGGTTTGTGCCTATTGCCACTGTCCTGTCACTGGGCACCACTAAAAAGAGTCTGGCCCCATCCTCTTGACACCCATCCTTAAGATGTTTCACAGAATCACGGGATATTCTGAGCAGGAAGGGACCCCCAAGGACCATTAAGTCCAACTTTTAAGTGAATGGCCCATACAGAGATCAAATCCACAATCTTGGCATTATTAGCACCATGCTCCAACCAACTGAGCTCCTCTCAGGGTCAATTGTATGCATATAGATAAGATCCCCTTTCAGTCATCCCTTATGCAGCTAAACAGTTCCGGTTACCCCAATGTCTTCTCACAAAAGAGGTGCTCCATACCCCTCATCATCTTTCCAGCCCTCCTCCGGACCCTCTCCAGTAAGCCCATGTCTCTCTTGTACTGAGGACCCCAGACCCTGACACAGCACTCCAGATGTGGCCTCACCAGAACAGAGTAGAGGGGCAGGATCAACTCCCTTGACCTGCTGGCCACACTCTTCCTGATGCAGCCCAGGACACCACACCACTGGCCTTCTTAGCCAATCCATCTCACTGTCCACTCATCTAACCCACAGTTCCTGAGCTTACCTATGGGGATGTTATGGGAGACAGTGTCAGAAGCCTTGCCATGCACACATCCACTGCTCTCCCTTCATCGATCATGTCATTCCATCACAGACTGTCTATCAGAATGGTCAAGGATGATTCCCCCTTGGCGAATCCATTTGACTACTCCTGATAACCTTATTTTCCTTCACATGTTTAGAGAAGATATTCAGGATGAGTTATTAAAACACACTTCAGGGATGGAGGGGGGGATGGAGAGACTTGTTTTGTTTGTTCACTTGTGAGGGAGTCTGCCCTTATGGTTCTTTTCTTCTTCACCAGCACAAGGTGACACAACACTTCTATTTCATAATAACTGAAAATCAGTTAACCAGATTGACATAATTATGGGGAAAAAAAGTTATAAAATTAAAATAAGTACTAAGAAACTATAAAATGCTGGATAAAAAGGAGTCTTAGGTCTACTGATCTAAGTATCAGGAAGAAAATAGCAGACACCAAAAAGCAGAAAATTGTGTAGCAATAGTAAAGTTACTACTAATGGGGTAATAACTTCAGCTCACAACCTGCTCTTCATCAAGTGCTCCATTTAGGCAAATTTGAAGGCAAGAATAAATGCACAGGAAGATAAGAAGTTTATTCATTTCAGGTTAATTCTCTTTTCTTCATCTTATGATTCACTTTTACTTCCATTGGGGTAATAAATTTGCAATGTTTAACTTCAGGGAGGAACTCTGAATTCCAGGAGTGTTTTATATAACTAAAGTAGATACATAGGATCACAGGATTATTTAGGTTAGAAGTCTGAGAACATTGAGTCCAACCTTTGACTGAACACCACCATGTCAACTAGACCATGATACTATGCACTACATCCCGTTGTTTCTTGAACACCTTCAGGAAGGTGACTCCACCACCTCCCTGGTGGTGGACCTTCTAAAATTTAACTACCCTTTCTGTGAAGAAATTCCTACTGATGTCCATCCTGAACCTCCCCTAGCACATCCTGAGGCCATTTCCTCTTGTTCTGTCACTGTTTACCTGGGAGAAGAGAGCAATGCCCACCTGGTTACAACCTCTTTTCAGGTAGTTGTAGAGAGTGATAAGGTCACCCCCAAGGCTCCTTTTCTCCGGGCTAAACAACTCCAGCTCCTTGCTCATCTCTGGACTCACTCCAGTACCTCAATGTCTTTCTTGAAGTTAAAATTGACTACATTTTTTTTTTTACTTTTAATTAATTACATTTTATGAATCTTTTGGTTATGTTATATGAATAATAGGGAAAGTCTATTCTAATCGAGCAAAATAGTACTTTACAAAGACCTTGGAATGAACCTTTATCATCACGCATATAAATCACTATGATAAATGTTACAGTGAACTTACAGACCTGTGTTAAATGAAATACCAGTAATTCTCCTGGAAAGAATTGCATATAAAATATGGGGAAACAGTCTCTTACATGCAGTTTTCCTCTGTGTATTTTCTACATCAGCACACAGAAATCTTCTCAGGTCATCCATGAACAAGTACAGTGCAAACTACCATCATTCAGAAAGAACTTACTGTTCTGCAACAAAACTTTCATTTCCTCATTAGCAGAAACAGAGTGAACACAATGAATAGAAGTTTCATTATTTATTTCTTTATTATTTCTGGATAAAAGCTAGAACCAAGTTCTTCCTTTAAGCCACTGCAACTTTATTGATGTTAAAAGGTTGTGTGAGTTAAGCAGAAGAAAATGAAGTTGTTACTTTTAAATGCTGGGGTAATGGAGCCAAACTTTATTTCAGAAGCAGTAAAGAAATGTGTTTCTAAGACCTTGACATTTAAATCTATTGTATGATCTGTGGTTTTCCATTTCTCTAACACTATCCATTAGTGTGCTAGGGTTTAGTTAGGATTTGTCTTTCTAACTGAAAGGGAACACAGATATAATTTGACCTGATGTAAGCTTATTGAGCTATTTAGACAAAGCCGCTTTTTCTTCTCTCGGTCATTATCTCTGAGGTGTAACAGTTTCGGATTTTTTGGAGAGTGCTTTTGTTACTACACCAAATGCTTTATAAATCAAAACAGCAGATTACAAGTCTTCGATACCATGACTATTCTACACTCAAAATACAATAGACCAGATTCATATGTTTAATTTTAAGTATAAATCAAAATTATATTAATATCAATAGAATGCATTATGTAATTTAAATAGTAAAATGCTGGTTTACTGAAATAGGATTTGATCAAATGTCTATTGATGTGCATAGGGGTCTCTCTCTTTCGCAGAGATATGGATCACACCCAGCTCCCAGCACTGTTTCCAGCTTGGAGTATTAACTCTTCATCCGTAGTACTGGTCACCATAGGAATCTGATAGAAAGAGTCTGAATACAGAGGAAGGAAAAAAAATACAAGGAATATCAACAACCTTGTATTCAAGTGATGGACAGGGCATGGCTGGTCAGAGGAAGACTTAAGGGAGCGGGAATACTGAGTGGACCACTAGAGTTGATCTCATCTTTATAGCCGAGATCAGACAGGGAGTCTGTTGTGCCCATTGGTGTAACCAAGCCAGTCTTTGCAGTTCCATGGGTTGTGGTCCTTTTTGACCGGCAGTGCACAGGATAAAGGAGGGGCCTCATGGCAGCAGAACAGAGCTTGACAATGAAGACACAAGACAGCATTGCAGAAGAGGTCTTCCTGTGACTGCTTAGCCAATGAGGAGGTGAAGGAGGGGGGAAAATAATTTCCCTCAGATTTTACTGCCTGGGAGAAATAAGACTGAAACGTGGTGTTCCAGTATGGTACCAGCAGCAGGGAAGTTTTCAGCTCAGGGAGGGACCTCTCAGAAAGATGCATTGATCTGCCACATGCAGTACAAGCCTTCTGCATCAGGAAAGCAACAAATGACAGAAAGGAGGAGGGCCTTAATTCTGCAGATCATACAGACCTCAAGCAGCCCTCCAGCTGCTTCACTGAGTATGAATTTCTTTACCAGTTTCAAGAAGTTTCAGAATTCCAGTACAAATTCTTGCAAATCACACTGGAATCAATAAAAGAGTTTGAAATTATAACCTTTCTTTGAGTTTGGGGTGAAGTATCTCCTGGTAGAACAGCCAGCCTTTCAATGCATGAGTTAACAACAACTAGAAAATATTCCCACCATTTTGATGCTGAAGAAACTCAAGCTTATTCTGAGGGTGTTTTGGCAAATGTTAATATTAAGCCATCATTTGGCTCTTGGTGCGTGACATTTGGCATTTGTTTGTGACATCCATACATAGCTGTGGATCTAGTACCTGGTTCAAAAACTGTAATATTTTCTTTATTGCTTGTTTATTAGTTTTTGCTGTATATACATACAACTGATTTAAATCTGCTCTATTTTAAGAGAAACAGCAGCAGAATGAATTC
The DNA here is from genome assembly GCA_013397565.1 of Ptilonorhynchus violaceus. Classification (NCBI taxonomy): domain Eukaryota; kingdom Metazoa; phylum Chordata; class Aves; order Passeriformes; family Ptilonorhynchidae; genus Ptilonorhynchus; species Ptilonorhynchus violaceus. The sequence goes on along the minus strand of VZRJ01001577.1, from coordinate 113,892 downwards.
CATCTTTTCTGAGATTGCTGCTTCACTTGAATGAGGCCAAATAAATTCAATTTTTGCTATCAGACTTTGTGAAATCTGAGAAAATATGCAAGTCAAAAAATAAAAAGTTGCTTGTCTGTCTGGGATGGAAGGCACACTTCCTGGAAGTGGCAGCATGTCTTTTGCCTTGCAGTGGAAGAAGTTTGAAAGGACATTTTGCTAAGCTCCATACAGATGGCCAGCAGACCCACTTGATCAGAAGACTCATCTTCCAGACTGCTTTCCACTGCCAGGTCTCTCACGCTGTCAGGCCCTGCCTACACCATTCTGCCCAGCACGGGGGTACCACTGAAATGCAAGCTGGCCACAGCTGCCTCCCATGCTTCACCTGTGGCTACCTGTACATGCTGGCTCCATGGTAAATGTTCCCTGTCTCCACCTGAAACTTCTCTTAGTCACACAGCATGTGCCCCTTTGTCCTCTCCCCATGGATATGGATTTTTGACACTTTCAGAAGGTTGTTTCCACAGTTATCTCAAGTGTTCTGTGATGCCAAAAAATCATATAATACAAACTAATAATAATTTTTGATAAAAGATCTCACAAAAAAGTTTGTTCCAGTAGCCATAATACTTCAAATTTTTATTGCTTAAGGATATAGCTTTAAAAATATGTCTATCAGAAGAAATATGTCTTGCTGTCACGACGGGGCTAGATGGTACGTGCCGCGATCTTCCCAAAAGCGTCCTGCGTTCGGCAGTGCTGTGACACGGTGTGAGGTGGTCGGTGGAATAGGAATGCCGCGGTCGTCACCAAGCGTCCCTCTCAGGGGTCGCTGGTCGGTGCAGTTGCACAGCCAACACCTGATCCCACCCGCGCAGGTGGACACGCAGGCACTCACTCACACACAGAAGCGTACAGCCGGAGGCAAAGAGTTGGACGGGCTCTTCTTATGGTATTCCTCGAAACAGGTTTATTCCATGAAGGGTTCAGGGAAGAAGAAGCACATAACAATGTAGGGTCCAAGGTTATATACTAGGGGCAGTAGGGGCAGAGAGTACACCAGGGACCAATGGGTTGAGGGCCAGGGGGTGGAGAGAAGGTGGGGTTAGAGTACAATAACCAATAGGGAAGGGCAAGGGGAGGAGCAGGGGACAGGGACAAATGAGGTGTCGAGTAAGGGAGAAGGTTCTGGAATACAACCATAAAAGGGTACAGAGACTGACAGGCCAATAGGCCAACCCAATAGGGGAACATTAACATAGTGTTGCTAGGCCAGATGGGGGAGACCTTCCTCCTCACCATGACTATGGGGGAGATCTCAGACCTTGGAGCCTTCCTACCAGCAGTTTTCTACTGCATCTGGGTTTTCTGGCTCCTCGGCTGCTCCTGTGGCTGACCCTACCAGGCTCAGCCACTGCAACATCTTGCCAGCTTAATCATAAACATGTTGAAAAAAAGTATCCAGGGACTTCTCACTCTCCTTGTAAATTAATTTCGTCTAGAGCAAGCTTTCACAAAACACTTAGGTTTGTGCTCTGTTGCAATGCCACCAGCTAATTACACATCTTTCAATTATGCTTTTTATAAAATCATGTGACACTATTTCACTGTCAATTACATGTCATGACACATAATATAACCATAACTTGTCAGCAGAGAAGAAACTTAGAATCACTCACTTTAATGAAAAGCAGGATAACACATTTTTTTCCTAGAAAAGTTGAATTTATGAAAATTGACCTTGAATTAATTGGTCATGAAATCCATCTCTATGGAAAGATTATTATTACACTGTATTACTTGTTAAATCAGCCTATCAGTATTTTTTTATTTTTCCTTGTACAGCTTTCTTTTTTCCTTCTGCTTTTTTTTTTGCCAAGACAAACGAAGTGACAATTATTTTTTGAATTGCTGAGAGCTATTTTATGTTACCTGAAGATTTCAGCAGTGACACCTTGCTTATACAGGCAGTGCTCATCATCTATTGGCAGACAGTGTCAGCCAAGAAGCCACACTCATCATTACACAAGATATTCAGCCTTTTTAAGATAAATCTTTTTTTGGCTCTCTGAATAGGTAGAGCAGAAGACCAGGGAGAGGGAATATCTGCATGTCAGCTCTGAGGACAGTTCCTAGAGTTGGCCCTCCTGAAGGCTAGGAGCCTGGGAAGAGCACACCTGTGCACTGTTCCTCTTTTCCAAAAATAATAGCAACGTTATTAAGGAACAGCAGAAATTCAGAACACTAGTGCACAAAAGAAAAAAAAAGCTATCAAAATAAAACCAGGCTACTTTTATGCATATTGATTTCTCCTGTCAAATCAAAATGGGGCTTGAAATCTACTGCTTTAAATACTGTTATGTCGTTTTTGACAGCACAAGCAGAATGTCTCTGTAATGGTGTTGTTACAATCAATTAATTTTCTGTTTCTCCTATGACAGAAAAATTCTTTTGTTTGTATTCATAGCAAATTTTGATATTTCAAATATATCTAGAATATAGATATTTGAAAGGTCTCTATTTAAATTATTTTTTAAAGCCTCATGAAAACTAAAAATAAATATTCCTCATAACAAATGCCTAGACAAATCACATAAAGAGTAATGTTCACAAAATAAGTAATCATATTTTCATCTGTTCTTTTTGTGGCATAAAGCAAAGGCCATAGAAATCTAAGGAACATATTTTGCCATGACTTGAATTGATTTTAAAACAATCTTTGCTTACATGAAAAGGGTGAATCTGATACTCTGAAGTCTACTACTACATAAGTATTCACAGTATTTAGTCCAGAGATAATTACGTGACTTAGAGAATGTGGGAACTTTGTGGTACATTTATTGCCATATATCCAAGGACTGGAAAGTGCTATAACTCTACACCCACAGAATAGCCCTTTTTTTATGTCCCCACTAAAGCTGAATGGATTAATATCTTGTTTGGAAGGAAAATAACAATCAGTTTGTGCAAAATGAGCCATTTGGAATCAGACTCTCACAGCAGTTTGAGGCAACAAACACTGTAATGCCTACTCACTTCCTGCAGACAGGAGTAAGAGGCCTTGGAGCAAATAGGCTACTGAGATTGTAGGCAATTTGGAAAGGTTTTACAGCTGAACATGAGATGTAGAGACAAGATGAATTCCAGGAGTCATACTGGGTCAGCTCTCTTACTGAAGTGACCTTTATCTTAAACTTAACTTGGCAAGGAATTTCATAAGCTGCTCTACTGGTTTCGGCTGAAGTTAGTCTTTTTCACAGTAGCTGGTATGGGGCTGTGTTTTGGATTTGTGCTGGAAACAGTGTTGATAACACGGGGATGTTTTTGATGCCACGGAGCAGCACTTGCACAGAACCAAGGCCTTTTCTGCTTCTCCCCCTACCCCACCAGCAAGGAGGCTGGGGGAGCACAAGCAGTTGGGAGGAGACACAGCCGGAACAGCTGATCCCAACCGACCAAATGGACATTCCATACCATATAGCATCATGCTCAGTAATAAAACTGGCCTTGAGGAAGGTCATCTGTGGCTGCCAGTGTTTGAGGACTCTTTGGGCATCAAGCTGTGAGCAATTGAGGGGTTTTGCATCACTTGTCTTTTTTGATTTAATATATTTTCCTCTTTAAAAATTTTCTGTGGTTTCTGATGTTTTGGTTGTTTGGTTTTTTTGGGTTTTTTTAATTATTAAATCCTTTTTATCTCAATCCATGAGTTTTCTCACTTTTACAGTGAGTGGCTGTGTGGGGCTCAGCCGCTCACTGGGGTTAAACCATGACAGCTGCATTGCAATGACCAATAGGTGATTTCTTTCATAGGAAAGATTATCATCCATATCATATTTTCCTTGAACTGTAAAGGAAATTTCAGACAGCATATTCAAGATTGTTTCTCACAGAAATTCCTTACAAAAGGTCAAACAGACAAGGAGGCATACTTCAGTCCAAAGGTTCAGACCTTCACAAGAAATAGCTCTCTCACAAAAAAAAGAAGCCGCTACTGATACTGATATCTAGTATTAAAAATATTACATTGTTGTTTTAGATTTCACAGGAAATATATTTAATCAGAAAAGGAAGATTTTGGGCCAAAACAGACTTTTTTATCTCACTCTTTAGCCCAACTCTCCTAAAGTCATCTACCTTCGACTAAAGTTGTAATACTCAAACTTTCCTGGAATAATAGCATCTAAAAAGCATCCATCATTTGGTGTTTCTGTATAATGCAATTATCTAAGAAGAATTTTTAGTATATTGAAATCCAAAGCTCAGAAACAATATGATGCTCTGGCATTCCCAGCTATATTCTCACTGTAAAGAAACTCTGATCAAATCTAATTATATTTTTAGTATGTGACTATTTTTTATTAGTTTCAACACTTAAAACCAGTTACTTTTCAAATTATTCTAAGCAAAGTTTATAGTATTGCTTTGTAATTTCTCCCTTAAGGAACTTTTGCAAGGTTTTACCTATCCACAACAAGGAACCTTTTTTGCCAAGTCATAAATGTAAGTGGAAACAGTGACAATAATTTTAGAGTGTAAGTCATAAAGGAAAAATAAGATTCAGATTTGCCCTATGGTTATAGTTGTGGTGTAATTTGGTATCAGAGCAAGGCCTGTGTACACACCCAATGCACTAAGTTATTATTTGCCTGGTCCAGGAACTCCCCAGATGGTCTCTGCACAGAGATTGAATAGATATAATGGATTGGCTTGAGATAAGAAAACGTGATTGAGATATTTCCCAGCCTCCTTCACAACAAAGTATTTGACTAATTGCTACACGAGCTCTACAGTTGAGAATTTTGGAAAGGTCTAGATATTTCTAGCTTCTCTGTGCATAAACCAATTTCTCAGGCAGCTTCTCTGTGCATAAACCAATTTTTATGTTTAAATATATATATTAACATCCTGAGTGGAGACTTGGACATTCACAGAGAATCTCAGGTTATTCCAAATTGTAGAATTGACCACACTGCACATAACTGTAAGTACAAACTGTTATCACAGACAGAGTTTCATAAAATAAGTCTTTTGTGCATCAATAAGACAATTAGGGGAGATATTTTATATTTATATTAATACAACCAATAGTGAAGGATTACAGGTGTTGCTGACCTTGGACAGCTGGAGTACAAGAACCAAGTCAAAAGATGAATGAGGATGTCCATCCTGATTCAGCTGAAGATGCTGTTACAAGGACTCCTGTGACAGAGATTTCTACAACTATCCGGAAAACAACCAATCATTCTTTTTGAGAGATTTGATGTTCTCTGTGAGCATTGTTTTATGCGAAGAGGAGTTCTTAGCACTGTGTCTGCACAGCAGTATAGAGTTTAGGAAGATGAGAACCTAAATTTCATTTCTGCTCATTTGAAAAAAATTATTGCAAAAATATTGAGAGAAAACTGAATAAATGAAAAAGAAGACTGAAAAGCTAAAAAATTCTACCTTGAAGGGACTGCCTGCTATTTCTTTTTTTTTCTAGCTCTCTTTATGATTAAATGCATGTTCTGATTATAAGAAGCCTTTACAATCCAGTACCTTTATTTTATTTTGAACACTCCTTATTAATACAAATATAGTAAAATTAAATTCTTTCATAATAGCTGACATAATGATAAATGTATGTTATAGGACATTTTATAACAACTTGCTTCGGAGTCCCTTATCAATACACAGGTGACTTCAGTTAATCAGTCAAAACATTGCTATATATGATACTCTAGCTGTAGGGCAAGTGAAAAGAGAGAGGGGTCTATCATTTCATTGACCTTCTCAACAGCTGGATAAGCTTTCATCAACTTTCTCATTAGCAACATCTGACTGATTGAGTAGGTTACCCAAACAGAGGAGCAAAAGCCAAGCAGATCATTTGCATATTATATTAATGACATTCATAAAACACCATTTGGCGTTCCTATGGGAAGTATAATAGCACAATCTGATAGCTTTTACATTCACTTGTTTTTGCAAAGAAAATGGGAGTATTTACCTCTAATATTTTAGGGATACAATTTATTTATACTTTTCTAGGAATGCAAATCATGACTGCATAAGAAAAAAATATGCCTCTGGATGATCTGTGAAGGAAAATAACTGATGGGGAAAGAAGGTCCAAAATATATTCTAGCGTACCTAAAAATTGAGATTAAAATACCCACATTGAACAAATCTCCAAAGATCAAGCAATGTGTTCTACCTTGGCCGGAGGCAATAAAAGCAGGCAATTCATTTTAAGATCACAAGCTCATAAAAACACAGAGCCAGAGGTAGCTCAGGAAGCTCCCTCTGGTTATAGTCATTGTATAATCAAATGTTAAAATGCAGACTATAATTTTTTTTAAGATATTATTATTATTATTATTTTTACAACACTGTGTATAATTTCACAGTCTTGGGAGCAAAGATTGAGAGACCCAGTTTGGTCCCTGTTTCCTCTACCTCTAAAAGAGAACAAGCTGTAGCAGACTGCCTCATAATACTTCATTACCAATCATTTATCTGTTCAGATATGCTGCCCTGTGTGAGAAAAAGTGAAGGAAACAAAAAATCTCCGTTATTCCGTATTTCTTTATTTCTTTCTCAAAACACAGTTGTAAACAGGTCACAGGCATCTGATTTCCTTGCAAATCCTCCTTTAGCGATCAGTGCTGCTATTGGGAAATGAGAAGTAATGCATGGGTTTTCTCTTGGTGTAAAGTCAGCATTCAGTCCTAGACTTTTTAGCACACTTCCCAGTGCAAATTTAACAATATTCACCTTTTGTATATTACACTACCAGTTCCAGTCCTTCTGCTGATTATTTTGGGAGGAAAAAAAAAAAAAAGTGATTTCAAGCTTAAAATACCCTTCAAAAATAATTCAGTTCTTCTTATGATCGGGAAAATGATACTTTATAGTACACCTAAAATTAAGTAGGAAGTACTAGAATGTAAAGAAATATGTATTTTTGGATGGAATTACTCAACTGTGTGCAATCTAAAATTAAGTCTTAGATTTTATTAAGGTACTCAAGCAAACCTGTTGCCATAGCTCAGAGGGCACCAGCAGCACTGATTGTTCCTGTTCAGTCCTTCCAGAGCCTCCACCACCCCTACATGTGTGTGTGTGTATATATATATATGCCTATACATATATATATTTGGCATCTTCCCTGTATAACCATGACATGTCACTGCATCTGGGAGCTTGAATGGAACTGAGTCATCTTTTCTCATTATGGACCTAGCAAAACATATTATGGATATTTCCCTTCAAGGGAAGTTATTTGCAAACACTGTCATCCCTACATTCCTCAGGTACATTGCATTTACCACTAAACCACACTGCGCTCTGGAGTGTCATCTGCATATACATAAACAGAAATTCTGTGCTTTTTACACTGTGCTGAATTCAATTGCAGGCATAACACAGCATGCTTGGGCATCAGTTCTAACATGTTATTGTCCTCCACATCTATGCTGTCTTCCTACAGGAAAATGATGGGAAATGAGGAGCAGGTAAATAACTCCCTGTTTTCCGCTGTCATGATTTTAAGCCCAGTTGGAGGTTAAGCACCACACAACCACTGGCTCAACCCTGCCCCCTCCTCCACCCTCATCCCTGTGGAATGGGGAGAGGAATCAAAGTAAAACTTGTATGTTGAGATAAGAACAGTTTAATAATGGAAAATAACTGTAAAATACAGTAGTAATGGTAAATAATAATAAACAAGAGATGCACAGTTCAATTACTCACCACCTGCTGACCAATGCCAGACCTCCCCTTCCTCCTTCTTCCCCTCATTTTATGTGCTGAGCATGATGCCATATGGTCTGGAATATCGCTTTGGTCAGTTGGGGTCAACTGTCCCGGCTGTCTTCTCCCAACCTCCCATGCACTCCCAACAGCATGGCACTACAAAAAGCAGAAAACACTTTGGGTCTGTGTAGGTCCTGCTCAGTGATAGCAAAAACATCTCTATATTATCAACCCTGTGTTCAGCACAAATGCAAAACACAGCCCCATACCAGCCACAGTGAAGAAAATTCACTCTACCCCAGCTGAAACCAGAACACCTGCCTATGACACCACCTCCTTTTATTTTGGGGTGGGGTTTTTTTTGGTTTTGTTGGTTTGGTTTTGGGGGGTTTTTGGTTTTGTTTTTTTTATGACTCTTGAAGCTCCACTGAAATTTTTTACTGGAAGTGTATGAATAAACAAAGTATATACATGATGACAAAGTGAAATTGGAACCAAACTAAGTACACACACATGCACACACAAAAAAAAGATGTAAATTAGATGAAGGAGCAAATTAATATTTTGAATGAGCAGGTTTCAGATTAATGTGTTGGATGAAACATAAAGGTACTAATGGTTAATTGTCGTACTTTCAATACATACCATATACTGTGCTATCTTTTTCCAAATACCAATGCAGTCAAGCATGAGTAGACAAACTCCTGCTTTCTATATTCTTCCACTCTTCAATACATAGTACTCAAGCTTTGTAGAAACTGTCATGAAAAACACAAGTACATAAGTGCAAAGAAATTGGAGGAAATCCCTGAGGACATGATCTTTTACTGTTTATATAACTTTGAACTGATTACACGGCTACTGAACTTGTCATTTTTAAGTGCTATACTAATGTTTGATAGCTGCACTTCTACCAGTCTATGGGTTTCTAATTAGTAGAGGAGCTGTCTTCCTAAATTTAAATTAAATACTTATTGGAGACATTTATACTCAAGTTGCTTCAAATGTAAGAACTCATACTTAGTGTTAAATATGCATATTGATATTTTACTGATTATAGCTATATTTTTATACTTCAATTTGAAACCTAGACTCAAGAGATTAAATTAGCAGAATAGATAAATAAAAAGGGATTTACATATTTCACATACTATTCAGTGCAACTTGATTTCCAATTAAGTTCTGTTTTTCCTGTATGTCCTTAAGCCTTAGAGAGATCTCTAATAGTGGTGTCTGAATGTTGAACACTGTCTTATTCAAATGTGGATTATCCTTGAAACTGCCATCCTTGTCTCTGTAAGTATTAAGATTTTTATGGTTTAACCTATGCTTCCAAACAGGTGTCCCCTGCAAAGCACAGACTAAAATAACATGTGCAATGCTATGCTTCTGATTAGTGTAATTAGTATCTCTAGTATAGAATTTAGGATTTCCTACCATGATGCTGTCAAAAGAAGAAGACTAGGAAACCACTGTGAAAACACTAGGAAAACACTGTGAAAGACTTCATTATGGATTCAAATTTGAGGTCCTGCATTGTATTCATAAAATGCATCTGTTTAGATAATTGCTATTTGTTAGGTTTTACATGGCTGCCAGACAAAAGGGACATCTGCAGTACATAATAGCACATTTATGCATCAAGTGAAGTTTTGAAAACATGGTCACATAAATAAATTATCCCTCTGAAGGAAGAATTAACATAATTTATATCTACATGCACTGAAATCCATATAATTTTTTTTCCTCTTTAAGTGAAGCAGGTGAATGTTTTCTTGTACTTGTCATGCCAGCATTCAGTTTTACAAAATAAAACCTTTTTTACAGAATTATCCCAGCCAAAACTGAACCAATAAAGATTTTTTTTGCTTTCAATATAAACCAGATTTCGTTTTCTTCATGCTTAGCAAAGTGTTTCTCTGGTACCTTCACTTGAAAAAATATTTTTTTAAAATGTTATATGTTTTCCTTAGAAGAGCAAAATATAGGGAATTGCAAGAAATGAAACATTACAAAAAAGTTATTTTCCAAGTTTGTTGCTGTAAGTCATATTTTGGGCTGGGGGGAATAATTGCTTTATACTTAACTTTTCCAATTTCTGGAAGTCATTCTAAAGTACTCCTCTTAACAGACAGATCTAATTATAACTTCTAACTAGCCAAGCTGAAAGCTCTTTGGTGTTTTGAAGGACCTGAGGAAGTTTCTTTCAACTGACAAGGTAGTTCTTGTGATTTCTATATATTCAATGTGTCACCTTGCCAATTTGAGAGCCCTTCCACGTCTACTCCTTTTGGACCGCTTCTCGCAGCACAGCCCAGATTGCCAGTAGACCTGCGAGAAAAGACAGCACTTTCAAGCTTCCTTGAACATATGGGAAGTGAATACATTTGTAGGCATGATACGTATGATACGATATGAATGATACTTCTATCCAAGAAAAGCAGACTTTGTCTTTAGGAAGCAGTTTCATTTGTGGGCGCTAAATCATATTGGTAGGACAGCAGTGTGGGGTCACCTTAACCCAGTGCTGCTGTGTGTAGTCATCAGATACTAAACCCCTTTGCCATCAGTTCTGTTTTGTATTGCTGAATAGAAAGGATTTACACTCAGGACATCTCTGCTTTGTCCAAAAGATTGTCTTCTTTCAGGAAACACTTTGATACTGAGAGACAGCTATCCAATAAGGCTTTGCACAGACACAGTGTCCTACAGATTTATTGGCAGAGTCATGCTACAGCTATGGATAGAAGTATTCAGTAATGGTTTAAAACATATCAGAATTGCACAACAGTCACCTTTCCATTGACTGCTTCTCTCTCAAGTAGGCTAACAGCCACTGGGATAATGGACTGCCACATGCAGTGCACAGCACATGGAGCTTTCAGCCAGCATCATCCAGAGAGCCTGGCACTCTGATTACAGTGAGATCCTACTAAATGCAAGAGTGGCTCCACGCAATCCTCCTTTGTAACTATTTCTTCACGCTGTCTATGGTTCTGGGAGGCCTAATGGTCTCCCTGCATTTCTAAAGTTCTTTGCCCAACACTCCTGGTTCTACCCCAGCACCTGGAGCACCTCCTCTCCCTCCTTCTTCCCTGACTTTGGTGTCTGCATGACTTTCTTTCACATATTCTCACTCCTCTGGCTGCAGTTGCTGTTGCACAGCAATGTTTTCCCTACTTAACTACGTTATCCCAAAGGCACTACCACCACTGCTGATGGACTTAGCCTTGGCCAGCAGTGGGTCTGTCCTGGAGCCAGCTGGCATTGGCTCTATCAGACCTGAGGGAAGCTTCTGGCATTTCCTCAAAGAACCCACCTCTGGAGCTCTCCTCTACCAAAGTCTTGCCACAAAAATCTAATACACTTTTCTTGAGAAACTTACAGTTCTCAGCATTTTTAGCACCATAATTCTCCACTGAAAGTTGAAATTTGGTGGAAAGCTAAGCAAGGGAAGACAAAGCTGATACTGCAGTGAGGAGGGGAAGAATAAAAATTCCACTTATGTAGCTTCTGGTATTTAATAATGAAAAAGGCTGCATCTACAAATGACCGTTTCATGGTATAGGAGTGTTTTAACATGTTTTATTGAGAAAGTAATTCTTTTGCTCTGAGTATATGGCTACAACATGTGTTAATAATTTTACCTCTTTGTGTGAACTTTTTTTCTAAACAAAAATGATACATAAAGGTCCATTATAGCACCAAAGAGAAATCTTTAACTGGGAAGACAGAGACAGAAACTTTTCACTGCTGCAATTTCCTCACTAACACCCCTGAAAATGGTGTCTAGATGAAATGAATGTACCCCACAAAATAAATTATCTCTGATGCTAAGATGTGCCAGTATTTTTTCAAAGTCCATTTCTATCTTAAACAAAATGCAGCCCATCAGTACCTTCCAGTATCTGTAATTCCACTCCATCTAAAAATGGGCATTCCATATTTGCTAGTTCTATTGAAAAATCCCTTTTATCCACACACGCTTAATGTTGCTCATGAAACCTAGATACTGGAATGGCAATATTCTTGTACACCAGCTAGATTGTATAATCACACCTATTTAGTCACAAAGATCAGTTTAGATAATAGGGTATATGCTATCAACACAGTTTTTTAAAAGAAAACATAATTGGAAAAAAAATATTTTTAGTCTTGAATGAAAATTATTTGGGCATTTTCAGTTATCAAAAATATAGTGTTCTTCATGTGGATAAATCTTTTAAGAGTCAATGTGTATGCAACATTACAACACATTTTCAGTTTTACAGAGCACTCTTAAGATAATTCCAGTGCTCATTCCTCAGGCTGCACACACATCCAGTTACTCTGGGAGCAGAATAACTCAGAGCTCAGAATGAAAATGTAATGCAAGTGTACATACCTTCACACCTGACTTCTCAAGAGTGTGAACAAGAGACTTAAGTAGTGACCAAATCAGCTCCTGTTTAATTCTATTAGTTGTGTTCTGAATTAATTGTACCATGATTATTTTATATAACACTGTAGCACCAAAAATATTTCTTGTTACTAGAACCCAAATTCTGGCAATCACTTCTTAGTGAGAAAATGCCCAGTGTGCTGTGTTTCACATTGAGCTATCAGTCTTCTCTAGTAAAACTATTTCCAATTCTTTCTGTAGGTCTCAGAGGCAGCTCATTATAGAGCAGATCCTCTTGTCTAACTAGCTGATTAATGAACGAAGCCTTTTTTTCTTTTTTTTGTCTCTCATTCTTTTTCTTTACCCTTCTCATGATAGACACTGAAATGAATTCTGTCATTCCCATCAGGAAACCACTGCACAGGTAATATTCAGACAAGCCTTTGGAAGCCCACCTACACAATCATTTTCTTGTCAGAACATTGCTGAATCTCACATATTCTCTCCTTCACTCTTCGTCTTCCCACATCTACCTTCCTAATGACTATCTAATTTCCAGTGCACAGCCAAAATATTTTTAACAATGCTAGTCTTTATTAGTAGCTCAAATTTACAACTGCACGGCATTTGGAGCTGCTTACAGTCAGAAAAGTAGCAGACTAAGATCTTTGAATAAATAAAATATAGTAGTCTCACTTTTTGGTGAGTTCATACGAAAAATATATAACAAAGTGTTCATGGGTTGAGATAAGGACCAGGAGAGGTCAGCACCAAATACAATCAAGGGAAAAACAGACTTGAATTCGGGATACTATTTGAATTTACTGCTAACAAAATCAGAGCAAGATAATGAGAAGTAAAATAAGACTTAAAAACACATTCCCCTGACCCATCCCTCCTTCCCAAGCTCTACCTCCTCTCTCCCAGCAGCACAGGGAGACAGGGAGTGGGCGTTACGGTCAGTTCATCACAGGCTGTTTCTGTCACTGCTCGAGTCTTTCCACTGCTCCAGTGTGGAGTCCCTCCCTCAGGAGACAGTTCTCCAAGAACTTCTCCAGCGTGAGTCCATCTCATGGGAGACGGTTCTCCACGAACTGCTGCAACATGAGTCACTCTTCCAGGGGGTGCAGTCCTTCAGGAACAGACTGAAGCTGCTCCACTGTGGGTACCTCACAGAGTCACAGGTCCTACCAGGAAACCTCCTCCAGTGTGGGCTCCTCTCTCCATGTGTCTGCAGGTTCCTGCCAGGAGCCTGCTCCAGCACAGATTTTTCACGAGTTCACAGACCTCTGTCCAGCATCCACTTGCTCCAGCATGGGTCTCCTCCATAGGCTGCAGGTGGATCTCTGCGTCCCTGTGGTTCTCCATGGGCTGCAGGGCTGAAATGCTTCACCACGGTCTGCACCATGGGCTGTAGAGGAATCGCAGCTCCAGCGCCTGGAGCACCTCCTCCCCCTCCTTCTTCACTGACCTTGTGTCTGCAGAGTTGTTTCTCTCACATGTTCTCCCCCTGCTCTTCTCCAGCAGCAATTACATCTGTGCAATACCTTTTTCTCTTTTCTTCTTAAATCTGTTATCACAGAGGTGTTACTCCCATTTCTGTTTGGCCCAGCCTTGGTCAGCAGCACATCCATGTTGGAGCCAGCTGGCATTGGCTCTGCTGGACATGGAGGAAGCTTCTGGCAGCTTCTCACAGAAGCCACGCCTGCAGCCACCTCCAGAAGCAAAACCTGGCCATGCAAACCCAATGTGATACGTCAAATTTTTAGAACTCTGCCCATTCTTACTTGCTGAACAGGACAAATCACTCCAGCTCAGGCATTACCAAGGCTTCCTCGAACAGAGGACTGTGCATTCCAGGGAGGTGTTTTCCCTTGTCTGCAATGGTACCATACTGACTCAGGCTCCAGATTGCCATCCAGTGTAGTGTCCATAGCCTTTTCTGAAGAACAGATTCCTATCACGCTGCTGCCTTTCCTTGCATTGTTCAGGGATGGAATAACTCTTCTGTAGCTGTCTAGGGAACCTAGGGCAGGACTTGCTGATGCAACAGGTGGTACCTTGCCTTCTCAGCATAAAAATTCAGGTTATCAATCTTACCTTTAATGCATTAATCTTAGGTGCATTTGTGTTAGGAAAAGTCCTCATTTTCCACTACCAGAGCACAACAGATATCCATTATGGTTGCAGAGCAGACATTATTCATGTTTGTTTGCTTTCAGTTCGATATGTAAAACCATCTTACTCAAAGCAAGAGCCTTACCTAGAATAACAATAGCACCTCTAATAACACTGCGATCACAATAAGATCCTTAGATCATACTCACTGTTCTATTCACACGGAGAAAGAGAACTGAAATTAAAAGTAAGTGGAAATATTAAAAGTGGTTTTGGAAAAACATATAGAAGTCAATAAAACTGAATAGCTTTGGTGATTAACAACCGGTTTGTCAACTTAGAGAACAAAGTTCTTTATATACTTTTACTATGGTCTGCTTAAGTACTGAGTATCTTTACCCAAAATGCATTGCTCTCTGTCCCTTCTGTGTAAATTCCAATATGATATAATAAAATTTATACTAATTAAAAGTATAAAAGCACAACTTCAGTGAACAGGGACAGAATCATTTTTACAATATACACAGTGACACTGTAAACAGCAATATTTTAGTAAATATAAAGACATGAGTCAGAAGACCAGAATCCAAGAAATATTACTTTAGACAATTTGGTGTAACCACATCACTCATCATTAGAAAGCTGTCAGTTGCAGGTCTTTGGACTTCAAAATTAATTTTTCAATCATTGCAGCAAGTGAATGCAGAGTGCATCCGGCCACATGCTGCAGCTTCATAATCACTGGCAAAAGCAAGTGTCTGTCAAGCTCTATTACCAGTAAGCCTACCTTTCCACTGAGAAAGTAATTGTCTGCAAACATTGTATCTTAATAACTCTAAGGGAAATTTCTCAGGAATTCCTTTAGCCTCAGGATATCCCGGGGAGAGCTCACATGTTTGATTGCCATGATCTGTAAGTGATCCTCAGTCAAAGCCATTTCTCTCAATCAGCTCTCCAAATGGAAAATGCTTGACACACAAGGTCGTTCCAATTCTGTATCTGGACACTAATCAGTCTGGCCCATGAACTCTGAAGATGGCTGTGAGACTCCATAAAAATAAACAAATGTTTATGATGCCTATTAGGGAAACAAAATAAAAACAAACAAACAAACACCCCCCCAACAAAAACAACAACAGCAATAACAACAACAACAACAAAGACAAACATTTAGGACTGGGGTGTTTCAGAAAGAGGAAAAATATGCCATAAGAGTGTTGAAAATCCAGACTCACAGCATCTGCCTAGCCTTTGAAGGAGGAAACTAACCTTTATATCAGGACCGTGAAAGACTTTTAAGTTGCTAGTGGGGAGTTTTCCTGCTAAGTGAGGCTTAGAAGCAATACAGCAACTGTTCTACCCCGAAAAAAACAAACCACAGATAAAATTGCTCTTCATTTACTGTCCACTCAAAGAAAATAGAGAGGGTTCACTTGTTCAATCAATATACACCCTGGTTGTTTTCCAACTCTAAAAGCATTGTTTTAGCTCAAAGCAATGACATTGCACAGAAACGCACACAATGGATTAGCTAATGAATAAACCAACACCAAGAATAAAACACACAAAATGACAGACAAAATGGCATTTATAACTACATTCTCTACCCAGGAATTAAGAATTCAAATTACTATAAATTTTTAAAGTACAGACTTGTCAAGAGAAAAAACAATAAGCATAAAAAAAGGCAAGGAGATATTCTGAAAAAAACCCAGTATATGCATAAATATACCTGTTGAACAATTTTTTTTACATTAGTAAACCTCTGGAATTTCAATAGGAATATTTAATGCTTACTTTCGAACATTTAGTTATTTAATTATGTATATCATTATAACAAACAGACGGAAAGACTGGAGATAATCAGCAATATCCACAGCTGTCCAGACACAAAAGCAACAGCATGTTCCCTTTGTAGCCATGCCAGGTAGCTGGAAGAGATCCTGAATAGATAATTTCAGCAGAGGAATTAGAACTGCTCTGTGTGAAACTACTGTTCATCATTTAGAAATTTAAAATTAACATTTTCGCATATAAAAATGGGAAGAAATTAATGCCTTATTTCCATATAAGTAACAAAGGTGACATAAAATTGACCTAGTTTCGTGAGAAAGAGTAAAACAATCACATAAATATGTATTGAGATTAAATTGACTATAAATACAAAAATGCAATAGTACACAATCACTGTTACATTTTGAAGTAGTAATGTGATCATGCCTTCTTTTTTTATATGTTATATTAAAATTTATATGAAAGGATCAATATTTTAAAATCTTTTTTACTCTTATCTCACCTGAACTTCCCTTTTCTTGGATTGTACTTGGATGTTGCAAAACTTTGTCTGGAAACAACTCCCGATTGCTTCACTTTAACACCAAGTCAGTGTATTTTGGTTTGATAGTTATTTCTGGCATAGCTATTATATTTGAGAACAAAAATTATTTGACATTATTTATACTTCCTTATATGTAATTATAGTAACCAGAATGCATTACAGAATAACATGATTGGTTATTTTACTTTGATTGAAACGCTGTGGGACAAATGATGTCTTTAGCTATGCAGCCAGAGGTTTTCAGATCTACAAAAGACACATATTCATACCCAAGTCAGAATCTTTCTATTTTTTGTACAACAACGTCAAGTTTCTTCAACCAAGTTTTCACCAAAAAAAAATTAACATGAATATTCATGGTTTAAGCAGCAAAGCAAACTTAAATTCCTACAAAGATCTTTCTTCTTCATATGTGAGAATTAAAAAGTACAATGTCTCTCACTTGTGGAACTTTGAATAACAGATTCTGTTCCCATGGAATTTCGAGAGTATAATCATATTTGTCTGACATTCAGAAAAGCTGGAATTTAGGTGTGCTAGTCTGGAACAGAATGGTTAACATATTTTTAACACAACTGCATAAAGAAGTGCAGAAATGCTAGAACTGCATTTCTCACTTCTGTTTTTTTGCTTGGGTTTTTTTGTTGGTTTGGAGGTTTTTCATTATGCTAACAGCAGAGCTGAAAACAGGGCTGTATTCTCTCAAGAGATACCTCTGTAAGTGTAAAAGTAACAGTTGACTGCTATTTTAGCCTTTTTTTTTTTTTTTCTTTGGTGGCAGGGAGGGTTTCAGCTTAAATTTCCAAAATCCTTAGTGTTTGACTCTGTCCTTCTTGAAGTACAAATGGATGCCATAGCTTATACCAGTCAAAACTTACTAGGTTATTTTTTTAAATTGACTTTGCATTCCTATCTCTCCAGTATTTGCGTTAATACTGTTTAACTTTTTTCTACTCATTTTTACTTCAAAAAAACATCAGGAATGTCATGTTGGCTTTTAACTACTTTATACAAAGGACTTTAGCTAAGTCCCAGCAAAATGAATCACCTAGTCTCCTACTTTCTTTAAAAGAGAAAGAAATAAGAACTTCAAATTCTTTCTCTAAGATTTTTTCTACATCTCTAAGACTGAGTCAGAAAGTGCTACTGGAAAAAAAAAGCAAAACTTTTACCAGAAATTTAAATTTCAGATGTTCTTTTCCAAGGGATGAATTGGAAGAAAGAATTATCTCATTTCACAATTGATTGTAACAGTACAGGGTGAACCTTGCTGCTCTTTCCTGTGCCTTTTTAAGAGCTAGTATAAGTCTTTTAACAAAAGGGGAACAAATAGCACACAATTTTTGAGATGGGGCCCTGCTGAGTATACTCAGACAGGTTTTTTGCTTTGTTACCTATTGCTTTCTGAATCACTCTAACTTGTTTTACTTTTATAACCATTCTTGAGCCAGTGCTTATGTGAAACTATATGTCAAAACACCATGATCTCTCTGCAGAGAAAAAATGCAAGACCACCACTGCATGCATAAGGGTAGACTTGGAGGTGGAGGGAGGTTTCTCTTGCCTGTCTTATTTTATCTTTATACGTGTTGACCTTTATATTCCATACTACCACCCAGTCATTTAGTTGTAAAACATTTCTGTAATCCCTCATTGTTGGGTTTCCTGAATATGAATATGAACGCTATATTGAAGAGCTTAGCATCAACAATAAGTCATGTCACACAACTTTTTGGGGTTTTTTTCCAGACCTTTTAGGAATATATACTATTTTCTAGTAAATATAGGTTGATAAATATAGATTGATGATTCAGGAAGTGTCCACAAAAATTTCCTAAACTATGTCACACAGATCCAGAAAAAATATGGGATTCAATTCATTCTATTTGTCCAGTGTGAGGTGACTCTTAACTTTATACTGCATGGTTCATACTATATGTGAACATAGATATTTCTGAATTATCCTCAGTCTATGAAGAAAGGATATATGTTTTTTGGATTACTTAAAATATTTTTTGCCTTAATAGTGTCTCATGTTCTGCAGACTAATTATAAAATAATATCTTGATTTTTAAATAAATAACAAAAAATATAAAGTTTTATGCTTTAAACAATGCTCTATAGCACAAAAGTTACCAGAAAATGAATGAAAAAAAAAGTCTAGGTTCATAAGATTTCTAGGTTGTATTGTGAAATGAGACAGAAAGAATTTCCCTTTTTCTGCCTTTCTTTGCTTTATGTATAGCCACAGAAACCTGATTAAAACCTATGATTTCTGGCTCCTGGATTTTTAATTTTTCTTTTAATCTCCTCATCTTCCTTTTTCTTTTGTCTTTAATAATGAGCTTAACGTAGCAGTTGAACATAGGAAAGTGAATAAAAGACCCTAGTCGTCTCTATTTGCTGGCTGAACAGCTCAAATAAAGGAAGCACCAATATTTCAAGCCTTCAACAGCCAACATGAGTCAGTTACTGTTTGTTTCTGCCATTTTCCTGCTTATAAAGAAAAGCAAATTGTAGCCTGTGGAATAAAGGAATGATCTATAATCACAACCTTTTTCTGGTTGCCAGGAGGACTTATCAAAAAATGAGTGACAGTAATATCTACTAAGATATTTAGATCTCTGTGTGGATGAGCAATGGGTCACTTCAGTGCAGGTGTGACTGATGGAGTAAGCAAGTCCTCTAACTTTACATCACTTTACTGTTTTACTGAGAACTGCATTCAGCTCCTGGCACAAATGTGTGCCTCTCTCAGGGAGAGAGATTGAAGCTATTTTGCAGTATTCAATTGGTTTGAGGGTCTGAAAACTCAACTGTTTACTTAGTAGCTCATTAGCCACTTATTTAAAACAAGCCAGTTGGACAAAGATGTATTTTTTAAGCTGATCAGCCAGAAAATTGTGGCTGAAATGGATTATAGAACAGCTCAGCTGGTAGACTAGACTGCAAGGATATCTCTAGTGAGATCTTTAAGTGTGTTGTGACCCTCCACCCATGCAGAGGACATGTGAACACATCCTCACAGACTATATAGACTGTGACAGGTCACCATTTAGAAATATTCCACCACAAAACCGGTGCATATCTTTTCCCTGTGGCATTTGTAAGAAACTTCACACTATTTCTTTGCTGTTTTTTGACTATTGCTCACCAAAATCTCAATTGAAATAGATTAAGGCATTTTCTGTAGAAAAATCAGCAAGGCTTACTGGAACTGCTGTTCTAGTTTAACTTTGACCAAAGAGAACAGCTGGCCTAGTGAAGTCCTTCATTGTCAGAAGCAGTAAAAAGTATTTCCTGTAAAAGTTTTTCTATCCAAAAAAATACTTGTCACTTTACTTTCATGTTGGAAATAGATTTTCAACCACAGTATTTCAAAACGGCGTCTTGAAACAGATGTGTGAGTGAACAGATCACTTTCCTACCTGCCAAAACATTGCTCATGTCAGCACAGGAAGGATTGTTGATACATGTGCCACATTATACCAAGTGTCATTATTGGCACATGCCAACATCTGGAAGAATTTTAAATTCTTGGATTTAAAAATAGTGGGAAAAGATAAATAAAAAAGATTCCACTTCTTATATAAAAACAAGCAAAAACAGAACTCCAGTAAGCCTGTCTATGATTTATGCAAGCTCCCTACTTTATTGAATTAGTCAACAGACACTTCCTAATTCTCATTTTTATTCATAAGATTGCTCCCTGCAGCTGCATAGGACGGTAAGATTTGTCATCTTTTAAGCCACCCAGAGGTGTGCAGCATCACTTTCTAGGTCCCTATCCTATAGAACCATCTCGGCTGTGGCACAAGGTGACAAACAACTGGACGTTGTGGTTTGGGGAGCAATGGAAGCAATGCTTGACCACTAGAGGGATCGCCCCATCCACCGCCTGGAGCTGCATCCTTTATTCCCTCTCTGTGACAGCAGTGCTGCTGTGGGGCCTGATGTCAGCTCTGCCACAAAAGCCAGCTTCGCAGAGCCCCAGTGATTCCTGGAAGATGCGACAAGATCCAGTGACTAAAAAGTGCAGGTGGCCTGAAGCACTCAGGCAGGCCAAATTCATCTTGCAGCTTTTGAGAGCAACAGCTTGCAGGCAAGGGGTTCTTTGCCAATGGATTTACCAGATGTAAATACTTCTTCAAAGTGAAGAGGCTGGCCATTTTTTCTCACATCATTTCAGCTGTTAACCTTGAGAAAATGTCAAGACGATTGTGGATCTTGGGAGAAATTTTATTTTTATGGATGATAAGTGCAATGGAATTGTGTTGGTAAAGCTCTGAGACAGTACCAGGAATATCAGCCTGAGATCATCAACTACGATTTTCTTATACTTTTATTATTGTAAAGCCATGCCAGTTATTAATTTACTTGAACTGTATATTCTTACTGAAACAGAATTTTTACTTCTTAAGTGCCGAAAAGGTGATCTAAAGCAAAAGAAAATTCCTTAAGAGCCCAGCATTTTATTTGGAAGCTCCCATCCTAAACATAACCATAAACTGAGTCTCAGACTTCTCAACCCTCATGAGCAAAAAAGTTCAGCTCCTCTGATGGGCTTTTAGACGCTATTAGTGACATGCACAAACTGAAGAGAAGGTTCTCCTTTGCACAAAGCCATTAACACCCTACTTTATGAATATGAATCTTCTGTGATGTTTTAGTTTCTCCCTCCTCTTGTGAGAAACTGCAGGAAACAAACTTCTAGGACTCATCACACAATCAATATTCAGTACATTAAAACCTCAACATATCTCAATGTAGATGCTAAACATTTAATCTCTGTCACTAGCCCTGTGTACATCTCGAGTACACAGAAGGAATTTCAATAAATATTTTATAGATATAGGCTTATTTCTTTCATTTTTGCCTCCTTGTGTTTTATGACTCGCCTCCTTTTATCAAAATGTACAATAGTCATACGGACAATGACTATCATATTTTGAGGTTCTGTAGCTTGAAACTAACCCCTTACTGACGTTCTTTTTATTTTAGTTTTATTTTTCGTGAAAAAAAAAAAAAAGCATTAGATATTTTCAGTTGAAAGCTCTCTGGTTTTAGGGTTTACTTTTTCTTGTCCATAATTAGCAGAAACACCCCTCTGAACTATGCCTCTAATAGTTTTATTTTTCAATACTTGCTCTTTCACACCTTTTTTAAAGCTGCAGTAGTATTTGTGGTGGGAATTAAATTACCATTTTAAGAATAATTCTGTTAAATTTCTCTTTTAATTCTTGTTTTATTTGAACAACTCAAGGAGGGACTCAACCAACTTAATTTGTCTGGAGGTTCTACCAGGGTTTCTCCTTTATTTTTCACAACAATTGCCTTCCATATTTTGCTCTGAGACAGTTAAAATAAATGAGTAATGGAATTAGCTCTCCCCCACATATACCACCAACACCTTCAGGAAATTAGAAATCATTCTAGCACTTCCAAGTGTGAGAAATATAAAAGTTAAAACTTCCCAAAATACTAATGAGCATATGATTAAGAGTTTATTGCTGCGTTGCACGGATTTTGCCATTTAATTTTCAACAACTTACACTACAGTTGCAAACTTGCATCTAAAGAAAACATGGGCAAGCCTGGTGAAGTGGGGTTTTAGTGCTGTTTTGAAAATGCTTCATTCATTATTGTTCCTTTAATTTCTTGGTTATAAAGTGTCTGTTTCACTAAATTGCAAGTGTTACATTTTTTTAAAAGATAGAAGATAAAAATACACGCTATTACAATCTCTTGAACACTGAAAATCCAGTTAGAGACCTGAATAGTATATTACTACAATAATTGAGGGAAATTTTACTTCTCAGCTTTATTCACAGTTTACTAATATACTCTATCCTGTCCCCTTCCATCAAGCTCTCTCCATTCAATAGTTTGTCTAATTACATTCAGAGTTCTGATTAATTTTCTGTATATGTCCTCTATCATTTGTACCTCATTCTCTTTTGTTTTGTTTCAGGGTTTTTTTTTCTTTTGTTTTGTTTTTTCACCTAAGGGTAGAGCTTGTTTGTACCTACAGGTGTCTAATATCCCAAAGAAAAATAAAAGTCACAACAAACAGCTCCATCCAGTGGTTCTCTTTGTGACTGTATTTCCCATGTTCATTTTGAGCAAATAATTTAGATGAATGCTTTGGAAATTGTGTGTGAAGGATATGAATATCAATATGAAGTAAACAAACATCCCCCATAAGCTTCATTTTTCTCCCATAACTGCACTTTTTTATAACACCAATTTTCCATTTGTGATTAGGAGAAGAATTGCAAAACACTTGTAACTCAAAGATAAGAGGGTTTTTATTCTAAGCTGCATGGTATGGCAAAAACTGTACACAGACACAGAAGAAGCACTTCCCACATAGCATTTTTGCTTTTAACCTAGAAATCAGGAAGCAAAGGTATTTTAGCTTTACTTTGTTTCTGTTTGAGTCTAAAGACTTTTTTTTATCAAAGAAGACCAATATCTAGTTTGTTACTAAACAACAGGCAATATTTTTATTGCCATAGTCAGTTACGTGTGCCTGTGCTACCTTTTTCAGCTACTATATCCCTCATATTGTTCTGCAGCAATGTTACCAATAAAACTATGAAAAAGCTTCAAAGCATCTTGGAAGTGTTAGAAAGGGAGACAGCTGGCATTGCTTAGAGACTAATCTGAAATGACCAGATTTCTAATTTGTAAAACTGGGACAGCACATGTCAGGGAACCATCAGCGGGGGCTTTGGAAAGATACCATCTCTAGCCCCATCCTTTTGTCTCAAGCACCCTTGTTTACTGAGAAATTCAAAGAACTGTGCTTGAGGAGAGGACTTGTAGAGCAACTCATTCAAAATGAAGGCATAATACTGGCTTTTTTGCAAAATTTTGCATACAAACCCATTTGAAAACTTTTACATATCAAATCTGTCATGCTAGATATTTTCTTTTGTGAATGAACTGTCACTGTGAGGAATTAAATGTATGCAAACAGACATACACATTGCTCTGAGGCTGAGGCTCCTTCCTTATTGCTAGGCCATTTTCTTTTCAGATTAAATATGCTGAAACATTCTTTTCCATAAGTTTGACATGAAAATTATGAATAAAATTACTGTGGTTTTAGTTTGCAACAATTATTTTGTGAAAATATCCACCAAGTAATATTTTCATTATTGAAGAATTGGATTTTGACGGCTAAAATACTGCTCAAGACATCTTCACAAGCTCTTATACTGCTCTTAAGCTGCTATTTATATTTTTTCTCTTTGCCATCAAGTTTTGTGCCCACTGCTATAGACTCATATGCATTTGTTTCTTTCTCTTAACAAAAAGAACTTGAATATCAAACTGTTCTGAAAGTCATTCTTGGATTGACACAGAATAACTGTAATTTCTTTACTGATAAACAAGGCACAGCTATTCATTATCCTTAGAGTTAAATATGGTCTTAACAAAAATAATCCTGATTACTCTAAATTTATTTTCACCAAATAATTCTCTGCAGAATAGCAAGTAAAATTAGAGAAGGAAGTACAAAATTGTATCTTTATAGATATCTTCCTCTGGATAATTAAAGAAATGATCCTCTTTTTTAAAAAATACTATATTTTTTCATCTTCATTCCATATATTTAATGTTCTGCTAATACTGAAAATAACATTGTCTCACCCAGTGTAAGATACTAAAGTCAGTGGCATGGAAATACAATTTAAAAATTTAGAGTACTGTACTGGCAGAAATTATAAAAACGCACTGCATTGTTATTCCAACACAAGATTGGGCTGAAATACACGAAAACCAGAAAGACCTGTAGGTAGTCCCGCTGTGAGTGATAAATTCTCCAAAGAAGATCACACCACTCCATTGAAGATAGATGTGGTAGTCTGAGATCTGATATTCAATTTGTTGTTGTTGTTGTTGTTGTTGTTGTTGATGTAATCATTTGCCAGTTTGAAAAGTTCTCTAGCCAAATTTATTTCCATTTCTGCACCATATCGTACCCAGTGCCAACACTACTGTTGTGCAACTGGTCAGGAAGTAAAAGGGGAAAAATACAACTCAACTTAAAATGAGAAGGCAGTAAAGAGTACTTTCCAACAGAAGAGCTATGCAAATCTGTGACAAAGAAATAAGTCTGGAGACAGCAGCTTGTAGTTCCAATTACATAGTCAACAAGAAGCACTAGGTATTTCATCATTGCAAAAAAGAAAAATCTACAAAGTATTCATAATACATGTAATTTAATGAATGTTAATAGATAACGTTTCATGGATTTATTTAAAGAGGAAAAAAGTCCCACAGACCTTTGATTTTTTACTTATATATTTACTTATACTTATATATGCAATATCTAAGAAGATTTTATGTTTGGACTTTTTCATGCCTAAAAGGAATGCAAATTTACGTTTTAGAAAGCAGATAACATTGCTGCAACAGTTATGTGGGTGAGTCTGTATTTTTTTCACCTTACTGGGCTAGAATCAGTAGGCCAAGTACTCAGTCTGAGTTTTACATGACTATAAAGCAGACTAAATAACAGTAACAAAACTACTTGGAAGAGATATGTCTGGACATGGCTACATGCTGTCATAGTCATACCCATCGCAGCAGCCAGTTTGATATGCCCCTTAGGAGAATGTGAGACACCAAACTTTCACCACAGTGCTATTTAGAAAATGTGTGGGATTGTGATAATAAAATACTGCAAAGAAAAAAAAAAAGAATTCTGGCCAAAGAGTTTTTTGACCAGGGATTTGACTTTTGCTTCAGAATATCTTTATCACCTGAAGTACCCTGTACCTGAAGCACCAGTTATGGCTACTTGAAATCAAGGTCTGTACTTAATTATATATCCATATGTGAATTACATAATTTCCTCACATTTTCTTTAAGTGACATTCCTATTTTAAGATAATAATTGATTTTAGCTTTAATCTTTGAAACATTAAAAGAAACTGAAAATAAGGGATCCCATTGTCTGGTCATAGAGTTTTAGCAAGAATATTTACATCTGCTGACCAAAAAGTAAAACAGTTATTGTTATACTAAGTGTGCATTACTTCCCGTGCTCACCAACGTGAGAATTATCACTTGAATCATAACTTGTAATTTCCCAGAGCTGACACTTCAGGAAAATAGCCAGAACTAGATGCTTCAGATTAGATGCTTACTATAGAAAAATGCCAACAGAAAAACAGCAGGCAATTAACATATTGCATACGCGATTTTCACTTCCTGATTTGGGAAAGGTGCAGGAAGAAAGAACTATGAAAGGGCTCCTCTAGATTTCAGTGCATGTTAAAGTTGAAATGGGAGGAAGTGTTCTTACTGTTCCATCAAAGAGAAAAGCTGTACCTGATAAGTCAAGTCATAAAGAGTGGAGGAGCTTCCCCTTGACTTCTTCAGCTCCTACATCTTTCAGTCACAGACTCTGTTAGAGATGCAATTGAGATGTTTATCCCAAAACCAAAATATTTCTTTGTCTGCCAACTGCAATCTGGTGTACTACGGAAATTGTTCTTTCTTATTCACTTCCAGACAGTATTAAAGTCGACTGACCACACTATAAGATGTAACCCAGACCTGCTAATGAATTAACAGGGCTTCTCTTTTGCTTTCATAGCCATGGTCTATTGATTTCTGCAGCAGTGAAATATACGAATTTAGCCTGTGCTATAAATGGATTTGTCTTGCTGGATTAAATCTTGTAAAATTGGCGTCCGTTTTACAAATGAAGGATGGAAATTCTGTATAAATCCCCTATTCCTATATTTGCCTTATGTATTGTTTCAAAAAATCAAAGATAGAAATTATAAGAGAACTTTATACAGTTTTTAAAAAAAATCTTAAAGGGTCACTTCTAAGAATTTTTTAAACTTAAAGCCTAGCTTTAAGTATCGCAGAGATCAAGTCAAACAGTGGTAGAGTGTTCCTTTTCTCAGAGTGAAGAGAGTTAGTAAAGGGTTTTGTTACTCAGAGAAACTGGGGTTCTATATATTTCAGCTTTCTTAACACTTATGTGGGAAATATTTTGTAGTATCTGTAGTTACCCTAGAGTAACTAGTTTCCCTAAAAGTCTGACACGGTATTAGAAAAGCATTGTGCTATAGCTTAAAACTGCAATTCTTTTTCCTATGAAGCCCACCTTTACAGTTGCCAGGCAGTCTGTTAGGCACCACAGCCAAGCCACAGAGGTTTCATATTGGGTCATTTCAGGTATTTTTGCTGTTATTCAGCTACCAGTGGCTAGAGTAAAAAAGTTAAATTTATGGAGAAAATATTTCAATTATGCAAATGGTAGGGAGGAACACTCCACTCCATTAGACCTGTAATGCAGATAATGACTTCCTCCTTGTCCTTGCTTAAGTTTTTATCTAGTGCCTCTCAAATGCTTTCATGCTTTTAGTCAAATGAGTCACTGCTCCATTTCACAGGTATTTGTTTGGATATAAAGCCTACATGCTATATAACAGAAATAAAAAAAAAGCAGGATGCCTGAAATGCACACTGTGTTGTCATTTAAGGAACTTTTCCATAAATGAAAGCAGGACTGATTCACAAAGCAGAGAAAATTCGTATCCGGTATCACTCACTGGAAATAATATGACCAGTTCTGTCTCATGGTTCCCTCAGGTAGTCCATAAGCTGAATAGGTGTCGAAGTGAATAAACAATTCAAAGCTAAAACTTCACAGCCTGAGGTGTTATAAACACAGTTGAGAGGAAGCTGCAGAGACTTGGACAACCATTACCCACACAGCACTGGACTCCATTCAGCTACATTATCAATACAGTATCTTTTCCTTGGAGCTACATTAAAAAAGAACTGCTTTTCTCCCTCCAGTTCATGATTTATAAGAATAATAATAATGTTTTTAACATAGAAATATAATTCTTCTCTTAGTCTTTTCTTATTCCTCATTACCTGATGTTTTTATAGTATAGGGATTTATTAACAATAGTAGCTTATTTTCGAAAAATAAAAGTGACTTATGCCCTTCTAGCTATTGTGATAGCTGCACTGGGAAGCTTATTCAAAATTAAGTCCCCAGTTTTATACATAAAATAAAGAAACTGATGAAACACATGGCTATTAACTTCACAAACAGCACTTCCTCTTTGAAATTATACTCATGAATGTAATGAACTCATAATCTCTAGAAAAAAATCCTTTTGAAAATAATTGAAACAAATATCTCAGATACGTAATGACTAAGAAATACAAGTAAACTAGAGAAGTATGTATCAAGAGAAAAAAACACATATTTTTTAATGAGACAGGACATGAATATTGTTCCTCACATAGAACTCATAAAGTTATGCACCTTAGGCAGAGGCAGCAGTCAGTAGAGAGCAGTCTGCAGCCAGCAACTACCTCATTGAGGTACCTAATAGTAATACTAACACTGAAAGAAGATGACATCAAATTAATATATTTCACCAAACCATGTGATGTCATGCCCTGGCATCAAATCGTAAAAAATTTGGGTCATATAAACCTGAAATGAAAAGAAAGAAGAGGATAATCCCTCTTGAGAGGATAGAAGTCCCCAAGGCATCTGCACTGTGTAGTCCTGGACAGTTGGAGGTGAAAAGAGGTACTGTTCTCTAAGGTTTGCTGTCAGTGATGCAGGGTCTGGAGACTCAATACTGTACCTTATAAACTAAGAGGTTAGTGTAGGCAAGGAAAATCCTCACACTTGAGTATAACTGTAATAACCTATACTGGCTTTTTAATCTATTTTTGTACCTTTGTTCCATTATTGCAAAGCATATGCTTCTGTATAAGCATATTTTTCAGCCTAAGTTGTAGAACTAACTCTGTAAATGTAAACAAAAGTATTTTGTTCACAGTGTACAACAAGCCTTAAACTAGGATGTTGATAAGCAGCACCAATCACCTTATGTACCAAAAGGTACCAGAGCCTTTCTGAGCTGCCATGTGAATTGGTTTAGGAACTGGAAATGTGAGAGTCTATGCAGAATGGTTGAGTGACCAGCATTTACACAGGAAATTGTCCAACTTTCAGCAAATACTGAGGAGTATTCAACCTGGAAATTTGTTTAATGGCAAATACCATTTAATACCAATAATTGACAATTAAAAATTATTAACTGTAAAAATTAATTAGAACAGTTTAAAGCTAAAAAAAAAAATAGCTCTTTACACCGTGGTCTTTTGGAAGAATCTGCCACTATAAACACAATTTTGCCTACAAGTGATTAGCAATGTCTTGATCGAAACAGACTATTGTTTCAAAGTCTGCATTGTATTTCAGTAAAGATGCAATGTTTCTAAATACAACTTCAGGAATTAGTTTTATTCTGCAAAACAGTTTTTCGATTGTGTCATCTATTAATTCAAAATAAAATTCATTTTTAAAAATTCATTATTTCTGTTCTGTGTGAAATTCTCTTCTGTCCATTCACTACTTGGTTGGCTTTCCTTACAATTTTTGAGGACTAAACTCTATATTCAAGGTGACTTCATTACATCAATTCTTCCACAGTAATTCCAAAATATCTTAATAAAAATTTATTGGAATATTGTGATAAAAAAAATATTTTCATCTCTTTTTCTTTGAAAGTACAAATCTCAGCTGGCTGCTACAACAGATTATCTAATGTGATCTGGACAAAAGCAATTTGCTTAAAAAAAAGAGCAGCATTTAAACTTAATTTCTCAGATTCAGGCTTAAAATCATGAAGACCTTTAAACTGAAGTAATCAAGTAGGAGACAAACCCATACCATGGTAATGTGGTATCTGAAACTGCATCTAACTTAAGTTAGATCTTGACTATCAAGTCCCCAGTTCATCCTCCCTATCACACTTCTTTTGAAAGTCTTTTGCATCATCCCTTTCAGCCCCCAGCTAAGAGAAAAAAAATGTTTCTGTGTTCATGTCAACCTGGCAGTGAACTCCATGCTCTCTCTCTGGCTTAAGCACTAAAAATTTCGAATGTTCTCTAAGCAAGCAAGGAGGCATATTGTGCTGCTCTTTTTATTACATAAAAAATATGGACAAATCATTCCATTGTTAAAAGAACCCGCAGCCTCCAGATTCTGAAACAGCACTTCATTCCTCAGACACTAAAACTGTTCCTCTCTGAAGAGCCTTTTGTGACACAGACACGCAGAAAGCCTTCTGGCTGTTTTATTGTCTTACAGAGCCCTGTGTTCTTTTGCAGACGCCCCACGCCCGCTGCAGCAATAGCACCATAAATAAACAAGACACTGCCACGACAGAAAGGATGAGTCCTTTCAAAAGACCTCCACGGAGAAAGGCCTCTCAGGGCTGCCTGCTGCTTCCGAAAGTGAAGTGTGATGAGCAGCGGGAGTGGGGCAGGCACAGACAGCCCCTCAGGTGAATGCTGGCTGGGAAAGGTTTTTAATTTATCTGCTTCCCTTAGTGATCACCCTGAGGATATCAGACTTCTGCGAGCTGATGGCCTTCCCCTTGGGTGCTTTCCCTCCTTGTTTGCCCCCTCCCCTCAGATGCACATGCACAATGCTGGCAAGGGATACACCGCTAGGAAGGGTTTGAAATCAGGTAACGCCAAACCTGGGTAACAGGTAATCTACAGGAAATCATGAGCAAAACCTACCATCAGAGATGGCAGGGTGTCCTTTCAGAAGTCTCACCAAGGTATAATGTACACTGTTTGTGTAAGTATTTTTGCTGTCTTTACGTTGCTAAACAGTGAGAGCCTTCTGCCTGCCTGAGGACTGGATGGATTTTTGTCTGCTCAGGTGGCAAGGCTTGTACCAGTTTAGATCAGAAAAGCTCCGATGTGCTGTCATGCACAGCATCCATATCTCCATGCTGCCAACAAGAGGAGGACTTATGAAGCCTGAACCTGCAGAGGTGGTATTTGCATTTTTCTGCATGCCTCAGGAGCAGCTGATAGAGGTCACCTGGCTCCTTTGCTGCTTAGTCAATAGCAAATGGGATTTGGAGATGCTGTCACTTTATTCAAAGCGAGCCAAGACAGGCTCTGAAAGGCACCATGTCAGATGACATAGGGAATCCTGAGCTTCTGTAATGTTGAATAAATTCCGGACATCTGCAGCAATTATAGAATCATGGAATAGTTTGGATTGGAAAGGAGCTTAAAGATCATCTAGTTCCAACCCCACTGCCACAGACAAGGACACCTTTCACTAGACCAGAGGACTCAGAGCCCCGTCCAACCTGGCCTTGAACACTCCGGGGAGGGGACATCCTCAGCTTCTCTGGGCAACCCGTTCCAGTGCCTCACCACCCTCACAGTCAAGAATTTCTTCCTGTGCTCTTTCAGTATAAAGACATTCCCTCTTGTCCCATCACTACATGCCCTTGTAAAAAGTCCCTCTCCATCTTTCTTGTAGGCCCCCTTTAGATACTGGGAGGCCACAATTAGATCAGCCTGAAGCCTTCTCTTCTTCAGGTTGAACAATCCCAATTCTCTCAAACTTTCCTCATAGCAGAGACGCTCCAGTGCTCTAATCTTCCTGCTGGCCCTCCTCTGGACTCACTCCAACAGGTCCATGTCCTTCCTGTGTTGAGGACCCCAGAGCTGGATGCAGCAGTTCAGGTGGGGTCTCACCAGAGCAGAGGAGAGGGGCAGAACCCCCTCCCTCACCCTGCTGGCCACACTGCTTTGGATGCAGCCCAGGATAGGGCTGGCTTTCTGGTCTGCAAGTATACCTTGCCAGCTCATGTCCAGTCTGTAGATTATCAGTAGCCCAAAAAATAAAGCCACTGGTCAGCACATCACAGCATCCCTGAGTAGCCTGGTGACATGAGTTCTATCTATGTAGGGCACAGCTGGTGTCCCTGGAGCTATACATAGCAACTCCTGCAGCCTCTGCCTGATATGAAAGTGCCTCTCTGGTCTGATGTGGTGAATCCCAAAGTCGCATCAAATTCTTTTTACTATCATTTAGGAATTTCCTGCACATAAATTAAATATTTGGTTCATAATCTGTATAAATATCTAAGAATCTTCCCTTGCTTGAGAGTTAATATTCTTTGCAGATCTCAAGGGCTGAAGAAACTAATATTAGACACAATCTTTCTAAGGAGTCTGGCTGACTTACCTCCAGGGTACCAGTCCAACCTTCAACCCCATTTCTCTGAGACAAAGAGTATTATTGCAATGCTACTGTATTCAGTGGGAGATGTACCAGAGATCGATGTGAAAAATCAAAATGGATCCATCCCAGCAAGTAAGCTATCACTGAGTAGAACTTAAAAAGAGTTATGTCTCCCAGGCAAGTAATCAATGAATGGAATTTGAGGCATTACTGGACAAGTTTTTCAGAACTCAGCGATTGTTATTCATCCAGAAACCACCATAGAATGTTATTGTATATTTGTTTTCATGTATGATATTGGGCTTTTTCTATTCCAGATTTTTCATCCCCATCCAGTGGTCAGTTTTCAAAATCAGCTGGCACATCAAATCTCCTGTTCAAGTCTTCTGTATGTCTTTCTACCTGGTAGCTCTTCTTTCATCTGTCAGCTGGTAAAAGTTGATGTCAAATCATTCACAGTGAACTGCCTCTGCTACTGTCATTCTTGTAGTGCCATTCGGGTCTGATAATTCCTGGTGAGAACTATGTAGAAATTAATTCAAACAATCATGTAAAAACATTCATACATTCAGCATTCCTAATTTTCTTGAAGCAAGCACATGTTCAGCTGTACTAGCAAACATGAAGACAGTAGAACCACTATGCTGTCTGATAAGTAATAGAGCAATTGTAGGGGCTGAAGGGAAATTTGAAAAACAGAGAGCCAAGACACTATTTCATTGAGTAACTGAAAACTGGAAGAGAAATGAGGGAAGCATTAAGACATGAGCATACTTTACACATAAGCTAAATAGTATCCTACCAACAATTTCAATTTAATCACCTCAGTCAATAGTTTACTAGTAAGTGTATATCAAAAAGGTGGTACTGAAGAGTAAACTAAAAGACAGCAAAGAGACTGCTTGACAATTTTAAAATATATTTATACTTGCTGGGTCTACTTATCTTGTAACTAATGAGGAAAAGTACTCAGGGAGAAAGGATAAAAAGATAATCAAAATCACAATACAATAAAGGAGAAAAAGCATACCTTTTTTTCTTCTGAAAAGTTTGGTCAAATTCTAGGACTTACAGGTCTGTAAAAAAGAGACACAAAACTAGCTGGATGAGTCTTCCAAAAGAGCAGAGTCTTAAATACCTAGATTGCTTTGAAAGTCTCTGTTTGATGGCACCTTCAAAACTGGTCTTTTGTCTGTTGTTGTCCCCTCAGAGATGCAAAATATGACAAGTTCCTCTTAAAATCTTATTCTTATTATTATACCTAAGATATGTGTAAAGTTCTAGTGAATTTCCTTGCCTGTTAAACATCTTTCCATTACACTGTGATTTGCTCTTAAAGATCTGACTAAAGAAAAATGTTTCTTTGACCTCCTCCAGGTTCTGCTGAGAACAAAATTGAGCTGGGTTTCTAAGGTCCTCTTTGAACTTGATTTCACTGCTGAAGAAAGGCTACAGTTAAATTAGGAACTTCAACAAGTTTCTAAAACTTATATAAAACCCTGTCTTGTGGACTTCTTTTTCTGTCAAGTTTTAGTTTTCAAATGACATAGTATGCACTATTTAAAGCTCTTCTTCTTATCTCTTGCAAAGTGTGTTATGGAGTAATAGAGATATGGCAGCAAATTTGTGAATTTTTCATACCCATTATTCCAAAAAAATCTCCAAATAATATGGTGCTGTCATGGTCTGATAGTAAATGAATTATTGTGAATGTTTCATATATTGCTCCATATAAAATGGGTACCATTAGTTAAGAACAGCATAAAAGATGCTTTGCTCATTTGAAAGCAGAATTTATGGAACATCTAACTTCTACAGGAAAAAAAGTCTTCCTTTTCCCATGTGCATGAGAATAATCAATAATTAATGATGTCTATGCAATTAATGACTCTATGAACATCCCAAACTCTCTATTTTTAGGCATGGCTGATATTTTAGAATACCACCAATTTAAATGAACGCAAAGAAAGAAGAGAATGTACAATTTTTAAATAGGTGGGATCTATCTTCTGTTCTGAAAATGTGACTGATATCTGTTTGTCTGAGCTTCAGTTCATTCTCTGACAATCTGTGTAGCAGAAGTTATTTTGATTTATTATCTCATAATTTTCACCAGCTCTCAAACTGTTGCTCTCAAGGGAATCGTTTCCAAAACACATTTCAGTAGTGGTTCATATGCAAGTACTTCCTATTCATCAGGAAGAGGTCTGCAAGGCAAAAATATAACACTTCTCTTGCCTGTATCCTCTGCAGCAAGAACCAAAAGATTTCAATATTGGGAAGTTCTTATTTTCTGAAAAGTTGATTCCTAGAGAGGAAAACTATGCTATATTTTCATGTGTTTAATATATGGGACTTGATCCAAAGCTTCCAGCAACTTCACCAGCTACTAAGGTGTGCAGATGGGTAACTTGCACCTGGGTAACTATTTAAATATTGAGATTTTCCTTTTTAATTTTCAGAATCTACTGAAACTTCTGAAAAACTTCTGAAAAAAACTCAAATTTTTTTTTCAATCTGTGTCTCACTTTCAATTCTGGACAAGACAGTGATAAATACACAAGCCTAGAGTGGTGCTTTTCACAATTTTGTTCTGTTTCAGTTTAAATCAGTCAATTATATCACCCTGTTGAGCAAAGTGTCGGGCCAAAGTCACTACAGAGGTTGGTAAAGGATGCTTTGGAATAGATTACGGGTGAACTGTGACATAGAGGCTGTCTCTGGTGCAAATTGTTTGTGAGTTTTACTTAACCCTTTTGTACTTTTGCTTCTGGATGAAGGTAAGCAAGATGAAAGCAGCAGAATCCCAGGAGGAAAGAATAAAAATTGAGATTGGAGAATAGGTCAGGGGATGACATCTGGTGGAAGGAGTTGTGGAAAAGATACAGCAGAGTCAAGCTTTGTTCCAGAAAGATTCAGAAACAGTGGCTCAGAAAGACATTGTAAGGCCTGAGGTAATGAGTATTTGGACAAAGACCAAAGTGTCTGTTCAGAAGTTTGTACGTGGAACTATTACAAAATAAATATTGATAAAACAACACTTACTTTGCAGGAAAAATTACAGTTAAAGGCTTATGGTCCAGAACCTGAGTTTTCATGATTTCCACCCTGGTTTTTATATTACTCCTCTTGTACGACTATAATTGTCTATGATAATGTCCAGTTGCAGCGTAAGAGATTTGTTTGCCTTCAGCATCTGCTGTACATACTCTGCTGGGAATCCTGAAGTGAAAAATTAATTAATATTTTCTCCTTTTCCATTGGCTCTGTCCTCTATAAATAATGCTGGTCATTTATTAAATATTTGTTGTCTCATTTCTTGTATCTCACATAATTAAAAAATGAATAACTGCAGTACTAATCTCCTGTGAAACCTTAGCATCAGTCTTCACCTTTGCTTCTCTGCTTCATTGCTTAGTCTCAACAGTCCTCTTCTTATCTGGTGTTTAAAACTTTTCTAAGCTTCGCTTTGACCACAGATTATTTATGTTTTTTCCCTTGGTTCATTAATATTGGTCTTTTTAATTCTTCTGTCTTTATTTTTGAGTACCATTTTCAACCTCTCAAGCACATGCTTACTAAACAGTACAGCCACCTCTGTGTGTGTGCTGCCTTTCCTCTTACCACTGCTTCTGGCTCCTCTTGTATAGGTTAAAAGTTCTCCTTTTGATTTTTTGTACCTTTGTTTTCCCTTCTATGTGGCTATCCCCAGCTTTAATGTCATATTTAAGTAGACTTGAGTCTCTCATACCTGTGTCCAAGGATTGTTTCCTGCTTTAGTATTACTGAGATGGATTTTTGTGTTAATCCATGTTAAACTAAGAACTGCTCACTTCTGTGGTTTGCAATATTTCTGGTAAAATATATTTATATTTTATTATATTTCTGATGTCCACAGGATAATTTTGCATCCCTCTTTATATGTAACGGATCACAGTTTATTCCTAACAGTTGTATGCCATTACAACAGTCTTTCTACAACAGAAAACTACAGCTTTGCAGGCAATTTTATGGCATCACAATATCAAGTTAACTTTTCCATGTGTGTCACAAACTCATCCGTCCTCAAAGCTACAAACTAACAAGATAGCAAAGAGTACGGTTGACTGGGTTTTTATTCTGCAGCCGCCTAAAGAATCAGGACAGCATCAAGAATCAACCTGGTCCCTTCAGCTGTGCTGTTGCTTTGGGAGGCTGAAGTAACAGCCATAGTGGGAACCTCCCCCCTGGAAAACTCCTTTCCTTTTGGTGCACAACGACTCTCACAAATGCCACAGCATTACCCTCCAGTTCCATTAGCCGGTTCTGAGAGAGCTTGAGAATCAAGTACAGTTTGATTAGTCCTAAAACGCCTCACACGTAATGACTACCCACAACACCCAAAAGCAGAGCTGTCATTTTACACAACCTGTGTTGGCACCATCCCTCATGAATAAACATTTAGTCATCCCTTCTCACTCCGCATGAGCTAAAATTCCAGGTTACATTATAACTACATTTTTATAAGATGTCCTCTGTGGAATCTTTTTGATTAGGAAGCTGTTGCAGTAATGAGAAATTTGATAGACCATCAACAAATATGCATGCGCTAATTGAGCTGAAATCCATGTAAGGCAAAACTAGCTGACCCCTTTGCAAAGTCAAGGCAGAGAGAAAGCTTGTGAGGCTTTGTAGGACTTATCAAGATATTTTTCTATGTTTATTCCCTGAGGTGGCTTTGGGAGGAGGAGGGAGGAATGCTCTTTTGCTTTTGCTTCACAGGAAAAAAATTATCTTCTGTCACAAAAAGGGGGAATGAGATATTCAGAGAATATATAGCCTTCCAAATATTTTTAAATGGATGTGATTTTCGGGGTTTCATGATTATTTTATGAAGTGGCAACAAATTGATCCCATAGATTCTATTCTCCCTCCCACTTTTCAGTTCCAGAGGTTACCTGTGCTCAAGTTTACAGTTTCCACTTTTAAATTATAATGCTTCTTTTATGTTCCAATTAGTTCTTCCAAAGATTCATGCCACTATTTACAATTTCTTTTCTAATATATTTGAAGTTTAAGCCATAGCAGTCTCCAGGCAAGAGCAGTGCTGAGCAGGCAGCATAACAATGAGGTTTAACTGCTTTTGAATAAAAATAAATCATCACAATTAGGGGGACGGTCTATGTAGCAAAGCAACATGCAGTTCAATAGCAGGGGTCTGCCAGGTACTGTGGCTCTTTTGCTGCAAAATTCCTAATTAGTTTGTTTTGTCCTATAGAATATTTGTTTGAGTTGCATCCATTCTTACCAAAAGACAGAATTTTTCCTTTCAACACACTTCTCAAGGGAGATTTTAGGTCATCTTACTATGTATCTTCTGAGTTACAAGGTAAAGGGGGTAGATTTAAGCTTTTTGGGACTTTTAGAAAATTTTTGATGAGATTCCAGCCACTGCTTGCTGAAATGGTATTTGTAAATCTTTGCTACATGCCCAGCTGAAGCATTCAAGGCTATGCTAATTTCAGTCCATGGCTCTGCTGGTGTGACAAGCGAGGTTGTAAAATTCAAGTGTTGACTAAGGTCTAAAATGCGAATATTTGTCAAATTTTTCAATTGCCAAGCAACAGGTACTGTACAGTTACAAGTCTTCCAAAGGTGCCTCACTGCTCTTACAGAGGTAACCGGGACAGGTTGCCCAGAAAGGTTGTGAACCTCCCATCCCTGGCAGTGTTGAAGGCCAGGCTGGATGGGGCTTTGATCAACCTGCTCTAGTGGCAGGTGTCCCTGTGCACAGCAGGGAGATTGGAATTCCATGATCTTTAAGAGTCCCTTCCAAGACCATTCTACGATTCTATGAAAGATGGTCACATTATCAAGAAAATATCTTTCAGAAAGTATCATCTCTACATAAATAGTCGATCTTTTAACTAGCACATGTGAGAATGGAGTGGTCTGAGTAATGCCTTTACGAATTGTCTGTAAGTATGTCTGCACATAAAGAGCCACAAATCCTCATTGCTATGATGTTGGTTTCAGTGAGTTAAGTTTTGCTGTTGCTAGGGTTAGTGTAAATCCTAGACACCAAATAAGCAAGGAGAAGTATATTCTTTTGAGGAGCAGGCAACTGATTCCATACAAGCAATAAAGACATATTTTTTTTATTTTTTTTAAATATTTCTACATACATAAACACACACACACGTATATAAGCAATGAAGACACCTAGGGAGACTATTTCTCCCCAAGTGGCTTTGCCCCATCTCTGTTATGAACCTATTTGAAACGCCACTAAAGTAGACAGAAGGGCTTCTACTGTCTTCAGCAAATACTGAGCCAAGCCCAGAACTACCTTCATAAACATCATTAGCTTAAATAGCTCACAGAATGGCAGCACTGATGTCCCAAACCTCAGGCTGCTCTTACTCATTTGCTCAATTAGTATCTACTCCTCTTTATCAGTTGAACATTTAACAGGTATTTCTTTGGGAACTGTGTGTTAAATGTGAAACATTGACATACCTGGAGGCTCACAAAAACTCAGTCTAACAACCTGGGACTTTTATTATTTCACTTTTTTATTTTTCTGCCCCAAGGTGGAGCAGTGAAGACCTTTTCAGAAGAGCATAGTGACGCAACACTTGAAGGAGAAATCTTAGAGTTTCATAGCAGTCTTTGTATTAGTACACAGAATTTATTAAATGAGAGGAGGTTAAGACAAAACCAACAAAATCTGACTACCATTTCACACTCTGGTGCAATTGTAAATGATGATTACGTGCAGTAAAGAAGTATATGCAGACTCTGACCTTTGCTTTTAGGGCCATAAAACTTTTCTAGTTATAATTACAAATGCCTCAGACACTGTTCTATTTGGAACAAACACTAGCTACAAGGTGATTTGAGCCATCTCTTATTTCTGCCTCTTCTAGATTTTCTTCAGATTGGAATGCTGTGATTAGAAAGCTCTCTTACCAGCAATATGCAAGCAAACAGGTTGACAAAAATAAAAGTGACTTAAGAATAGCCACTTGCATCTATGAGCTGATTAAGTGCAGAAAAGACCATTGTCATTCAAACATTTGAAGTGGAAGAGAGGGAGGGAGGGAGGGAGAGAAATTGTTTCAATTCATCCTATCTGTTTAAAACAACAACATTACACCATCAGCTGTGCAGAAAGCAATTTTTTCTCTGTTACATTGTCTGCATTAAAATCTATTGGACCAATTCTCAGTAAAGCAAGTATCAAGTGAAGTCAATGGAGTGTCACCTTGCAGGAGGAGATACAGATCCATATTTCAAGGTTTGTCTTTGTAATCCTTGTAGCAACAAAATCACTTTCCCCCTGAAATTTACCCATTCCCTTTTTA
Source organism: Ptilonorhynchus violaceus (assembly GCA_013397565.1). Lineage (NCBI taxonomy): Eukaryota > Metazoa > Chordata > Aves > Passeriformes > Ptilonorhynchidae > Ptilonorhynchus > Ptilonorhynchus violaceus. The sequence continues at coordinate 74,920 of VZRJ01001577.1, read as the reverse complement.
ATCACAAAGGTATGCTTGCCAGCTGTCCCTGTGAAAACTGCCTTAGCCCAGATAATTCACCTAGCTCTAAACCTTCAGGTTTTCTTTCTCAGAGTAACCTGTGATTTTTGCTGATCCTAACAAAACTGGACATGACCGGACTAGTTATTCTTGTTATAGTATTATCTCTATCAGACCAACAGAGCAAATTTAAAAAATAATAAAAAAAGCCAAGTCATCTACTCACATTTATTGCACTGTTGTAGCTGAGTTTATGTTACACTTATGTTTAGTTACCCAAAAGATATGTATTGTCTGCATAGCAGTGCTAAACAAATTTAGACTTATGTTATGCTTTGTAATGATTCACTGCATTCCATCAGAAAATGTACAGTATTTAATCAGCAGAGGAAAATAGACTTAGAATCTCTTTTCAGTTTTAATTTCTTCCAAGTACTTGAGTTTTGACAATTAATAAAACACAAGGAAGTCCAAAATTTAGCTTTTCTATGTAAATTATATATTAATTCCCATATTATATCAGTATAGCGTGCAATACATGATAAGTGCTTTACTACAGATAGCATAGAAAGAGTTTATTCTTGTAAAGCTCTTTTGAAATTAGCTGAGCCTGTGTAAAATAATGATTCGTTAAGTTGGCTATTAATTTCAAAGCACACTTTCTATTCCCAGAACTTCAACTGTGGGCCTGGCCGAAAGCCTGTATTCTTTGTTTGATTTAATCAATCCCCAGTTGGGCTCACTGTAAGGACCCTCCTGAGAGGTCTGCACCGGAAAGCCCTGTAACAAATTACAGATTTCTACCTCCAGAGCTGAATTAGTAACCTTGCTAGATGTAACAGCTGAAGTCTGTTATCCCTTCTGGAAACATGAGCTCCTCTGTGGGTCCTAGAGAGGGAAGTGACAGCTGAGAGTTATATTACTTTAATGGATTTTCACTAGTATCTTGATCATTCAGAAATATTCCTCCTCTTAATCATCCAGGCTGTTACAATTTTTTCATTTTCTTTTTCTGTTGCACACATTTATTAGAGCTGTTTTTCCCACAAAAATATATGAGGAAGGGAATTCCTGCATCAGTCTTTTTTAAGGCGACCCTATGCCCTAGCATCTTCAAAAATATAACATTAGCAAACTAAGCTAGGCTGTGACTTAGCAAAGTTCAGACATAATTCAGGCAGTGAAATCACAGTGATAGAGTGTCAAATGTTTTCTTCTGCACTATAAAGGAAAACATTCTCTTTGAACTCAGCAAGGACTTTGTAGGACAGGAGGATTATTTGAACCAATTTTTAGCACACTCTTCTCAAACTGTTCTGCGCGTTGGAGGAAAACTGCAGATCCCTTGGATGTAAATTGCAAATTGTTTCCCCCAGTCAGATAAAGGACACACACAAGGTTCTCCTTGTATTTATGTGTCTGGTGGTACTTGAGTCTGTGGCAAACACTTAGTCAATAAGAGCAAACATCAATAGCAATAAAAAAGACTTGTCTTTCCTTTTCCTCAAAGTCAATGGAATCTGTCTCATGTGATTTACTTGCCCCCTTTTTGCAGGTAAAATGGTCCCAGGGCTAGAACAATTCTGTTTGATAGGCACATTTTACAACTATTTAAATGGCTGTCAATATCATCATCCATCTTCTGCCATCAGAAGAGTTGTCTTGCTAGTGTTTTCTTGTTTATCACATCTGCACTGACCATATGTAATGCACATAGGGACTGAGTTGGTATCACCCTAATTTCTGTAATTCAGAAATTGCATGGCAATTTAGATGCCATTAAAACCTATCTAGCATTGCCACATATTTCTAAGTTCAACCAGTTAGGATAAAGAATCCTCAGGATCCACATTATCTCCAATGCCCTTTCATGTTTGCCATTTATTCATTACAGAAGTGATTTCTATAACTTAGCTTTCTTTGCTTTAAGAAAGGATGATTGTCTGGTAACACTGTGTGGTTAACCAAATACCAGATGCCATTTCCCAGCTTCAAATTTCGGTTTACTCTTGAAGGAGAGAAACAGAAGAGAATGAAGGACAGTCAGACCGAACCAATTTTTTTTCGATTTGTCAAAAAATATGAATTGTGTTATTCTGTGTCACCTTAGCCTGGCCCTTGTCCCTGATGACCACTGTACCTTCACACATTCGAATGTTTCAAAAAGAATTCACAAAAGGGAATTTGTTAAGTACAGTCTTGCAGAACTAAGTGGACTCTGGCAGCATTTGTGTGCCATATCCTAAGCATCAGCAAACATTGCATCAGGCTTCTGTGTAGTTCCCTGTGCTAAATTAAAAGCACTCTGTGATATATTTTGAAAAGAAAACATTAGAAGGACCCAAAAAATACACCAAAAATAGGAAAGCAAGGCAAGGGGGACAGTGAAAACAATAAAGCATTTTAAGAGAAGGTGATATTGGAAGGACAGAAGGGGGAAAAGGAGATAAAAAGAACAATACCTGGGTAAAAGAAAAGACTCAATGGAAGTATGAATATGATGACTCATAAACTAAAAATGTAAGTGATGTCTGTTTTATTAATTACATTGACTTTTGGAGGGGGTATGGAAACAGACAAATTTTGTAGGTGCACATAGCAATTACACCACAGCAAAATTTTGCTCCAAAATATTTTTACCAAATCTGTTCTATTACATTACAAGCATGTCTTTTCAAGTAAGGACCTGACAGTAAACCTCTCAGTGTCTGTGTTAATCTGGCTTTCCTGTTCAGGAAACAGATCACATTTGTCACATACAGTCTGACCTCACTGAAATTTTTCACTTTCATCATCTTTGCCTATACAATTGTTCAAGACTATTCATAGGGCTGTGTTCCACTTCTGGAATAAGTGTCAGTGTGATTTTTCTAAGATATCCCTCATCCTTTATTATACACAGGAATGTGATCAAGTCAGGAGTTTTCCTTGATCTGAGCCACTGTAATGTTTAATTTCCTGCAACGAATCTCAAATAGCTGCATCTGTTTTGTCCATAAAACTGGAAATAAATTTTTATATATTTTAAAGGTCAGTAGATCAAAGCCAAAGGTATGGCTTAGGATTTCTTAGCCTGTCCCAGCTACAAAGTAAAATGACTTCACTTGAGCTACTGTGACAGTGATAGTTCAGTATCCTGTCCAGGATACGGGATGGGATTTTACACTCAGTTTGCAGTGGGAGAAATAAAGACGGAAAAATTGCTAGTATAAGACACAGAGAGGATATCAAGTCATGAATAGATTGCAGTAAAGCTTAAAATCAATCAAAAAATTAATCTGCTAGTAAACAAAAAGACTTCTGTGGGCTTACTGCCAGATACTGTAAACTCCCTTTAACTGTGAGTTTAATTGATGCTCCTTTCCAACATCAATAGATGCTGTGGAAGTTTGACAGTGTCCCCAAAAGGGCCCTGAAGAGTCTCAGGGAGAACGACTAAGCCTTGATCTTCAGAGAATGATACATTAGAGCAAGAGGCTCAACCTTAGTAACCGGGCTTACAACATTTTACTGGTTAAAGATTATTTTTCACAAAGAAAAGGATTAGAGAATCTTGTTTAAAACAAAAGCTGACATTGTGCTTTATAGTTCTATATCCCCAAGGAGAGAGGAACAACTGTACCAGCCAACTGCACAGCACAAATGAGCTGAGGTGTTGATGTGGACAGCACCCGCACTCATATATTGTGAAAAAAGAAGTCTCTAGTCCCTGTCTGTAAAGGAAAAAAAGAAGGCTTCTTCACAAAGGTCCTGACTTATTAGTGTGTTAAGTCTATGCCTATTCACTTAAATCTGTATAAGTACACCAAAATTAGTAGCAATAATGGACCTGCATTTCAATGCCCTATGAAATTTGGGCCCATCTATCCTCTAATGAGAATTTTTTAACAGGTTTTAATTACAAAATAACTTTATTTTTTGAATTTTTATTATCATTCACTAGCCTCATCCTCAATATTACTCAATAAAGCAGAGCAGTGAGCAACAAGGGTAAATGCATGCTTCTCAAAAATAGTGCAGAATGTGAAATCTAGCATATATATTTGTATTTAAACTCTTGTCCAGAAAAAAGATTCTTAGAAGCAATACGAAATTTAGTATCACTGACAATCCTGAAAAGCAATTCAGTTTGGAGAAATTGTACGTTTTTGTACAGTCCTCCCAGCCTTCGTTTTTATAGCCTGCAGAAAGGTGTGTCTGGAAAACACAATAGCACCAACATAACAGTGAAGCTCAAAAAGAGTGCATTAGCTTTGAAACATGTCTGGATAGACAGTAGGATGCAGCAACATACTGTGCAATTAGAGTTATGATTTTAATTACAATTTGACTGACAGTCATGTGTGTAGCAGGATGCTCTGCCTGGAATGGGGTAAAACAACTCGAACAGTGCCCTGTTTTGCAAAGCTATCAGTGGTGAACTGAGAGGGGGTGTCATGCTGGTTTGGGTGTTGAGTTATGCTAAAACCTGTCTGGCTCATCAACCCCAAAGTTAAACACCTGATATCAAAGTGAAGATGTGGCAGATAAGGTAAACTATCCTTATCTTAAAAAGTGCTAAGTTGGCATCGCTGGTCTGGAGACACATGACTGACAGTCAATCACTTTAAACCCTAAAAGTTCAGTCCCACTTTCAAGCAGCAGGTTCTTCTAAAATACCCCTTGGAGTGTGTGTAGAGATTCCTCCCTGGGGTGGGGATGCCCCTCAAGGTTACTCTTCCAGACTGAGCAAAAGAAATGTGCCCAAGGTCATTGGTATGGGTGAATAACATCAATCTCTACTTAATAATTTTTTCTTCTTTGCTAACTTTAGTATAATTGCTTTAATATAATTGCTTAGATATAATACACTATACTGTACTATACTATACTAGCAGTTTTAGCTTCTATACTGTGTAGTGAATAATTCTGATTAACATCTTTTTGTCTAATCATCTATCATAGTAAGTCATTCATTTTTATATAAATATGTCTGGTTTGCCATCCTTAAATTTAGACAGGGGTTCAATCACACCTCTATAATTCCTTAGACTCAAACCATTGACAAAGTCTGGGTCTAGGATTGGATCCATCCACACCCAGGCTCCTCCCTGAGGAGTTTAGAAAGCAGGTGGGTCTTTTCTGTACCTTATGACTCAGTGGGAGGGCTTCTCTAACACACTTTTTCTGAAGCTCCCTCTTCACCCATGACAATATGATACTATTTGCTGATTTATGTGTGACAGATTTAATGTGTTGGCAGATACAACTTTCATCCTCATGACAGCTTTGCATGTCAAATCTCAAAAGCAGTTAGTTGAAGTTCTTGGTTTATTGTTGCACATGAGCTGGTTTTTTGGACTTTACTCACTATGTACTAGATATTCACAGGCTGGCAGACATTTGTAAAATATGTATACAAAGGATTCAGCTGAAGACTGTACTCTGACACAGTTCAGTGTGGTTTCTTGCTACCTTTTCTCTGAACCAGTTCATAGTCTAATATAAATTGAAATGTCAATACCTTGTATGACATTTACCTTGGCCTAGCAGGGGATCAAGAATAAAATAATAAATGGATTTTCTTCCCATTTAGGCATACTCTACAGAACAAAGCTTATATTTTCCCAAGATTTTTTTTTTTAAATACAGGTTTTACTTATTTTTTTAAAGTTCTTTTTCTAGTTTTTGTCATGATCCCCTGGATCAAGAAGCAGTAGCTGCAGAGACATCGGCATCACAGTATTTCTGGAAGCATCTGCACTAAATCACCTCTCCTATGACGAAAGGCTGAAGGAGCTGGAACTGTTCAGCCTTAGGAAGAGAAGGCTCAGGGGGATCTGAGCTATGTGTACAAACACTTGAAGAAAGGGTGTAAAGAGGACAGAGACAGGCTCTTCTCAGGGGTGCCCAGTGACAGGACTGAAACACACAAGGCTCCCTTTGAACATCAGAGAACCCTTTGCCACTGTGAGGGTGACAGAGCACTGGAACACCTTGTCCAGAAGGGTGGTGGAGACTCCCACCTTGGAGATATTCAGAAGCCATCTGGACATGGTCTTGCACAACCAGCTCTAGGCAACACAGCTTGAGCAGGGGGGTTGGGCCAGACAACTCTCTTCCCACCTCAGACACTTCTGTAATTCTGTGATTCTGTGAAATCTGTTAAGATGGACTGTTTTTCATAAGACATGCAAACTAACACAATAAACCTGAGGTCTTTTATAGAACCTTTACTTAGAGACCTAAATATCCTCAACTGTATGCATGAAAGAAGAGAAGAAAATTAAAAGACGGGGAAAACGTAAACTAACTGGGTTTTAAGTCACAGAGGAAATAGGCCATATAAAGACACACAGCAACTCCATAAGTTAGAACAATATATTTCATAAATATTTTAAAGGTATTTTTCACCATTCAGGATTTGCTTTTTCTGGCTATTAGTAATAATTAGACATCAATGGATGCTAGGAATGCCATTTTATGGCTTTCAAGAGCAAAATAAAGTTGCACTTACTAAAGAATAAATAGCAATAGAAAAAAGTGCAAGCATGAAGATTGCCTACTGCTCAGTGATTTAACTTCTAGAAATGTTCTGCATTTAAAATTTCATGCATCTGAAAGACTTTTTGTTTTATTTTGTTTAATTACCAGGATGCCAATTAAGTATTCTAGCATCCTACTAATTATGGATTTTATCAATCCTCCATTTATTTATATCCCTTTTTTTAACCATTCCTATGAAGTGCTACATTTCAAGAGCTGTAATGACCAGTGAGAAAAAGTACTTATTTTAAATTATTTACTTAAATTGAAGCTATAAAAGTCCCCAGAAAGGCAACCTGCCTAACTGAAAGCTTGCAGCTGCAAGATGGCACAGGACACACCCTTCAGTTACATCGAACAGCATCTCTTCCTCCTCAGTATACATTTGGAGAACTTACTCTACAAAACATGTAAGGATGGTTTCAGAGGGTGTCCCGTGGGCTAAACTTGATAAATTGTGAATTACTTTACCTGGTAATATTTCATTCCTGATCTGTGCTGTCTGTAAACCTCTCCTAGTAAATGTGGAGCTTTTACACTCCCTAGGCAGTCTGTGTGCTGCTGAGCCCTCTGAACTCACATTTTTCTTGGCAACAAGCAAGCAAATCTGTGTGAGTAAAAGAACATATTCCCACCTCTACTAGGTATGACTTGAAAACACTTTAGCAGGTCCACAGAAACTTCCAAGAGATTTCGGTTTTGAAACTAATTAGGACGTTTGGATTTTGGGGGGAAGTGGGGAAAGCAGTGGAATATGCAAGCAGCAAATCATGGCTTTTAGATGCTCATCAGCATTACAGAAGCATACTGCTGCAAGTTTATGGTGTGTATTGGGCTATTCTATGAATAAAAATGGTTTATACCTTGAAGACATATTTGCAACAGAGCATGCTACTAAATAATTTTTAATTTTGTTACTATCTGTAGTTGCTTCTATAATAGAACGTATTTTTCTTATTACTCAGTGGTTGGGCTTTTTCACTCTTTCTCCTAGTCTAATTCAATATATCTTTTCACAGATAATATAAATAGTGCTACTCGTGCCCAGTCTGAAATAATTTGAAATCATTCCCAAACGAGCTGGCGTATCTTCGGGAAGGGGACGGCGCGGAGTTACTGTCAGTGCGCAGCGCCCTCTCGCGACCGCGCCCGGAACTGGCGGAGAGCGCGCGCTGCTCTCCCGCACCGCCGAGCGAGAAGGGAAAGTGATGGTGACAACGGTGACAGCGATGTGACCGTGACAGCCGTGGTTCACAACAGCCGGCAATTTTCAAACCTCTGTTTTTCCCATCCTTGCAGAAGCATTAGTGCAAGAGTAAAGCACCAAATCCATAAAACCGGATGCTAATTAGTACCAGTTTTGTATTTTATTTAATGACATACTAGTACAAAACTCAAATCGGCAAATTATCCAAAACCTGCCAAGACATTGCTTTGTTATGTCCTAATAATCACTCTTCTTGGTAAATCTGATTAACTGCCACAGTAGATGACAGAAACGTTTTCAATGCTCATGTTTATTACGACAAGAAAATAATTTTTACTAAGAAATAATACGTGACACATGCCATTATAGGGATAAGTTATCAGGAGAAAGCTTCATGCTCGGTTCTAAATCAGTAGGGCAAGACTACTTTCAGGGAGGCACAGGCAAGGCAAGGGCAAATTGTCTGGAGGCTGCAGCCACACAGCTGGTTGGGGCATTACTTGGGTTATGTGTCTCCTCACAAGCTCCGCTTTGGCCTTATTTTGCTGTGCAACAGGGAAAACACATTCAGTCACAGCACTGGATAGTTACTGGAATTAATGAGACAGTCCCACATTTTAAAAATGCGTAAATACACAAAAGAGATATTTATTTCAAACAAATATATCCATGTAAATAATATCCTGGCAAGAGTCTACTTACAGGGCATCTGCAGACTCCCTGACTGGCAAGGAGAGGGTGTACTCTGGACACATCGCATCCTCATCTGTGGAGGCACCTCTTGAAATCAGTCTCACTTAGGGACTTCTTTAAACAAGATCAAGCAAAAACAGCAAGACCACTCCAGTTTTCAAGATTCTCACACTAACCATCCTCTTCCTTTTACTCTGGTGAGAGCAGCTTATTTCTGGTCCAGCTGTATTTAGATCCCACTTCTTCGGTGGCATTGATGATGAACTCTGAAGGGATTCAGCTGCAATAACCACACTATCTGTCTGCCTTGATGCAGACATGAGCAAAACAGCAAACAAATGGAAAACATACTCAGGTTTTCAAAGGGAGTCGGATCTCTCTGCCAAAAGAAACAAACAGGTATACAAATAAAAAAACCTACCTTAATCGTTCCTTCACTGGGTGCACAGAAGTTAAAAAAAAAAAACAAAACAACCAAATAAACACAAAAAAACCCAGCTGAACCGACTTCTTGAAAAAGCTCCACTGAGTCCCTTTTCTGCATGTTTTGCAGGTCGACACTGTCTCTTTCTCCTGCTATCTCTGCTTTTACTATACAAGCTTTGCCCTTAGTTACTAGCACAAAGCAGTACAGAAATGTAAATGTGCACTCATTTGGTGAGAGGGAAAGGAAACAGAGCTATATACGACATCCCAGTTACTCGTGGTCTCTTTAAGAGCCCTGCTTTCAGTTACCACAGACAAGAGTTTGTCACCTTAGGGCAGTGGTGAAACCCACTAGTGCCAGCAGAATCCAGGTGCTCCATCAGGCTCCTCTCCATTAAGACAAGCAGTTTCTCTGTGTAAGTCAGGAGAAACACGTGAGTTTTGTCCATTGCTACACCCATGGAGATTACCAGAACTTATCAAACTGCATGGATCTGAAGACTGCTGCTTCATGCAGAGCACCATGCAGTCTTCCTAGAGGTTATGTGGAGTGGAATACCGGTAGCACCAGAATCAGACACAATTCATAGTCGTTTTCAATACAAAAGTTTTATGGAACAGATAAAATGCCTGTTTGAAAAAGTAAATTTCTCCATCATTCCCGAATTTGTTGGAACATTTATTACACATATAAAGTAGTGCAGTATCCCAAATAACCTACAAATTTTACATAGTTTCATCTTGTATCAACATAGAATAATTTAGAACGATAGTATAGTATTTGAAGGAATCTGAAGGCTTATGATCAGGACAAGTTTATGAAACTCAGTATTTACACTGCTGTTACAGGACAAAGACGAAATATCTGAGTTACAATAGCTAAACTGTAAGAGAAAATGCTTCCAAACAATCAATCTGGATAATACATTTATCTTTCTAAAATATACATACCAGATTCTACAAATACTTTACAACCTTCTTCTTTAGTATGACATATATTTTTAAAGATAAAAGTAATATGTTTTATGAATTAACAAATTTGTGAAGTCCAGTATATCATAATTCCCAAAACTGAAGAAGCAACCCAAAATTGCTCTATGTACTTGAATTTTTAGAGCATATTTATGGGTTTATTTAAATGCAAAGATGAAAAGTCTATCTCTTTAAGTATGACTCAATTTTGGTACACATTGCACCATTCTTACTCATTTATGCATCTTCTCCAAGTATCTTAAAAGGATGCTCATAATTAAGCTGAATATACATACAAGTCCGGTCCTGTTACCATTATGAGTAAGTATTTATATTCTTTATTGTGTAATTTTTGCTTATACTACTGCTTTCTCTAGGAAGATGCTTAAAGAGGAAGTTCCTCTTGTAGTTTCCTCTGGAGACTTCTGCAGCTGGGTATGGTGAGTTTATTCACCACATGACCAAAAGATGTTAAACATAACACAGCACAACAAAGATACTAAACTGTAAGACTGCTTGGCTTATAACTAAAACTACAAAGCTTTAGCTTATAAGTGCCAATGTTGATTGCCACAGCTGGTAATGAGGCATGGATATCCACTTCTCTTATAAAGCCCTGAAGGCTTTGGCTAACTGTGGATGTCGGTTTGCTTAAGAAATGAGTATTCTCAAAGAGAAATTGAAAGTAATCCAGGAAGTCAACAAGAGATCAGATACAAAACCCACAGGTCACAAAAAGCTGGTTGAGAGCCGGAAAAAGTATCAAAGACATCTCTGTGTTCCTCCAACCAACTAGAAATTCTGTCTGTACAATCTGTATTCTACATGTATGTTCAGGGCACATAAAGAAACACTTTCCTGTGTTTCCTTTCTTCAGACCTGGTATTCACAGTAGTGATAGATTGTCTAGCAAAGAAAGGAGACCACTGTGTAAAGACATTTCCATCTCGTTGCTAGTCAATAGACTGCCAGAAAATAAGATGTTCATATTAATTGCAACTTTCTCATTGAAAATGTAAGTGGTTGAACTCTGAGGCAGTGTGGAAGATCTCAAAAGATTCTTGATAAGACAATTTATGGAGTTGCTGTCCTTGCTTCTTGCCTTCACTTCCCTATGGAAACTCACATCCTGTGCTGCAAGTCAGTTGAACCAAATGAGTTCTTGCATGCTCTGGCATGGGCCCAATTTGTATTTAAAACTTATCACAGTGATAAGGTGATTATTTCTGTTTATTTCTGCTTTATATTACAGTAAAGCAGAGTAGAAGAACACTTTGGACATTTTTTCAATCTGATGCCAAACAAATTCAAAATCTGACAGGCAATTACTTTTAGGGGACAAAAGTAAACAAAAAAACAGGAATGTGTCATGCTTTGTTATACATCTTTGAGTACATTAATTTGCAATATAATTAATGCTTCAAAATCTTGCCCCAGCTAAACAATTTTTTATTCCCGCTACTGGCTTAACTCCTGCAGAACTGGCTGCTTTCCACAGCCTACCTCTCATGTCTGAACTGAAACTCAACTTCAGATCTGAAAAGCCATCTGGAAGAAAAGTTTAATAATCCAGCAATATTTCAAGGGAGGTGGGCAATTAAAAAAATTCAGCATACTTGAAAAGAAATATCAAAAATTCCAAATCAGATCTGATTATATCTAATTATGTTCAGTAGCACAGGCATATAGTGCATTCCAGAGGTCTAGTGCATGAGGTGGAAACCTGTTCATTTTCTAAGTACTTCCTTTCCAAGGACATAGACCATATTTCCCCCATCACATAAAAGAGTTAAGATACATAAAAATGGAGGGGATGGTTGTGGGTTTCTCTCATGCCTGTATATTAGAAGTCTGTACAAAATAAATATGTTGTTTAATGTGTCAATTCTCTGGGCTGAAGTATACAACTTTATGCCCTGTGTTAGATTGTTAGCAAAACCAAGTATTTCTGGCATTGGTAAAACAAAGACTCTCTAACCACAGAAATGTTAATAGAATGGCCCAGGGTACCCAAGAAATAAGAGAAGATTATTGTTTTAATACTGCTGAGCATCAAGAGATTGGTTGCAGTAGTCAAACTATCCCAGAAACCTCTTCCGTGACACTACGCAGTCAGAAGCAAAATGTGTCATCTGGTGCTTCTGTTTTTTCTCATTGTTCCCAAAATCTAACAGAAATCTAGCCAGAATGATGAATTGTCTAAACTTAAAAGAGTTTAAAAGTAACAAAACAAATGTAGCCTGAGAACGCACAGTGTGTAGAGGGGAAGGGACAGATGGTACATCTTCAGGCTTGGGTGGCTTACCATCAATAAGGCAAATCTGTTATCACTTTGTCATGGGTGTGTCAAGAGTACAGTGTCTTTAGACATCTTTAGCATATGCAAACAGAAGAAATAATGTAAAATAAACATAACAGATTATGCCTTGTTAGTTACTTATACCTGAATTCCACCGATGATCCCAGCAGGATTCCACTCCCGCATGGAGTTTGGTGCATCTGTTACCACACAGTCAAGACTCAAGGCTCAAGGGCTTTCTTCTCCATCCCTTCATAGCTGGAATGACACATCAGAAAGTTTTGTTCAAAGGGATTGTTTGTCTGCTAGGAAAAAAAAAAAATAAAAAGACAACAGATGAAAGAGAATTATGGTATGAGACAGACAAAGACTTATGGTCAATTCAAAATCACTCATCTCTAGGCAGTTAGTTATTTTCTTTTAAAATGCTCTTTTTCCTACTGTTTCTTACCAGGCTAATTGCATAAAAGAGTTATATTTATGACCTATTGCAGTTGGTACTTTCTGTCAGTATAGGTGCACTGGATAAATTCCTGTAGATCATCTGTGATTTTCCAAACAGAAACACAGCAAATAATGCCATTTGCTTTCTGCTTCCTTTTTCCTCAGCTGTGAAAATTACATTTTCCTGGAACATTATTGTTCAAATTCTGAAGCCAACATGACTTCTAAGGCCCTGATGAGTATAATTTAGTCCAGTGGGTTTCCACATAGGAAGTCCAGATGCGTGCTGTACTATATTCTTAAAAATTACTAAAAATGTGTAAGGGAAAATAAAAAAAAAATTGATAGACTAAATCATTTGACACAAAATTGTTTCTACATAACAAAGACTTATGGTACTATTTGCTGTTATATTTTAATGATGTGTCAATCAGAAGTTGCAGAAATGCTATTGCTGGTAGTAAAGTCCTTGTACTTTTGGCACATTGCAGCATACTTCTCTACTGGATCACAGCCTGTGTACACATTCATAAGACAGACCTCTTAGTTCTGACAACTGTTTTGATAAGCCTTTTCTCATGATAATGGGTAAAAAATGCTTTCATCATTCCAGTTAAGGGAAGTATCTTGGTTTAGATGCTGGATCAGGTAGTATTTTGATTCCCTCAAATGTCATTTTATCTCCAAATCAATTTCAAGTCAATGCAATGATTAAATGTTTTCACTATGTACTCTCTTTTTCCAGAAAATAAATATTCTTCCTTCCTGTTAGAAGAGCAGCTCCTTTCAGCATCTTCAGAAGCAACCTGCGGAGAAAATAATATAACACCCTTTTTCCTTCACAGCTTGCTTAGGTATTTTAGGTGTGATGCTCAAGTTGCTTACGACTGTGACTTCTCTCAACGTGTAGTGTTCCATACCACCACTGCTATTTAAATTACATCTCATTTGCTGCCAATTCGAACATTCACACTGATGATTCAGACATTCATCTGAGCATCCCTCAGGAAGCAGAAAATCACAAGTGAGCACAGTTGTACAGAACAGGGTTACAAAGAAATCAATCATAGATGCATGCAAAGGTGGGTCACTGCCTGTCACACTTCTAGCAGCTTATAATAGCACAGAGGAAATGGTGCTCAAACTCATTTTAAGCACTACAGTTAATGGTACTTGTCATAATACATTTAATTTGAAATTTCAGAGCGTAATGCTGCTGTACTGACTGTATTTTAACCACTAAAGTCAAATGTCAGCCCTTTGTCTGCAATCAAAGCAATGACTATGACACCCCCAGCTGAGCTAGTTTCAACCAGCTGATCTTAGGCAGCAAATTTTAGTGTTCATTGAGCATAACCCCACCAGTTATTTCTTGCCACTCCTTCAACACTCACTATCCTACTAATTCTGAAGAGTGTGTTTGCTATTTTCAACAGACTGATGATATATGTAAGTCAAATATTCTCCATGGTACTTGATGCTTATTTGGCTTCAATATTTGAAACAGCATCTATATTAATAAGATAATTCTTCCAAATATTAATTCATTAACTTTTTTTTAATCACGGGTTTTCTCCATGATTCACCCATTTCCTACTTTTGATTATTCATTTCATATTATGTTATTTTTACTTCACGGAAAGAATACCAAATACCTTTTACAGATTCCTTGTCTTCTCAGACATTGTAGCAACTTGCCTCTGTGAGGAAAAACTGTGATGAGGCAAATAAAAATACTCACACTTAGCACTGAGCCTGAAGTTTTGAACCTCTCACAGAGGACTGAAATCATTATTGGTGTACGGTGAGAAGCATTCACAATGAAGTGAGGGAAGAAAACGCAGTCTGAAGTTCTGGAAAATAGGTCACCTTCACTAAATAACATAGAGGACCTACAAAGTAAAAAATATTTCTGAGAGTTCAGCCCCCCATTGTACAAAAAGAGATGACACTGAAGAAAGAGAGTACACCTGACACCCAGGAATGCACTGCCTGTCCTGCAGAACAGATGGAAGGGACATTGCTTTTCACTTCCATCTGGTCCAACTTATATGTGGTCTGAGGTTGGCACCACTGCTTAAGCACTACTAAAATATAACTCCAAAATATACAGTATTTTTGTTACAAGGTTGTATCTTTAGTAAAGGAAATATGATTATTTGTATTATTTTCAGGTGGAGGGAAAATAGATAATTGTCAATGTTATATCCTTTTTTTTTTCCTTCTTAAAACCAGTAACTCTTTTCCAAATAATTTTGAAAGGTGTTTACTTCACTTTCAGATTGCGTTGAGTGCCTTTTCCTTTGCTTAATAAGTAAAACATTGAAGCACAAATGCCAGCTTCCACTTTGCTTCCGTCTCATGCATTAATACAGGCAAAATTCAACTCTTTGTAGCCCAGAATATGTCCAAACTGAAGAATATATGAAATTCCTCCGTCAACAAACTGTTAAAGTTGACAATCTGATTAGAAGGATTTTTCCACTAACAACTTTTACCTGTAATGACTAATTAACATTTTTGAGAAATCTACTCCACAAAGTTAGCAATGCCTTTTGTAAACTACTGAAATTGTTGTGTGCCTGATGTCTGAACATATGTAATCTCTTTTACTGCAGAATGCATAGTCACCTCTATTTTGTTCAATTAAAGTGTCTAATCTACTTGCTCTGGCACTAATATGTTAACTGTCTGTTCTTTAACTGCTTTGCCATAAATAATTCAATTAATTTCACAAAACCATGATCTTCACTGTCTAAAGTTCTTATAGGCAATACTGTATCTTGACACCATAAAAAGTATGTATTCCTAAAATTAAACAAGTGTTACAAGATAAATGGAGTAGCTGTAATTCTCACCACCCCATCTGAGGAGAAGTAAATGGACTGTTACACATAAATTCTCTTTCAAGATATAGAGATCCACCTATAAGAGGTCGTTTTTCCTTTCAACCCAAGTTTAAAAATACATGCATTGGTTAGTTACTTTACATAAGATACTTACATTCCTTTCTAAGAGTTAGGATTATACTTACTTCATTCATCATACTGTATCACGGGTGCTCTCACATACTGACTTTGTAGGTACCTCAGAATACAGTTTAAAAGGTCTTACAAGGATCCTGACTGTCTACTTTTCAAGAACATAACCTTAATATACCAGGGCATTGTCATTTCATTGCTCTTATTAATCCATATGAATATTTTCTCTAATAAACATTATATTAATTATTATGTGCTTATTTCCAAACTCCTGGTCCTTAGTTTTGCTGTTTAAATTATTCTTGTACATAGGAGCTAAGAGAGTTTTATCTAAAAATTTCCAAAGGACATTTGGGTTCTGTATCTTCAAAATAATCATTGCCATAGACCTTAGTGTAAATGATAAATACTTTAGCACAACAAATATAAACCTGGATGATAGCCAGTCTTTAGAACTATACCATAAACTTATGCATATTGTAAAAAGTTCTACTTAAGCCCACCTACCAATAAATAACTGTTTTATTTTCTGATAACAGTTAGTTTTAAATCTCTACCGACATATTCTACTTCAGACAAGGTTGCAGAAGTTGGAAATCCCCCTTGGTACAGAGCAGTCGTTCCCAAGCAGGTTGTGGGAACACTGGTGTGAATGTCAAGTCTCACTGCAGCATCCAAAACTCAGTTGTTCCCCTACAGTATTTCTGCAGGTTGTCTGTGTTGTGGCTAACAGAAAAGGGCTGGAAGATTTGCAAGCATGCAATTTTGCAATAATAGTTGCACAACAAAATTTATCTAAGAGGGAAGAAAAAGGCCAATAAATCTATCTGGAGTTTTGAAAATTTATTTTCTGTCAGTGTTTCCTGACTAACATTTCATGCAGTTTTAAAGTCTTATTGACCCTGGAAAGGCCTACTATTTGAGAAAAAAATTGATGCAGATTAATGCAAAACTGACTGTTTCTGACACACATTGAATTATTTTCACCACATGCAAAACAAGCATGACTGACAAGTACCATCGTCAAATTACTGATGAAGTTCTTGATGTTGTTCAATAAAAACCATTTAGAAAAGACTTTATGAAATGTTAAATATTTTATGGAATCTTCTTTTGAGGGTCCTTTCACTAAACTGATATTAAGCTTTACCCATCTTGGGTTAAATCTGTAAAAAGTTCTTGTTATTAGAATGGAAGAAAAGAGGAAACTCAAATTACATTCATTGTCTATAATTAACATTTAAAAATTTCTGTAGAGGTATTGATGTAAAGACAATCAGAAATTTACAAATACAGGAAGTACCAATAGTATGATTAAGAAGAGAGAAACTGGTAATGATGCCTTAAGATTTGCTTTTTATACATTTTTTCTATATTCATAACTCTGTAGACTACTACTGCGTAGTTATATAGCTCCTAGTACACTTTCTGTTAGATTTTAGGACAATAAGCTAACCTTCTCACACATTCCTGAAATATTGTTTGGTCTTACTGTCAAGGAGAGAAGATTTTGGTTTTTTAACCAGAATCTGAGAAGACATAAACAAGAAATAAGGCAAAGAAGCCCCTGGACTGAAGTCAGTGGGGCAGAACCCAGGGGCTAATGACCTAATGGACTGCTCTTTAATTAGACCATATTCGATTGATATGCCAATTTGTTAAACTTATAAAAAACTCTAGAAACCCGATGCCAAGCGTGCATTTAGCCACATTATGCACCTGAAAGCTTTCACATAAAGGACCTGCTTTTTTATCTTAGTATTCTAATGTGGTTGCAAAGTTTTATTTCCTCTGTTTTAGGTATCAGTAGGGTAGAAAAGCTAATTTAACTGAAGCAATATAGGATAGATGTTGAACAGTACCCTCAGCTTTTAATTATGCAATGAGACAGATGAGATCTGGTTCAAGATCAGGTTGGACAGAGCTGTAAGCATCCTGATCTAGCTGAAGATGTCCCTGCTCATTGCAGGGGTGTTGGACTAGATGACCTTTAAAGGTCCCTTCCAACCTAGCCATGCTATGATTCTATATACAATAATATGATGGACAGACAATAATATCTACCAATCCTATTATGAATCTGATAAAGAAGTGTATCATCTTACCCAAATTGCATTGTATTTGGGGCTTTTTCTTTCATGAATGATAATTTTAACAGATTAGAAATCAGTCAATCAAAATTGTTAAAATAGGTGTTGTGGGTAAGGTTCCCTGTAAATGTTTAATTAAGGTCTCTTTTCTTACAGCTCTTATTTGCTGTGATGCTGAAGGCCGTTCCTGTGCCCATCATTAATATACTTCCTGAGCGATGATCATTAAGTACCTTTTTCCATTTCAAGACTTTATTGATATCTTGAAATAAGAATAGAGACTTATTGCACAAATTAGTTAACAGCTCTTGCGTTAGTTTCAGGGGAAAGGAGGTAGTGGAAAAATGCTGAGGCTCACTGCAAGATTTTTTTTTCAAAAACTGAACAACAGCAGGGGTGTGAAGGGAGGGTAGGGTTGTCATCTATACCACTGAGACAACAGATTGATGTTACACATATATTTGTACCTCAGGCCTGATGGGCTTCTCAGCTTACAGCTGCTGTGTTTGAATGGGAACACAAATGGGTCTCGGGTGGGATATGTGACAATCATTAAATGATCTCAGCTTTCAAAGTGTCCCAAATAAAACTGGTGTAATCTCACTGCTGCTTATAACCAGCCTTTTCTTGGCATTAAGCCAACTAGTTTACTATAATTCATATATAACCCAACCAACCTGGACAGGGGATTGGCTGGTGCAATTAATTTTATAATGTAATTCAGGTCCACATCAGCCCAAATTTAAAATACCAGAGAAATACTCACCCCTTCCTTTCTCTTTGCACCAATAGGAAAACTTCAGAAGGAAACCAAGAAGCCAGTCCTATATTTCAGATAAAGAAAAGCTGATACTAGTGGAACCATAGCCTCCTGCTGTTAGCAGTGTGGGAAAATCAAGGATTTGCTGGAAGAGAGGAAGCTTGCTTTGAAAATATGCAGCTGAGACCATGATGATTTAACAGTTCAGGAGACTGAAGTTCCCTTTTTTTTTTTTTCTTTGTGAAACTACAGAAAACCTAAAGTTATAAGAGATCAGGCTCAAGAAAATCACCCTAGAAAGCAGAAGAAGCCACCTTCTGGAAACATCATTTCTTTTCACATGTCTACACAGCACAAGAACCATGTGGGGATACTGAACTCTGTGAGAAACATGATATCCTAGCATAATCCAAACCTAGCTCCTTGCAAGCAGCTGTTTTTTCTCCTTGGACCCAAATAGTTCTGCACAAGTTACTGAAATTAGGTCTGCACAGCATTAGATATTTGTTAACCCTCCTTGCTGCTGCTGCTGGCACTATTAATGCCACATTTCCATTAGTAACTGGTGCATTTCCTTCCATGAGCTTATATTCACAATTAAACAGGAAATAGCCTTTAATTTTTCACAAGGAACTAAAGAGGATAATTAGATTTTATTAAAATAAATCACTCACAGCTTTTAATGCAAGTGCATGGGTAACATCAAAGACACTGAAAAGCTTCTGAAAGAAATAATAATAAAACAGCGGATCAGTCTCACAAGTTTAACTGGCAACTTTGCTCCAGCCAGAGGGCCTGTTCTATTAAAACATGGCAAGTACATAGCAGCAGAAAAAGAATAAAGAGAATTTTCAAGAGGTGACTGTCAGATCAACACCACAAGAAGTTACTGAGTTTGATAAAGAAATGAGACATCAGGGGTGGAGGGACTACAGAGTTCCCTGTCCTCTATAATCATTAGAGAGGGAAAAATATGCTACAGGGGGATACAAACCAGGGTAGCTTGCAGGCAGAGTAGTGCTGTGGTTGCAGTTTAAGACCCAGAGTTAAGATATCATAATATCCCAATATGACGAACAAAAAGTCTACCAAAAAAAAAAAAGAAAAATGAAAGGAAGGATAAAAGAGGTAAAACTTCAGAAAGCTGCAGGTGAAGACCAAGCCTCCAGAGAGGTGTTAAACTTTTGTGATGAGGAGCTCATCATTTGAGATTCACAAATATAAATCAATGCCAGCTGACATTTACTGGTATTTACATGCTTTACTGGGCTTTCTGATCTCAAACTCCAAAATCTCATTCTTTCACACACTGTATGTCTTTCATCTTTTCTTATTTTTTTCTTCATTTCTCCTCTCTAATGATTCCTATCCTACCTATTAACTGTTCCATTTTATAAACCTGACTTTAAAAAATAAGTATAGATCAATACTTGAGAAAAAAAAAGAAGACATATACAGGGCAACTATCAATGCTCAGAAGAACTTTGCAAAAAACATAACTAGAAATAGGAAGACATTAACTAAAACTACTAGAATACTAGAATATTTGAAATATCAACACCATTAAATAAACATTAATGGCTATTTTCTTTACTCCTGCCTATCTTCAAATCAGGCACAGGGTTTGTGTTTATACAGAGCTCCATAAATATGCTGACTGTCTAGTACCTCTGTATTTTACCTCCCTTGGACTAAAAGAGTGGAGTGAATTATTTTGTCACTGGTATATCGATGCATTAAACTCCTACTATTCTATAGAATTAGGTACCAGAAAATTTTCCAAGACTTCAGAGGATAGATTTTGGTTTACTATTGCGTGAAGATCACAGAATCCTGACAGAGTACATGGAAAAGTTGTCATTGAAAGACCACTTGGTGATCTCTGGACAATCATTGTGACTGAAAAAGGTGCCTGAGGACAGGAAGAAAGCAAATGGCAATTCTGTCTTCAAGGACAAGAAAGTAGATCCAGAGAACCTTGAGCCTTGGCAGGTGATGAAGCAATAGTAATACTGTAAGCCACATGAACAAGCTCATCAAGAGTAGTCTTCATGGACCCATCAGTGGAAAGTGAGGCTTGACCAACCTACTGATCACCTTCTATAGTGAAATTACGGGCTTAGTAAATGAGGAGAGAGCAGAGGACACTGCGTACTTTGACTTCAGAAAGGATTTTGACACTGTCTCCCGTAAGATTCTCAGAGAGAAATTGATGAGATATGAGCTGGATGGGCAGGCAGCGAGAAGATGGAAAACCCACTGAATGGACAGTCCCAGAGAGAGTGTGGTTGGTGATCCGTGACATAAACGCTACTTGGAGGGCAGTAACTAGCAGTGTATCCCAGGGGTCAATACTGGCTCCACTCCTGTTCAATTGATGATCTAAACAATGGGGCAAAGTGTAGCCTTACTAAAATCCATGAAGGTTTCCATTAGGACTAGCAAATCTGACAGGAAGTAGAGAATAGATAGTGGGCAATGAGAGAGATTGAAAATGGTCTGAGCTTTTGATCTCTGAGGGTTGGGAACAGAAGAACAAAATCCACCTGGGAGCCACTTACTAGTGGCATACTCCAGGGATTGCTACTGGGCCAATCCCGTTTAACTGCTTCATTAATGACCTGGATGATGGAACAGAGTGTACCCTCAGTAACTGCACAGAAGAGACGAAGCCAAGAGGAATGGCTGATACACCAGATACACCTTGCCACTCAGAGGAACCTCAACAAGGTGGCGAAGTGGAATGACAGGAAACTCATGGAGCTCAACAGACACCAAATCCTACACTTGGGTAGGAATAGCCTCATGCACCACGACAGAAAAATTTGGAGTTAACCAGCTGCCAAGAAGATTTGCAGAGAACTGGTAATGGGTCCTTTCTGACCACAAGCTGACCATGAGAGGACAATGCCTCCTTTCAGCAAAGGAAGCTAAAAATGTCATTGGGTCCATTAGGAAAAGTATTTCCTGCAGATCAAGGAAGGCACCGGTGAGCCCGCATCAGGAGTGCTGGGACCAATACTGGGCTCCTCTGTCCAGAAGAGACACAGGCATACCTGAGAAAGTCCAGCAAAGGGCCACAAAAATGACTAGGGGAAGTCTCTATTATTCTTGTCCACATGTGTATATAAATATATATATGTACATGATGGAAGGAAATGAAGAGGAAGTCAGACTGTTCTTGGTCACTCCCAGTGACAGGACAAACGACAATGGACACAAATTGAGAGAGGAAATTCCATTTGAATGTAAGAAAAATCTTTTCACCATCATGGTTTTGGAACACTGGAAGAGGTTGGTCAGACAAGTTGTGGAGTCTCCATCCTTGGAGATATTCAAAACATGACCAGACATGGCCCTTAACAATTAGCTCTAATTAACCCTGCTTTTAGCAGGAATATTTGACTAGACCATACCCAAAACTCTCTTCCAACCTCAGTAATTTTAAGATTCAAAGTATGAATACGCATGATTTTTAGAACTAGAAAATGTTCATGTGACTTAAAAGAAGGGACCAAGAGATGAAGTTGATTTCTACATTGCTGCTACTGAATAATACTCATAAATTTTTTTTTGCTTTGATAAATGATTTTAAATCTTGGCATCACCTATTTATACTGTGTTACAACCACTTTCACTTTAGCCCTCCACAACTAATTTTTAATTTTCAGTTTCTTTTGAACTTCAGAAGCAGAGAACTTTCAGCTTATTTAGACCTTCTCAGGTGGGTATATACCAATATTACCAGGGAACTTGACGAAAATAAAGAAACAGTCCTGTGGCTAAAAAAAGATTGTGTGTTTTTTCCAAAAAAAAAAAAAATCAACCCTTATAAGCTTGCCCTGCAGTTAAACTGCTATAGCAAACAGTAATAGTCCATTCATATCTATTATAAGAGGAGTATCACCTGCAGTTTTATTGACTGTCAGAAAACAGGTCCCATTTTGCGAAGCAATAAAAATCAAATTTAGTGTAAAATCTCCCAAGGTTGTAGCCTGTAACCTTATAACATCAGAAATGACAGTAGTAAGCCTTTTTTTTTTCTCCTTTTATCAGTTCAGATTCCAAAAGAAAACAGAGATTATATTCCAGAGCAGAGACTGATGCAGACATAGACATATTACCATGTAGAGGAACAACAAAGGTACCAGAAAATGCCTCCAATTTGTTTCTTTTCTTAGTGCTCTACACCTTTAGCCAACATAGAAAAGCACAGCCTGCTAGTCTAACACTCGCAGGTAAATTTTAAGGATGAAAAAAATATAAAGCATTAACAACAAAATATAATTTTTCTTTTCCTGGTCTTTAATGTTTCACCACTTGTGTTCACATGAGCAATTATGCAAACACAGTGAAAGAACACAGAGGAAGTGCAACTGAACTCATCAAGTACAAGGTGAGTGTACTGGGTTTGCATGGCAAAGTTTTGGTCTAGGAGGGGCTATGAGAGGTGGCTGGTGAGAATCTGCCAGAAGCTTCCCTCATGTCCAACAGAGCCAATGCCAGTTGGGTCCAAGATGGACCTGCTGCTGGAGAAGGTTGAGACCATGAGTGATGGTGGTAGCACCTCTTGGATAATGTATATAAGGTGGGAAAAAATAACCTGTGAGGCAGTAATTGCATCCAGAGAAAAGAGGAGTGAGAACATGTGAGAGGAACAGCCCTGCAGACCAAGGTCAGTGAAGGAGGAGGTGGAGGAGGTGCTCCAGGCACTGGAGCAGAAATTCCCCTACAGCCTGCGGTGAAGGGGCCCATATAGAATGTATGAAAGGACCCTAAGAAAGAAGGTAAATGTATCCTCGCTACTCTGGCCTCCTTCAGTACCCTTGATAAGGTTCAGAAGTACATTTAAAATGTTTTAAGTAACAAGATGTAAAGTAAATCTTGGGCTGTACGAGTACACAAACATGTGACGCAAAATACATTTACCAACATTTTCTATTGAAGACATTTTCTCCTGAGAAAAAAAGGATTCTGAAAGATTTTCAAAAATAGTCTGTAATCAGATACCTCAGTGGCCAAATATTTCACCCCAAAGTATTCAGTAGCTCCATTCATTTCAATTCTCAATTTCACATGAATGCTGAAGTTAGATAAAAGTTCCCTAAAATTAGAAACAGATAAAACATGCAGTAATACAGATTATTAGACACACTTTAAAGGAACTCCACAAAACAGAAAATTTCATGCTTCATAGAAGAAGGAAACTTACATTATAAAAGAATGGACCATATTTACATTGGTGATCTATTGCTTTGTGTTTTCAAAGAGACAGAGACTCTTATCTCTAATGGAAATGTTATTAGAAAAAAGGAATGCCAACTCAGAATCAAATATTTAACAAATAGAGAAATGTCAGTGTGAGATGCACATATAAATTTGGAATAGTCTTTACAGACGTCACACTGCTGATTGCAAGATTGGAAGTGGTACCTGAAGATATACACACAAAATATTCCAAACTTCTGTCAGCAAACTTTTATTTTCCATCAGTCCTGACACAAACAAATGGGGGAAAAAAAATTCAGACTATCCACCTACTCCCTACCTGCCTTTCTTCAGCATCCATTTTGGAAAAGAATAAACCCACTTTTCCCTCACTTCAACTCCATACAGTGTTGGACTCAGAAAATTTTAGAACAGAGGAAAAAATTGTATCCAAATTAACAATTTAAATATGGGTCAACCATCTAAACATGCAGCTAGGATCACTTAGATAGTCCAAAGTTGCCCATCAGGAGCCACTTCTTGTACCTTTCAGTGCAGGCACATCCCACTGCAGCTCTCTTGTTAAATCCCAGTAAGTGTTGCAAGGCACCTCGACCTGGCAATCAAATAAAAATAACTTGATACTGAAGATGGACTCACTTGATTCAAGCTGAGGTTAAAGCAGGCTATACAATTTCAGGTTTGCCCAATTATCAGTTTGGGCTTTCTTTTTTAGCCCAGCATGAGTTCAGATTTGAGCCTTAGTCGAGTAAATAGCTGCCTCAAACAGGAGCTGAACAAGCTACCTTCATTAAAACTTCTCTACAGAGAGTTTGAGTGTTTGGGCAAGAAAAGAAAAGGAAGAGGGGAAAGCAAATGAGGCTCTCAGACTAAGAGTTCCCTTTCATCTAGGCAATGTAATGCAAATCTTTTCTATTGTGCATTTTAAGATGTAAATTGGATTCAAGTTGATGTCCACCTGTCTTGAACCAGCAGGGATGTCTTTCCATTTTTATCAAAGCATTTCTCTGCCAATTACCGGCTGTTGTGACAGTTGGAGATTTTTTGTGTGTGCGCAGAATTGTACAAATACAAACTCATTAAAATTAGATCTTTCACCTTCTGATTTCAAGAAAAACTGTCACTGAAAAATATCAGGGGTCAAGTGATCTGTATAGTCTAATTATATCCTAAAAGACCTAGAAGCTTATGTTTATGAGGAAAAAACTGTCCTATTTTCTTGGTATTTTCCATTTTCAAAATTTTGTTCTTTTTAAGAGGGGAAAACATTATGTAATACAGAAAAACACTTATATTGTTTACTCACTGCAGACAACTAAGTCTCTATCCATCAAATTAAATTTTATTTAATAGCAGCAAGCAAAAATTTCCCAATTAATTTAAGAAAATTCTCTGCTGTTCCACAGAAAAATAGATATTCATTAGAACAGCTCTACAGAGTTCATATACTGGAATTCACCAGATCATTAACAAGAGACAACAAGTTTAGATCAAGTTGCTACGATACCTAACTTGTTTAAAAACACAGTCTTTCATTTCACTGACCACAAAACAGATAATTTGACTATAAAATGACTATGATTTATTTAGCTGTGAAAAGGAAAAAATGAAAGAATTGGGGTTTTTTTGGTCTTATGAAATTTGTCAGCAGATTGTAAAATACAACAAAAAAGTTGTATTTTATTTCTCATTTTTTCACAGGTTACATTATTCCATTGTAATACCTTGGTACTAGAAACATCCATGACCAATCTTTTGCTAATATTCTGAATTTGAAATGAACACTGTAGACATGCTCAGTTACTAAGAATAGGTACATATGTCACAACTTTGGCTACCAAGGTCTCAGAGACAGTTTTGCAAAGTGTTTAGGCAGATGTATTTTGTACATAAGTGGCAATATTTGATATACATATATGACATAGTAGCTCTATTTATGATAGATTTCTGCTGTTGCCTTAGGGGTTTTTTTCCTCACTACCCTTTTGCACATTTTCAGCAGAAAACAGGCCTGAAAACTCTTGATGGGCAGGTAAAGGTGCAAATGTTAAGTGAAAACTGAGTTTTTGGTACTTGGAAGCACCAGAGGAGGAGAGGGAGACTTTTCAAGGTCTAGAATGCCTTGCTCTGGACCTAAATCATGATGTGTGGTACATACATGCTTATTTAACGAGAGAGTTGGTCTAGCAAACTTCCTGAGAAACTACAGGACTTCATTTCATCTGGCCTTGCAATTCAAATAGTGCATTAGAATACCAGAAAAATTTTTGGAAACAGCAGACAACACAAAAAGTCTACTTGTCAGAAAACTATGCTATAGAAGGTGGAGTGGTCTTTTTTTCCCTCTTTTTACATGTGTTGTTAAAATCTGTGGGCCTTATTTATTTTATTTTTGGAGAGGGTAGGGCATGTTTTGGTTTCAGGACATGTTTTCTGTTGGTGGGAAGAGGGGCATGCATTCTCTCTCAAACATACAAATTGGCTAACAGATCACTTATCAATGTTGTGGATAATTTTTTGTTAAGATGAAGAGAAAAAAACTACCAAAATGGCATTGCCAAGAATATCTGGCACATTTCAGGTTCCAGCCCCAACGTGGCTTCCACCACATACTGCCTTGTCCTAGCATCTGTACCTCACTCCTCAGAGCATTTCCGTACTTTTTCTCTCACTATGCACTTCCCTGGAATATTAAATAAAAGGTTCACTGCAAAACCTTAAGCCTGATGGAAGGAAGCCTCTGTGGCTCACAAGGAGCCTCTGGCAGATGTGCCTCTCCATGGAGGAGCAGTACCACCTGCAGGGCTGGCATGCCTGGAGCTGGGAACCAGGCTCGGGAGAGTTAAAGGCAGTGGCAGACCACAGTGGGGAAGCGTACAAAAGGGGAAAGGAGACGGACATGAACCAGGAGCCACTGCTTGTCCATTTCTAAGGAAATGGGCTGCCCAGTTTCTTGGACTGTAATCCCAGCAACCACAGCATCAACTGTAGCATGCTCCCTTGGAGACTACAGCCAGGACTGTACTGTGAGTGAACTCACCCACTGCATGGCAGGGATTTTTTGGAAGCCATCGTAACACAGGCAGATATGTGGTGTTTCATACAGCACAAGTTAGATAGTTCCAAAGTTGTTAAGATGAGAAACAGGCATTTTCCCTCATGTATCACATTTGTTCTCAGATTCGTGACCTCTCCTTAAAAAATGTGACCTAAAGATAAGGAAATGAAATCCATCTGAACTAAGCCTTTCCTTCTACACTAACAAAATAGTTACACAGCTCATCTGCAGCTACATATTGTATTATCTGCATTAGATGTTCCCCAATGCCCACAGAATATTATTTTCAGTTATATAAATTGTAGTAGTTATGTCTCACTGTGTCACTCAGACAAAATAGAAATGTAAACACTAAACCTCTATAAAAGTGAGATCAAACTAAAGAGGTTCATTTAAAGACAGGAGAGAGATATTCAGAATTAAAGAATAATCACAGACATCTTCAAAATAAGGAAGTCATTTGAGACCAGCTTCCAGAAAAGTTGAGTAAGAAGCTGGAGGGCAGAATATTGGAGGTCAGAGAAAGTTCTCCTGAGTACCTTCACACGATGCTCCAGATCCAGAAAAGGACTGAGGTATATATTACATACAGTAGAGGAACTGTAAATTTTAACCACGGACCAAGCTTGTATAAAGCAAAGAGAAATCATTATAAACCTCTTGCTTGAAAGGCAGGCGTCAGCACAGGAAAGTCAAATTGTTTTTCTCAGCTGAAACATCCTTATGTTCTCACAGAGCAGATTAAAATTCCATCCATCTCTCCTGACTTTGTATTTTAGAGTCCATTTTCTGCAAGCTCTGCAATGTGGTCACATACTGTTATTTTCAAAGCAGAGTAGTATTATGGAAAAATTTTCAAAACAAGATATATCTCTACAATAAGATGAAAAACAGACAAAAAATACTAAACTCTAAAGCCTTTATCTATATATGTGTGTCTGCACTGTAAGTGTACACATATATACAAATGTACCTACCTACATACATATATATATACAGACATATATATACACACACACATATATATCTATATTCACACAGATATATGCTGGTATAGTTGTATCAATATAGATATGGCTATGGGTATAAATACAGAGATGTGTAGACATACACATATTTTAAAACAAAGAGAAGAATTAAATATTTAACCACTAAGTTCTGCACCTTGGAGTAACTGAAAATGCAAAACATCTTGTTGGAATGCCACACATTGATAAGACACAGGTTGAGAGAGGGGGTCCAGCTGGACCAAAGCCCAATACACATATATGTTCCTCACAACAATTGGTTGCATTCATGCTGCTGCTACCAGAGCAAGCTGATCAGCTGTAAGTAACAGACACTAGGAAGATATTTTTTTACGTTAAATTATACAAAACAATCAAAAATGTCAGCCACAGAATCTTTTATAGTAACTCAGCTGAGATGTTCTGCCTCTTCCTGTGCCTTTCCTGCTGGTGTGCAGAAACACAGGGTAACATTTTCTCACTTTAAGAGATCTTTTTACTGTTTTGAGAATCAGAAATTGCCAGGCCATTTTAAAACACCAGTCTGTTTATTCTGTTTTCTTTTATTTTTCATTTCTTCTTTCACAGCAGCTGGTCCTAAGGGATTCATCCTTTTAAAGGATAATTATGCTGCCATGAGGTGACTATGTGACTGTTCTATATCCTGCAGTATGTACAGTCTTATCTGCATAAAACTATCCTTATTTTCACAAGGAGGGTGTTAGATTTGCTATTTACTGGTACAAACTGTGGACATTTTTTGATCCAGTGGTAGTTTGGAGCACTTAAAGCTCTAGCTGAGAGAAAAGGAGGATCACAGAGGGAGCAAGAATGGCAGTCCATAAATGCTGTAAATGTTCTGAGCAAAGTTTACTGATGGTTAGACAAGACTTCCCCCTTGTAAGTAGCACTATGGCTACCGAGCAACCTAATTGCCACTAGGAACAAAATCATATTCCTCATCACTACCCACTGCTCTAGCGAGCACAAAGTAAACTTGGAATGAAGGTCAAATCATTAATAGTCATGCCAAGTCAAATTTGTGCAGCAGCTGCAAAGCAGCTTGAGCCAAGGCATTGTAGGAATATCTGAAGATCACTATTGGAGCAAGCAGAATATTCCTTTTTCACTCTTCTTTTATAAACCAAAGGATCACAGCAAAAGTCCTCAGAAAGCCCTTCATTAGTTGTGCTCCTGACAGGCAGAATAAGCTTGGACTTTAAGAGTCTAAAAATCCTATGCAGAAGAATCAAAGTTCTTTATTTTAATCTTTCCTGACATTTTGTCTGATAAATGATTGTTAAAAAAAATTGATTCTTTTAAGGTCAGTCACTGTTGCTTCTTACCTTTCTTCTAAATCTTCCAATAATATACTAGCTTTTTTTATTTGTTCCACTTACTAAAGCATGCTACAAAATTTATCATTTCAAGAGCAGGGGGTTTTTTTCCTATATGTTTTGAGAAGCATATGTTGCTGGACCAGTGCTGAGACTTAATTCTTACTTAACTTTCTGTATACAAAAGGCCATGCAGTAGCATTAAATGAAAAAAGGGCGTAGTGTCCCAACAGTTAAGGCATTGGAGCTTCAATGTGACAGCTGAAAAATTCATACACAGAAACTGCAGTTTACTTTTCTAAAAAGAAGGAAGGGCTGAGTCAGCCATGAAAGAATCTGAGGATCTGGCATCGGGTAGCCTTAGGTCTTTGAAACTGTAAGGTTAGACCACAGTGCCACTGCCTTGAGCAGAAAAGAGACAAAATAGTGAAGCAACCCTTCCAACCACCAGCACAGCATCTTTGCCTAGAAAAGCAAAACATAGCAACTCACTAACTAAAATTTATTGCAACAAAAATTAAGAATATTTTAAAAGCAAAATGGCAAATATAGACCATTACATAATTTGGGGCGGAAGATCCTCCTGAGGTTTCCTGGAACCTCCTTCAGTCAAAACAGGGCTAAACTCAGCATCAAACTGAGCTGCTCAGGGTCTTGGTAATAAACTGCCTTCCTTAATTGAAACAAATTGCAGTAGATGCAGACAAGATCATATGCAATATAACTGAATGCATCTCTCATCCTGAAAGCATTTCTGATGGGATCAGTTTGTCAGGACATTGGCTACAGAGCAGAACTACAGAAAACAGGCAACAGGATTTCTATAATTCATATTACTGTGGCACCTATTGATCCTCTTCATGGGACATCCTAAGCAAAAATATTTAATTTCTGTCCCACAGAGACTAATATCTACATATAAGACACAGCAGATCAATATGGACAGATTAGGGAACAACAGTGAGACAGTCTTGGCCAACATGACAGGCACAAATCACAGCAGATGGGAGTTTGACCTGTTGGCAATTTTTTTTTTAGTAACCAATACATCTTAAACTTGTTACAAAAGATTTGAGCAAGGACAATGTTTTGCACAGGTTTATAAAATGCTCTTCTCACAGGCATTACAGCAAGGTTATTCTTTCAAGGACTCCAGAAATCTTTGAAGAATATAATCTCTTTCTCTCTGCATATAGCTTCCAATCAACCAAAAAACCAACCAACCAACCAACCAACCAAACAAAAAAAAAAACACCAAAAAAAAAATAAGGCCAGTAATGATTGATGTTATTCTAGATGTAGTTCTTATTCTAGAATCCAAGTTCTTTACCTAAGAGTATACTTGGAGCCTCTTAAATTTTCTCTACTGTCCAAAACTTACCTCTTTAATAGATCTTTCTTGTTTCAGTGCATATTTGCCCATACTAGTACAAAAAGAGCCTCCCTCTACCAGCTGTTCTATAGTCAGGACTCACTTGGGAGGGGAGAAGGTAAGCGATAGGTGGGGTGGTCACAAATTCAAAAGCTTTGAGACAGCTTGTCCATTTATAAGCTGTGAAGTCACCCCTGAATTCCTCAATTTCATAAGGAAAATATTGTCACTAACTGGAAAAGGGAAAAATAAAAACTGTTTGTAGTTTTGCTCTAGCAATGACTGGTAGTCATAGGTTTGAGGTTTTAGAGGAGCTTTCAATAGAAGTTATGCTCAGCAACTCTACAGCTTCTGAAAGACCATTCTAGAGGGCTGTGGCTAACAATTCGTGTTTCACTCACCTTGTGTCTTGATTTTTAGTCTGCTCAGGAAACAGAAGGGGCTGTGGAGAGTGGGCTTGTCTGAAAAACCTGGTTGAGAGTCCCATAAGAACAAGGAATCTGTTACAGAAACTGTGTCACCCTAGCTGAGGGACCCTCTCAGCATGCCCAGTTGCTGTATGTTGCCTGGCTCAAATGTAGCGTTACAGCTTCATATACAAACCAGATGAGAGCTGTAGCAAGTTACAGCAGAGACTGTAAACAAGGTAATAAGAACCCAGAGTAATGGCTGATTTCCTCAAGAAGTATATCTAAATATAACAAAACAAACCACCACCTCTTAACAAAAAAAAACACAACAACAAAAAAACCCCAAACAAACAACAACAACAACAAAATATATATAAAACACAGGAAGTAAAGTTTCTGCTCTATTCATAAATAAATGAACCTCTCCTGAGGTACTAGGTTCAGTTTAAAGTACAATACTGCAGTAAAAATATAAATGCATTGCAAGAAGTCTAACAGCATGGTCTGGAAATAATTTCTTATAAGAAAACAAAGATAATAAATTGAAAATGTTCAGATTTGTTGAGGGAAAAAGAAGCAAGTTGATTCTTGAATTCTTAAAAAAGTAACTGCAAAGAAATGGGAAGAATTATTCTCCATATCTAGAAAGGACAGAACAAGTACATTTCAGTTTCAAGTAAGGAAAGAAAAGAATGTCATAGCTTTTTAAAGTTAAGAAGAATAATGTTTGGAAAGTAGTTAGTGATGGCAAACTTAGTTTTCTGACACTGAAGGTCCAAGAACAGGTTAGATGTATCAGAAGTGGGTTAGCTATAGTTAATCCTGCCTAAGAGTTGTCAAATGGATTACAAGGCTTTTTAAAGTCACCTTAGGCCTTAGAATCCTGTTATTTTGATCGTTATTTTGAGTTAGTTTCAGGCATAAATTTTTGGTTACTAAAAGTTACTTTCCTACATCTGACCTAAATTCCAATTAAAATTGATCTTTGAGTAGTCCAAAGATATTTTCCACTGTCAATCATACATCTCAGCATGACCACAATTTTACCTTTAAGAAACATCATATCATGCTGAATTCTACATTTAGTTCCTGTCCTACTTTCAAAGTTGGCACAGTGCTTGTTCCTTACAGTTTTCTCTTTCTGCAGGTTAAGGTTACATTGATTTAAATTCAAAATTTGAGGTTGGAGCACTTTCATGACAGAACTAAAACCCATCGGTTTACCAGCTTGATTTCCTGTGTTTCCAAGTAAAGTCCTCTATTTGAATTTGGCTGCAGTAACAGCATTATTTTAAAATATTGCAAGGATTTTAACAAAGTGCAATCATCACTTGCTAAAAGACACTTTGTACATGCCTCTGTCCGTTACATTACTAGTGGCACTCCTCTGATGAAATACTGCTACTGATACAAACATTGCTCTTGATTGCTTTTATACTTTATGATAAGAGCAAGTTTGGAAAGTTTTATGAAAGTTTGACTTGAGAACTTAAAGAAACTGAGAGTTTGCTTAGGTTAAAAGTGGCTGATGGTTCCCTTGCAATCAGAGAACCATGTGTCTCCTCCACAGCCCCTATTTACCACAAGCCCCAGTCTCCCTTGTGACAGACTGAGGGCCTTTGAAACTCATTTGTATTACAGGAAAAGATGAGAGTGTTGAGTCTTCAGAGTTCACCGTAGTTGAAAGTTGTAGCCATAAGCTGCAAGTCCTACAGTTTTTGTCAGTAAGTGCAACATCGTATTTCTGGAGCAAGCCAGAGAGTCCTGGTACAGGGAACCAGTTTGTGCTGGTGTCATCCAGAGGAGGGGTTTTTTAAAAGTTATTCATGCCTGGAGCCATGACTTCAACGTGTGTTTTAATTGGGTTCAAGGGAAGAAACTACACTTGGTGGAAAATGAAGTTGTGGTTATTTCAGTGTTATTTGGAAATTCAAAAAATTAGTTTTAGTTCAATACATTTTTTGAGGGTTTAATTTCAGGTCGGTGGAAACCATCTTCTGGCTGAAAGATGCAGCATCTGAATCATTCCTTACACAGGGGAACCCCAGCTGAACCTCATCTCCACTAGAGAGTCTCAAACTGCGTTAGAATGAAATGCAAACGTCCATGTTATGAAGTACTCTTAAATAAAATGTTTTTGGTTCCTGCTGCTGACCTTCTTTCACTGTATTCACACGAATGGGGTTGTTAATTTTGCAGGAAATTAGACCCTTGAGAGGTCCACTTAATTAGAAGGCATAAAATTGACTGCACTACGCTATCATTTCTTTGTTAGGAGAAAGCTTTAGTTAATTGAGAAATGGGGAAGAAGTGTAATAACATGTTTGACATCAATGTATAGACCCAGAATTGGTTTAAAATCAGATATTTTTAGCAAGCCACCGGGTTCAATTGCAATAAAAGGATAACCTATTACTGTTAATGTAGAACTGGCATAGTTTTAAATAATTTATAAAGCAGACAAATTGATGGGCTAATATAGCAAACATTTTTGAATTAATTTGAGAAATTCCATGGATATGAATATGTAAGTAAAATAAGAGAAAAAGGTAGGTATTGGTGCTTCTTTGTTGCTTTTTCCAGAGAGAAGCTTTAAAACCTTCTCTGCCATTTGCCAACTATGTAAACAAAGGTTTTAATGCTCTGTATTTTTACCTCTCTGTATTGTATCTGAGATCATGCTGAAGTCAATCAATTCCTCAAACATGAAGGCAGTAAAATGAAATTCTTAGATTAGAATGGAATATTTTGCATGAAATAAATACAAGGGTTATTTCAGTAAGATAAAGCAATTTTAAATCCAATTCAAAGCAAACTAACCTAAACCAATGTTTGGGCTTCGTTTTGCATTATTTCCTGTTTGGGAACCAGATGGAGAGATGTGTTATTTGCACAGGACAATCTGGTGACAGTAACTCTCCACAGTCGCATCAAAACAAAATCCAAATTAAAAATCCAGTTCTGTTCTAGGGTGTCTGCAATTATTCTTTGCATCACAATGCATGAAGTAGTCCAGCTAAGCAGAACAGCATGGGAAAATGAAGGTAATCATGATGAGGAGTAATGCAGATCTTGTTTTCTTTTTCATACTTGCATGAAAATGATCAGCTGAGAAGTCTAGCTGTCACCTGGCTATGGCAAAAAGTCGAACACCAGATAACACCTACATGTGAGATGTACCCCTCCATCATACCACTAGCTGAATTTAAAACAATTTTCGTTTTCCTGATTTCAGATGTTTTTAAAAAAGAATCCAGAGACAACTTCTTTCTTTTTTTTTTTTTTTGTTTCCCACCTTAGGCTTGCATTTTCTCTCTTCTGCCCTACTTTTGATAGCTTTTTTATTCTTCTTCTGCCTGAGTATCAGATGTTTAATTCTGATATAACCAGCATTCAGTGAGAAACAACTATTTTCGATGTAGTTCTCACCTTTTTAATCTACACTGCTAGACATAATTTAGAGTCTTGTGGGTAATTTCAATTCAAACGAGAAATTGGTGTTAGATACTGAATGCAACAACATTTGGATTTCCTCCTCCCACACCTCAGAAAATTACAATAGCCTGCCTTCTGAAATATAGCAGACATCACTCTACTGTTTTCTTGCACAGAGCTATGAGCTTCTTTTAGTCACTGTCAGTCAAAAGTAATCAAGAATGATAACTGACATATTTTGGGATGTCCTTCTGTCTTGGTGTTTTCATGCGCTGCTTTTCCCAGCTTGGCCCACTCTTCTCTAGCAGCACCTGTCAAAGTCACACTGTCAAGGTTTTTCTGTTCCTGGGGAAATTGATATTTCCCCTTCATTTTTTGGAAGATAAGAAGGGAGTACTCAATGGACTATTACAACTGTATTAAGTGTAGACTGGCATGTAATCCCTCCAGCTCTGCACTGGTAAATAGCAAACTGGCTGTGGGAAATTGTCTCTCTACAATAACAGTTTCCATATTGATCACACAGTTTGGGTGCGTTTGCCCAGCACATCTGATCCCACCTCCCAGGAGAAATTGGTACTTACTACCTATGAAAGAGTTCAGGCAGAACCTGAAATACTGGGAACAGTTCAAATGCTTATGTTGGTGCCCTGATTGCCGATACCACACAGAGGAGGGTGAAACCAGCCTTTACACCACCACCCCTACATGGAGTAACTGGACTGCAGTGGTGGCCCAGCAAATTCTTCTGGGAAGAAAAGTATACTTAGCACTGCTAGAATAAACTATCAATTGTCTAGTGGAAGAAGAACTATGGAACAAATCCCCAGCCAAAATACAGCCACCAAAACACCACCCCATGACAGACTCTCATAGAATAACCAAAAGTACACTCGCTTTACTGACAGTTCCTGCAGACTCCAAAGGGGACAGAGGCTGTGGAAAACAGCATTGCAGAGGCCCCTGCCTCACTGCATAGCCAAATTGAGTGTGAGAGAAGTGGCCAGCCATTTTGCAGAAGCCAGAGCT
Organism: Ptilonorhynchus violaceus; assembly: GCA_013397565.1. Taxonomy (NCBI): domain Eukaryota; kingdom Metazoa; phylum Chordata; class Aves; order Passeriformes; family Ptilonorhynchidae; genus Ptilonorhynchus; species Ptilonorhynchus violaceus. Next base: position 39,646 of record VZRJ01001577.1, on the reverse strand, counting down.
ATGCAGGCAGTGTTAGAGTGGGATAAAGGGGAAAAGTAGCCTACAGGCCATATCTATATCTACTCCTGAATGGCAACCACAAGACTGTGTGGGAATGAATAAAACAATGGAAAAGAGCGAAGGTGGAAGCATTAGGATAAACACATCAGACCAGCTGAGGTGTGTCCATGGGTAGCTCATCAGACACACTGAAGACCCATGTGAGTTCACTATGTGAATGCAGCCATCCCAAACCACAGAGCCACAGGAGGAAAGCAGAACATCGGGCCGGTCAGTGTGCCAAGGGGAACAGTGAAGCCAGCATGGACTTATTGAAGGGAACCCTTGACTCGTTGGCCTTCTGAAGTTCTCTGAGTGTACCAAATAGGCATGTGGCTAAAAGACATCAAGCAGGCTTCCTTCTTAGAGATTTTAAAAAGACTTTTGTTATTAAAGAAAACAGTTGCCAGAAGACTGAAGGAGGGAAAAAATCTTTCGCAGCTTAATATGAATCAAAACACAAGGCTTAATGAACACTTTTCAGGATCAAGAGGAGTCAGCAGTCAACTCCCCCAGGGAACTATGCTGGTTACAGCTTCAGTCAGCTTCTTTATCAATGATCTGAGGAAACAACTGTACTGTGACACCTGCAAGCCTGCAGCCAATTCCACACTTCCAGGTGGCCAAAAGCCAAGTCATTGGCCCAGAATGCCAAAAAGTCTTGATAAAATTTCTAAGTGGGTAAAAAGGTGACAGATGAGTTAACAGAAAATACAATACACAAAAGACAATAAGAAAAAACTACCCTAAAGCTTACATACACAGTGCTGCACTTATAAATACTCAGTTGTGATTTAGAAGGATTTTAGATTAACCACTTGCAGTTCTCTGAAATCGATGTACAGCAATAGCCAAAAAAAGCCAATAAAATATTGGACATCAACAGAAAGGTGTTCAGAGCAGGACACCAGTGTGCCATTTTAAGAAATTTTGGCCATGCCCACATTGGGACAGCTATGTCTGGTTCTGGTTTCTGCATCTGAGGAAGGAGATGGAACTAGAGAAAGTGCAGAGAAGGGCAACTAGATGATCAAGGGGCTAGAGAGCTGCCTTAAGAGGAGAGATGAAAAAGGCTGTGACTGTTCAGTATGGGGTTAAAGAGCCCTTAAGGAATGATGAAGGCAATGGAAAATCTGAAGACAAAACTGCTATTCACAAAATCCTGCAATTAGAGAACTAGGTAGGGTTTGTTGAAAACACTAGTAAGGAAACTTACTGAAAACAAGCAAAATACTTCTTCACCCAGTGGGCATTAAACTTATGGAAGACAGTAGGACATGGAAAGGAGATGATATCATCACACACACAAAAAAAGGGACAGACAGATTCATTGGCCACAATACCAGACTAAAATAGGAGTGGTTAGGGATGTAGCACCTAACATACCTAATACCATGATTGGGGGTGCTGGGAGAGTGAAAGGGCAGTGAATGCTAAACATGACAAACAGACTGAGTCTGCCTTATGCTATGCAAAGTAAAAGAAATATGAAATATAACCAATCTTTTAGTGTCTTAAAAGTAGACTGTACAGTATTCATCAACCAACAGAAAAGATACTTGGCAAAAGTTGTAATACAAATTCCTCCTTCCCATTTCATTCCTTTTCTTCATTAACTCTCTAGTGACATCTGCCTCCATTTTGACACTGGTTATATGTGCACTGAAATGCCTTTTTGACTGCTTTTGGGCCTGCAGCTTTTGATCTACTACTAATAAAAAGGGAAATAAAAATGCCTTTAAAAGATATTCATACAAATGACGACAGCACTAAATAAGGTTGTCAATCCAGCTTAACCCAGAAATAAGGGGTTGGCATTTTCTCAACTCTGCATTGTCAGGAAGTGTTTGAGTGTGCCACACCATACTGAAGCTGACAAAATTTGAAGATTTCATTCCCAGAGGAGATGTCAGCAAAGAGGAAAGAAACAGGAGATGTCCAGAATCCCAAACACAGAATCAGAAACACGGCCTTTGCAAATTCAGTCTCTTCTACACTGGTCTGGAACCTCTTATACACACCATTTCAACTCTGCCCATCACTTTAGTAATGTTTAAAATAGTTTTCTTATTGTAGAGAAGGCAAATACATGGAATGAGGTGAGAAACGCAGAACTTTGAGACGATAATGAGACTGCGGGATACACCCTTGCTGCTGTTTTGAGATTTACCTTATGTCAGACATGAGACTTTACAGGACACCAAAATGAGTGGTTTTTCCCCATATAAGCCCCGAGTTCTCTATAGGAAGTCTACAAATCAATCACATACATAAAAATCGGATGTGTCAGGGAACACAGGTACTCTGGTGGCCACCAAAGGTGATACACATAACCACAGGTCATTTAGTGGACAGAAAAAGAGAGATGGTTGGTTGTATACATCCTTCCAAACCACAACATGACATACACAGTAGCAATAGAGACTGTGTTGTAGCTTCATTTTCATTTCCCCTAATTAATAGAATTATCTTCCTTTGACATCTACCCCTGGTCAGATGAAAGACCAGTATGAAAAAACATACTAACTGGTTTTGATTTTGGACTGTCTAAGTTACATTGCAGCTTTAAGCGTCTACTGTCTGCTTTCAATATACAACTTACTCTGATTAAAATTAACTAGGTTCAGCAAAGAAGCCTCAATATCAGTGAAAAACGTGAAATTCAGCCTCTTAATCAAGCCTGCTTTTTAAGTGCTTTTATGTGTTGTCTAAAAAATTAAGGTTTCATTATCAATTGCTTTAGATATAACTGTCTAAAATGTTTAATTATTCTAAGATTTAAATGAGGTAAAACATTTGTGTACAGCAGCACAATCTCAACATACTTATGAAAAAGATCATGTACAACACAGATTTTCAGTTTAACTCAATTTTTGTATTTAACTTTCTGCTTCAAAGTCAGGAAGAAAAGAATTATAATTAGGGGTTCACATCTGAGAACGAAATACTGTTTTAAACTTCCCATCTTTATATTTTAGTTTCGCTACAAGCATACTTGATTTAAGAAATGGGGGGTTTGTCCCTCCCCTCATTTTTTTTCACGTCAAAATTAATTTTTAAAATTTAACAGGTAGCCCCTGTAAATTTTTTTTTTCCACAGACTGTATATAAGGCACCACCAGTTTCTTGATGTTCTAATCCATGCAAGCAAATCGAGCGAATGACTTTTGCTAAGAAAATAATAAATTTCACCGCGAGGGGGTGCTGATGGCAAACCAACAGAACTGCTTTACCCGAAAACAGCGTCTTCATCTGATTTTCTGTGTAAAAACTTCAGTTTCAGATTAGAACTTCATCCCAAAAAGACAACAGGCCAGACATGTTTGGTCAAATTTGGTCAGCGAAATCCTGAAGAAAATCTATTGAAATCTTGTACACATTTAGGAGAACAAAGATGATATGTAAATAAAGGCCCAGAATCTCTTAAGTGCGAATATAATATAATTTGTTTATCACTGTTTCTCATAAATTCAGATTTACATTCGTGTACTCAACTGAAAAAAAAAATGTCTTTTATTAGTTCTAGGATCTCGGTGAGTAGGATGTACAGAGGAGGAAGAAAAATGCAGAAGCAGTTGTGGGGGAAGAAATGAAAAATAGAGCTTTATTTCTCCTGGCAATTTTAGTTTTCAGTACTTTAATACTAAAATTAGGTCAAAACCTAAATTGATGTAACTGAAGGAGACAAAGTTATTTTTTACTGTTAACATGAAAACTCATCCACAAGAATCAAATGGTTAAATGAATATCAGATATCTAAATAATTCCTGTCTAATCACCAGTGTGGTTTTATAGCTTGTATACTAGTGTGAAGTTCAGGAAAAAATAAAAAGATTTCAAAACACAATTTCTTGGTGAAAGAGGCCAATATGGGTTTTTTCTGGCTTTACCATTAAGATCTTTTCCTTGGCATTCAAAAAAGAAAAAGTCACCTGTGTCCCATTTATCTGAAAGTATTAGAGTCATTTACCTTTGCTGCTACAATGCTGTTTACACTTGGAGTTTATAGTCTTTGGAGCCACTGACTTGATATCAGAACTAGCGAGTCCTCATGATTTGGGCAATTTACATGAACTCTTAAAAAGAGGTGAGAAAAATAACTTTAAACTTTTAACTGTAAACTAATGCTTTCACCTAGCAAACATGGCAACTGTCCTTTGAAACTGAATGAGCATCGCCTGGTACAGGGAAAGCAGAGCTCACAGCTGAGCTGTGGGTTAGCAATCCTGCCTGGTGCTGGAGTAGAGAAAGAAGCAGAAATGAGATTATTAACAAGACAAAACTGCTTCAAAGTTATGCAAGGACCAGCAGCTGGCCAAAGCTCAAATTGTATACAAGACCCTTCAGAGACAGGTAAAGACAGCACCACACTGGTTTAGGATGTACTGCTTTGTCACCTACCCTGTTCCACTTGGTACACCACTGCTGAAGTGGGAGCAACACTTTCCCAGGGAAAGGAGAGAGAGACAGGTAGGATTTACTAATAATTGGCATGAGGGTTATGTGAATGTATACGGTCTGAATTACCTGGGTGTATGGAAGCAGACTAGTTTGGCCGCTCTGGCCATTTTTATCGTGATTTGATAGCAGCAGATGGAATTCAGTAAGAAGCCTTTTTAGAATATTGAAGTCATTTCTCTTCCCTGCTGCAATAAAGTTTGGATGTGACATTTATAGTCTATAGGTCAGATCCTGAGGGGTACAGTCTCACACTTGCAAGAATATCTGGCCACTTCACTGTATGAAGAAAGAGTCCAGTTCCATAAGTCTTGTGGAACTAAAGTCCCTGTCGGGAGTTCCTTGACAGTTGCTTTTAAGAATGAAAGGCATTCGAGTCAGATTGGACTAGTCTTTCTCTTTTGTAGGTTTGTAACTTCCTATGGAAGGAGAACTCAAGGCTCTAAAGCTGTATCTAAAATATTCTTCTTATCTAAAGCTACCACTACATATTCTTACACATATGTCATATTCATACAGATGTGCATAAGACTGGTTTCCTTGTCTGGAGTCAATTGAACTGATTGAACTGAGCCCAGAGAGATGAGCAGGGGTTGGGAAGTTGCTCTTCACAATTAGTCATCATTTCAGCCTGCTCAAAACAAAGTCACAAAATTTTGATGGTAGTGAGCTGGATGGGAACTATTAATGGATCTGATGTTATTATATGCAGAAGGATAAAGGATATATGTACACATTGTGCATCAAAACTAAGCATAGTCTGTAATTAAGATGTATTGATGGGGAAAAACCCCATGTATTTCTTATAATACTGATAACAGAAAAGTATAATGATACCTTACATGCCTTTTCACAGCTAATGTTTCACCTTTCTTTCTCTCCTCTTCTAACCTACATTTCCCATTCTGCCCCCATCAAGCAGGTATTAAGAGAGCTACAAACTGTTTCCTTTATTGCTCAAGGTTTTGGGACCTCTTACCGTGGCACAGTCCTTTCCATTGCCCAGTCCCACAGAGGGAGTTTCAGGCTCCCAATAGGCCCAACATGTGCCGTAGTTCTGCTCCACCTTTCTCCAGGGTTTTCTTGGGAAAGCATAGGAGTGGGATGACCAAAGAGGAGACAAAGGGGCATAGAGCGCCACACACTCTTGAGAAAGTGTAGAGGACAACGGCAAAACGAAAAAAGAGAACAAACTCTCCATGCGTAGGAGGCCTGATTGTAACTACCATTTCTTTTCCTCCATCTCATAAACAAGTGGGATTCCAAACAGATCCCTTTAGCACATTTGTGTTTGTCAATATGTACATAAGCCTGCTAAGGAAGAATGCAATTAACCATCTCTTTAGGATGCTTGCCTTAGCCTACCAGTTTTTCCCACTTATACCTCAGTTCTATCTCAGGCAGGTAAGTCTCAATTTATTCAATATTCTGTTCGTTCTTTGATTTTGTTTTTTAAGTTTGTAGGATGAAATAATAGTATCAGTGGTATTATTTTTGTAATTCAATCAAAAGTAAAATAAACCAGAACTCGTTTATTCTAGATGAAAACAATTTATTGTACAGTTGTATTAAATTAAATAGCAAGTTTTATCATTTCTATATGAATTTATCAGATTATTTCTTATAGTGCTGGATATATGCATAACAGTGATACACAAGTGACACAGCAAGAAGGATAATTCTCCTTACCTGGTTAGTAACACATACAGTTCTGGCCATGCTAAGCAAAACAATCATATGGACTTCATCCAGTTTGTTAAAACACTCTGTCTCCAAAGCAGGATGAAGGAAATTTTCAGGAAAAAGACTTACTAGTTTCATTCAGCTTTCTAAACTAAAATCTGACCAGAAATTATCTGCTTGATTTCCACCAACAAACTCCGCCACAGGTGCAGCCAGATCACTGAAAATACTTACAAACCATAGGATTATCCTGATCCAGCCCACCTGAGTTACGCATGGCTGCCTCAGAGGGACGTGTCAGAAAGACACCTCGAGAAAACCAAATCAGTAAACCTGAAAGAAAAAAATTCATTAAAAAAAACCCAAAACACCAAAACCAAAAAACCAGCCAACCAAACAGAAATGCACGCCCCCACATTCAAAAAAAAAAAACCAAAAAAACCAGCCCAAGAGAATCTTGACTGGGACCTCAGTTTTGAGCAGTGTGGTATAGGTGGCCACATTTAGGTTCATAAGCATAGGCTGTTTCCCCAGTCATGTCTGTGCACTACAGACCCCTCCAGAATCTGAAATTTAATTCATTCTCATGAAAACAAGGAGTCAATATGTCTGTGTAGCCCCAGCCTCAGAAGTACTTTTAGATGCTTTTGATTAGAACCAGGTTTTGTAGTTAGTCTTAATGACTGGAGAGCACAATCCTTGACTGTCTGCCAGAACAAGAAAATTAAGACATTTTGTGAGAAGTTTGCAATTGAAATTATTGATGTGAACCTAATTAAATAATTAAGGAATATTTTAGATTTTCAAAATAAAGGATGAAAAATAATCAACTATGGAAAGATCACATGCGAAACCTAAAGACCCTAACAGAAATGAAGGAAAAATGAAACAGTGGGAAAATTTGTACCAGTAATAGCTGCCAGACCTTGCAAGCAACACAGGATTCCACAAGATCACTACATCTTACCTAGAAGGTAGCCTCTTTCGCTTGAACTGCTGTTCACACGTGATGGTCTTGTAAGGAGTTCTCTTTGATTTTTGAATCAAAGAAGTCTTACCTTGACTGTCTGACAGCCCAAATTATACCTATTCCAACGCAACTTTCATCCTCCTCCAACTTACTAAATCTCCCCCAAATTCAGGTATCTTATTAGACAGTCACATCTGGAGATTTAAGAGAATAAAAACCACTTGCGATATGTAAACAGTTTTATTCCCTGGCTCTACCTTGCCAGAGGCAGTGAGGCACAGTTACATAAAGAGTGTTCTCAAGTGTGAAACAATGTCCTCAGCCACCAGCTCAGGCTGCATCTAAGCAGCAGGGGCTCCCACAGCTTTAGTACCATGGCTAAACTGGTGAAAACAGAGGAGATGTTCATCCAGAAAGAGACATGTTGAAACTGAAAATTAAGAAAAATTGCAACCGAGGATAAAAAAGGCAGAAATTGCTTTCTGGTTAAATGCTCTTGAAGCTAACGGAGAATTTTTCCCAGCAGCCAAGAACTGGAAATAGCATCCTAAATATTTTCTTGGTCCTTATTGTTGCTAGCTTTTCACAGAGAGTAACAAGAAAATACAGAAGTATTTCCAATAATGAATTTAACTTGCTTTTGTTAATACAGTTTCTGTAAGCAGTTAATATCCTTGAACATATTCATTTAATTAAATGTATTTATTACTTTAATTTGCTCAACAGAAGCTGGCAAGAATTATTTCATTTAATCTCTAGGCTGCACACCCACACACACTTTGCTGCAAGAATTTTAGATTTAATGTCAGAAACCTGAGATCTTTTTAATTGCAGAGGGTCATGAATATTGTTTCTCCCCTTTAACTGGCTCCAGTCATCAAAGAAGTGTTGAGGGAAGCAGCTGGGACTGGGAATCTCTCAGGAATAGAAAAGTGGTACTAGGGAATTCCAGTAAATTTACATCTCTGAGTGATTTGAGGGTAGCAAAGACCTTCCTAGGAAGCTGGATCCATTTTAAGATGGCATGCATACATAGCTGCATCCACAATTCGATTTCTGAAATGGACTTTTTCATGTAAGAGTCATGAAACATTTTGACCTCTACTGTTTAAAGGCTCTGGCACAGGGACCATTTTGCTGTTTTGATCATTCCTTGCACAGATACTGTAATGTCTGTCATTCACTGAAACGTGAATTTTCTTTGTTTTCATGAATATTGTCGTGAGTCACTTAAAAAGTGAATCAATCAATGCTGTTCCATTTCACACTTACATTTTGAGAGTGTTTTTAACATTATTAGAACTTTCTACAATGCAAGTGTTTACTCTCATTTATCGATTAATTTGACTCTGCCCATACCATGGCATTTTAACAGCCTGTTCTGCAAAGCTGTGATATTACATTATTGGCTGATATTTCTAGCAGTTGTAGAAAACTCGCACGAATCCTCAGTTAATTTTTGAATACATTTGCTAAAAGCCCTGATTTACTTGTAATTTAGAAGACTGATTTGCAGCTGATAATAAGACAGTTCAGGTAGCTGCAAATGCCTAATAAACATCCTTATGGCTCCCAGAGGAAGATCCATTACCAACGAACCTTAAAAGGGAACATTCAAAGGGCTCTGATGGTGACCTAGGGTGGATCTCACCAGGCTGCAGTGTGGGAACAGACCTGCGCCTGGGAAGCTGTGGACCAACCTTGACAGAGAAGTAAAAATATAAGCAGCAATTTCTCTTCTGCCATAGGAAGTAGCTATGGCCTATCAAATCAAAGTGAGTCCACATGACAGCTGCTTCTTTTGTGATGGACACAGGCAATGAAGGGGTTACCATGTCATATTTTTTCCAAATCGCTCTAAATGTGGCTGGCTAAGGATTCAGGAAATATTTGTTATAGCTCTAAACCAGCACCTGATTGTGAAAGTCTGATTAGATTGAATTACTGAATGTATTGTCTGGTTTGCATAATAGAACAAAGAAAGGACACACCCTTCTCCTAATCCTATACACAGTCCTGGTTCTGTATTTCCACACTGAACAGATTTGCAGGTTTTCTACTTTCATTTTCTACCTTTATTGGGTGAAAACATAGGTTGTACTAAAAAGTGTGTCACCACATTAAGTACTACTCTAGCTGCAGTGCTATTTTCTTCTAGCCAATCCTAATGTTATCTACCCCCAAGCTATCATGGTGTTACACATCAATGAACTATTTACCAACCACAGTGTAAAACATCATTCTCCCAGCCTAGACAAACCCACAGCAGTAGCCCAAGAACACCTAACTAAACCTCAGCCTGGTTTTATTTTACTGTGACAATATTAAATATAGCTCAAGAAGAAATTTTAATTCTGCCAACTACGGGCAAGTCAGAAATAAACTGTGAAACATTCAAAAGACTTTACTTTCCCACTGGTTGCTTTCAGCCTCTCATTCTCTGTTGCATGAGCACAGTTGGAACATGCTTTCACAGAAGAGTGTTCTATTTGGACTCAGATACATGCGAATGTACTGCACCAGTTATTACAGACACACCTCTCATGCCCTGGGGAGTTTGGCATAAACCTACCAGGTATTTGATGAATATACTGAGCCTGTTAGTCCATCTTGCAGTGTCTGCTACAAAGTGCCGTGCTGCCTCAACGGAGCTGCTACTTTTGTCCCTCTCATTTGTTTAATGTTTCTTGCTTCCTGTCTCATAAAGGCAGAGCTGTGTCTGCTGTGATAACACAGATCAAACATTTTTGAAACAATGAGGAAACCCAAATGTGCAATGATTTATTTTCAATATATGTGATTCATAATCAGAGAACTGGGAAGTGGCAGGTACAAGTGTTAAACTGTAAGATTTGAAGTGTAGTCTGCTTTATGTGTGTTGAACGCAAATGACAAATGAAGCTGGGAAGCTGCAGCATCCTGGAGTGAGGACCACAAAGCCAGTCATTTATAGAAGGCAGCAGCAAAAACCATGAATGGGTGGAGACAGGAAGAAAATCCACTGATGTGAACAGAAGAATGATGTGCTTTGGGGCACTGAGGTCATTTCATCTGTTCAACAGGACAGAATCTAAGGAGCATGAGAAACCTCTCAGGAAAGTCGTCATGACTGTAAAAATAGCAGCTCTGTAATGAAGACTGATATAGTCCAAATGACATCAGGGAGGGAGGAAAGCAAATGGGATTGGTGTCATCTGCCATCAATCAGCTCTACAGTATAACCAATAATTTGGTTTTTTAATTTTTTTTCAATGGACTGCAATTTAAAATAACCACAGAAGGTCTGACAGCTTTACAGACAAAAGAGCTGTTCTCTGTGGTCATAATTGCTCAGTTACCATATAACACTTGTTTTTAAGGTTCAAACCAATAACTTACAGGATAAGCAGCTTCTAATACCCTATGACAAAGCTTGTAATGGTACAGTGGTGTTCACGACATCAGACCACACAAGTCTAGAAAGAATCACAGAATCATTTAGGCTGGAAGGGACCTCTTGAAGTCGTCTAGTCCAACTTCCGGCTCTAAAGAGGCCCACTTAAAGCAGGTTGCTCATGTTCTTGTCTAGCTGAATCAGCCTCTGAAAAAATGGAAATTCCAATGCTTTGGGCAACTTGTTCCAGCGTTTGACCACCCTCATGACTAAAAATAAGTAATTACATTTCTTACAGACAATTATATCTGACATCTAGAAGAATTATATCTGACATCGAGAAGAAAATTCTCATCTACCAACTTGCGCCTCTCATCTCAAAACTCATGCCTCTCATCATGCGTCTCCAAGAGGAGTCTCATTCTATCTTCTATACAGTCTCCCACTAGGCAGATCCAAACAGCAATAAGAGCTCCCTCTCAGTATTTTCTTTTCAGAGCTTTCAGCTCAACGCTGGATTTGTTCAAGCCCAATCCTCTCAGCTTTTCCCCGTACATCTTGTGCTCTAGCCCCCCGAGCACCTCACTGGAGGGCCCAAAATGGGAGACAGTGCTTCAGAACTGATTTCACAAGAACCCAACATGGGAAAGGAGACACTTCACTTGCTTTGCTGGCTACAGTCATGCTAATACAGCCCAGGGTGCAACCGGCCTTCTTCAGTGCAAAGTCACACTGCTGGCTGACAGTCAGTTTGTTGTTCACCATGATTCCCAGGGCCTTTCCTCTAAAGCTATATTCCAGCTAGTCAGCCACAAACTGTATTGGAGCACAGGGTTATTCCATCCCACATGCAGGACTCTGCACCTGGTAATGTTTGCCTTCTTGCACTACCTGCATTTCTCCAGCCTAGAAAGATCCTTCTGAAGAGCAGCCCTGCTCACTGAGAGTCATCTGCTGAGAGCACAGCAAATGTCCTGTCTCTGCCTCATCATCCAGTTCATTAAGACCATATTACACAGAATCGGCCTTAGAACTCACCCCCAAAGGACGTGACCAGTAAGCAGCTGTCAGATGGACTTTGTCCCATCGATCCTTCTGAGACCAGAATGACATGCCTAAATGAAAAAATGGGCAATTATGGCTCTTTCACTGCCTGTGACTGGTGAGAGCATATGATTGCATTGGCGTAGGCTGTCCCAGGGCAGGAGCTGCCGGGCGGTCCAATTCCCCAGATGTGTGAGGGAATGAATCATCCAAGAATGACGAGACCCACACTAATCATTCATTTGATGCCACACTATTCATTCTACAAAACTAGCCACAGCTGAAGCAGTGAAGCTTTCTGCAAGCTGCTATCACCTCCCTGGTAGTCGAAAGCATGGTCACCTCCAATCGGGTTCTGTTCCCAGTTTTACAGTAGACTCCCTATATAATATTAACCAAGGCTCTCTTGAGCCATATACTCTGTTAAAACTTATTTAAAAATGCTATCATGGTTTTAGTGAGAATTCCAAAAACTGAATGAATAGTAGAAAATTGGATTACTTCTCTCACTACATGTTCCACATTTATTAAATGCTATTTACTTCTATTAGTGAACACTTATGAGTCTAATGGTATTTGCAGGGGTTTTGAGATATTTGGTGGAAACTGCAAAGTGTTACTGTTGTTTCTTAGCCAAGTACTGTGTCAATTCTTTCTTAGGGTATTTACACTGAGGCATTGACAAATCTCCAAAACAACTTCCTCCCACACCCCAGTTCTTCCCTTGATGGTGCAGGGCTTGCAGTGCTCCCATCAACTAGGCGGGTCCTCTCACCAGTAGTACGAGTGAAGCCATCCAGCATTTCACTCTGAAAAAGGAAATGCATTTTCCTGAATATGTGCCAGATTCTGCTCCACCCCTAACTCTCTCACTGCTTAGTTACACATAGTTTAATGGCATGAAAGCTGCAGAATTAGTGATCCTTTACTACTCTATCCCTGCATTTTCAGTGACAATGACTCACTTTATTGCATTATAAATGAAAGTATGAGAATTGGTGCAGCACTGAACCATGCAGATAAATGAGCCCATGAATCCTAGAAGATTCTAAAACCTTAAAAATAGAGAAGCAACAGCTGAAATAAGCTGTGTTCTAAATATCAAGTATTCAAAATAGTGTGTGGAAGAACCACAGAAAACATATTCTGTATATATCAATATTAAAAGAGAGATAGGTTATCTATGATAACAGTTTTGTAAGCTCTACAACACTAAATTAATAGATACAGCAATTAATATGAAGACCATTATATCCAAGGTAGACCCTGTAAAGGCATACAGCAATGAAGTACTTATAAGGATCCATGTTGAGATATAGTAAATATGAGAGACATATAACATCAGTTATAATTCTCCTATGTTAGTAACCTTCAAAACAAAACTCAATAAATCTGGAGGAGTCATGCAAAGTAATTTAAAAAAGAGGTAGTATAGAAATTGTGCTCTTGATTACCAAACAACTTAGCCAGAAGCTTTCTGAAAATATCAATTAATTGTACAGCGAGAGTAATCATTATTCATCAATAATGAATACTATTGATGACTACATTTCATTTCACATCAATCCAAAGTGCCCGTTCATCCTCATTATTTCAGGATAATGGAAAAAACAATACTTCCCCAAACATTTCATTGAATGTGCTATTCACCTTATTTTCAAATAGTACCAAATTAGATTTCAAAATCAGATGGTGAAAAATTCCATTTGGAGAAGAATTACATAAAATATTTTTATATTCTGAATTCCTTCCCCTCTGCCACAGTGTTTTGCAGAAAAAAACTGCATGCCAGATTCAAAATTCCTGAAAATATAGCCAGAATTCTTGTACCATCTGGTTTTTGCCCCTCTGCTGAGGTAACATACTTTATGCAAATTTATGTCAGCAAAGATTATGTTAAGACATGCTGAAAATTGTAACAGCTAATTTTTTAGAGAGGTTAATCGTTAAAAGATTTAGTTAAAAGAGTCAAATTTAAGTTAAGAGGGGTAGGTTGAATTTGAGGTCTCCATATAAATATAAAAGGACTAGTATGGCAATATCCATCTGGGGCACTATTGTGAAATTTCACCGACTGGGTGTTAGGCATATCATTTTCTGAACTGTATATTTCCTTCTATAAGTAAGGTTTCCAGAGAATAATTGCAGGACAGGAAAATAACAGAGGATAAAAATAATTTTTAGTAAAATAACCTTTATCTAAGTACACACCTGAAGGTTAGCTGTGTTTGTACAGTAGATATATTTTGAATTAAGAAAATAAATCCCAGGTTTTTCTACCAATTGCTCATGAATTCAGAAAAATTGCTATCTCTAGGCCTTCTCACCAGGTGCATAAGCATCTCTGGTCTTAAGGCTACATGATTTAAACAGGAGCTGTGTGTAACATGCTTCACAAAAGTAATTAATAGGTGATTAATTTTGTAATTCAAGATTTAGCCTCAGTAATCCATAACACAATAGGATCTAAAAGAAGGCACTTGAAAATTAATTCTTTGCTTGGAGGACACCTGAAATTATCGCACTGTTCAGCATCATTTTCTGAATGAAATACTAGTAGGTTTCATTTTAATTTTGCTGAGCACTTAATTGTTAATTTTCCTGCACAGACATTTTGCTTGTAAGTTTAAGTCTCAAAAAGTGTCCTAAAGCATGGGACTGGAGTTTTCAAGTGGTTTAACTTCCTTAAACCTTCCAGACAAGATCCTGCTTTCAATTATGAGGCCTTACTTACAATGAAATTTCATTATTTTCTCTTTAATTCAGAAGATACAAGGCTACCTCTACCTCTTTGGTTTCCTCAGATGTGTCCTCCTCTTCTTCCATATGGGAATTGAGGACTCTGGACACTTCCAGGATTTTTTCTGGCATCCAGTAATGCTGTCATATCACATGTTTGAAAAATCACAGAATGTCTCTCAGATCCACCTTGCTGCAATGGAAATCTGCCCATGTTTATATCTCTGGAAGTAGACATTCTCAGTGATTCAGGTTAAATTTAACACAAATCATCTCAGGACTGAAAGCAGTAACATTTCCTGTACATGGCAGTGGGCTGCCCGGGCTTTGAACAGATCCCGTAGTTCTAGACCTCATTTACATAGGTTTGCATTATCTGTGCTTTTCTCTTGGGCGCCAAAATCCTCCATTACCCAGAAAACTGAGTGTTAATTACAATTTGGTTCTCAAAGGAGATTTGGTTTTCAAGCTCACAGGCACAAGAGTGGCAGAGCACTGCCTTCGTGTCCCAGAGCCTTCATCTCCTCTGACCCTTGCATCCCAGGGATCCTAACTAAGCACCAACATTTTCATCCCAAAGTGAATTATAAATTTGATCTCGATGCTGCAAATTCTTACACATTTAGATCATTTCACAGCTATTATTACTTTTGAGGAAATCCACAGCTGTGGTATCTATCATGTCCCCACTAGCACAGACAAGGCCTGATCCAGATACCACAGGCTGGAGGCATCTCTGAAAGTAACTGAAAGAAAACAGTCATTTTGCAGAGTCCTGAATACTACTGCAGCTGCTAATACAAAGATAAAGCATGTGGTTTGCTATAACTACAAGACTCCTGCCATATAAAGGCATTTCCTGTTCTTCTCATGTCACCAATAACAGGATTCAGGTGTATGACAGCACTTACCTCTGGCTGAGGGGACAGGTAAGAAGTAAAGGGAAGAAAGAGCAAAAAAATGCAGCTATTGGAAGCAATACTCCAAAGAGTTAGAACTGAGACACTCCTCTTGGAATTTATCTTCTTTGCTTAGAAAAAAAGTAGTAGCAGCAAACAAAGCTAAAATAATTCATAGTAACTACTTTTCTTCTAGTCTTGCAGTTTTCTTACCTTTCCATATTCCCTGTGAATAAAGCCTATATAAGGCCCCCAAGAAACATTAACCACAGTCTTTGATGAATGCAGTTATGAATTGTAATGAATAATTATGAAGCAGCCTAGGTTTGAAGATTTTATGTACACAATTACTGCAGAATACCAACAAGGTCATTATTAAGGTCCTATTTAATTTGATGTTTTCATTAAGGACTTCAGAGGAAGAGAGCAAACCACATAAATTTAGGCTTAGCTAAAGGTCCACTTGTGAAAATATCTGGGAAAAGTGATCCAAACATCAAAAATTACATTTCTTCCAAAGGAGGAGAGAAAATCAATTCTGCTGAGCAAATATAAGAGTTACCAAAACCTTCTGTGTCCCTTTCCTGATTTGAACCTCATCAAGTCAAACAGCTACTGTCCTAATTTCATATCCCTCCTTGAAAGACTGTGCCAAAGTTTTTACTTTCTTTCTCTTTGTTTCTCCCAGACTTTGATATTCGCATATAGTCACTTAGGAACACGTCACATTTTCCCTTAAAATTTATAGTAACAATTTAAGAATAAAGAGCAGTTTATGCTACATCTTTGACAAACCTTTTCCATATGATGCCAATAGTCAGAATATCAGTCCTGTACTTCACTTTGCCAGCATTCAGAGAAGTTAATAACTAAGGGAAGAAGGATAAATAAGGCAGGGTTAAACTTCTCTTTGACATAAAGGAAGTTTTATTCTGATTTTTCCTTGCATGTAGCAAGTGAGGCGTTGTCCTCTTCAGTCACTTAATGCAGGGACTGGTCCCAATTTCCCTTCACAATGATTTAGGTGTGTCCACTAAGCCTGGTACTCTGCTTCTGTGCTCAGGGTATGAAGAACTGACATATTTCCTTAAAAAAATCAACAAATGCCTCTTTGCTGTCGTTTCAACCAGCTTCCTGCCTGATGATACTTCTCTTCTTTCCACAGCCCATGCCAATGCAGTACCAAAACCATATTTGTTCAGTTATGTTTGTGAACTTTCAAAAAAAGAAATATATTTCCCCAGAGAGCACTGGTTTTGTTATTGCTGCATCAGCAGGTTCTTGCTTGCTTCCTGTGATCACTAGGCAAGGAGCAGTAGCCACAGGCGGAATAGCTCCCAAAATCAACAAACAGCCAAGCTCGATGGTTAGGATCTGGTTTTAAACTGAGAGCAAAGAACTGAGCTGTGATTTAAATCAGAACTAGTAATAAAAATGTGGAAGATGAAAGCGGAATGGGAATAGACTCAAATATCTGGGGACAGCTATAATAGCTTTCATTCTAGTGTGTATTGAAAAGTATCACATCAGCTGATAACAAGAAAATATGTTCTAATCTCATTATTGCTGCTGAATATTGAAGGGGGAATAAGCTAGGTAAGCCTGTCTCAATCTTCCCATTTTGTGCCTTCTTAACATGTCAAAGACAAAAGAATTAAAGGCTTGTCCTTGGATAAATTACCTCTTCTACACATACAGAAATGCTGTATAGGTTACTGTCTCTCTCATTTTCTCTTCCAACCATTCTTCATCACAATCACAAATCTATGGCTAATTGTCAAATGGCACTCTCCATGACTAATTAACTATCAGGGAAGCTAACATTCCCAGGAATAAAATGTTTGATGGGGTGTTTCCCTCTATTTCACATTCAAATAGCCTGTTATAAATTGATGGTACCACAGCTGACTTTTCCTTCAAATGCCAAAGCCTTTCCTATGTAATAGAATGTGAATTCTAAGTAGAAGGGCATTATCCTTTATGAACCATATCACTGCAACGCCATAAATCACTTTTCTAAATGATTTCTCCGTGTTACATGAGTAAAATGCTGAACCTATCAATCCCTCTTGCTTTATGAGTCTCGGGGCAGCACAAAGGCGTGAAAGCTGAAAGAGTATGTATTAATCCTTCTGAAAACTCTAGACTCAGCTAATGTAATGAAGCAAGCACGCCTGACACTGCTCATTTGAAAGCTACAAAATGAATAACTCAAATGGGGAGGGTTCTGCTATCACATTCTCACAAGGAAACATAACAAATGGCAATCTACTGAGTATATATCAACAAAATCTGATAATGCTGGTAAAAATGTCTATCATGTGGAGCTGTCAGCACAGGAAAGACATGAACCTCTTGGAGTGGGTTCACAGGAGTCCACAAAAGTTATCAGAGGGTTGGAGCACTTCTCCTGTGAAGACAGGCTGAGAGGGCTGGGGTTGTTCAGCCTGGAGAAGAGGCGGCTTTGGAAGACCGTAGAGCACCTTCCAGGACCCAAAGGGGGCGTAGTAGAAAGACAAACTTTTTAACTGGGGTGATCACACACGTGGTAATGGTTTTAAAGAGAAGGAAGGTCATTTTAGATCAGATGTAAGGAAGATTTTTTTTACAGTGAGAGTGGTGAAACAATGGAGCAGGTTTCCAAGAGAGGTGGTGGATGCCTTGTCTCTGGAAACATTCAAGGTCAGGTTAGATGGGGCTGTGAGGAACCTGATCTAGTTGAAGATGTTTCTGCTATTTGCCAGGGAGTTGGACTAGATGGTCTTTGAAGGTCCCTTCCAACCCAAACTGTTCTATGATACTGTGATCTTCCTTAATGTATTTGGATGCTCTTGTCTTGCTGTTTCTACTAACTGGTAATTGTACACCACTGTCAGGCTCTACAATATTTGAAACAGATTATTACATCAAGATTTTTAAATTGTTAACATTTTAACAGGGTTACTAAAATGGAAGTGATTATCCCATAAATTCCTTGTTATAGTAAAATGATAGTTATACAAATATTCCTTCCCCTGACAATTGCCCTCCATAGTGACCAGCCTCTAGGCTTTGGGTCACGTCTTTCACCCAGGGGTGAAAGAAGGAGATGCACACCCCACAGCTCCCTTCCCTCACTGGGGAAAACCTGTTTAAAATTCTTATTGGGGTTTCAGAGATACTCCTCAGATAATAGCTACACCAAAACTAAGTGTCAGTAGCAAAAACCAGACTCCTCAGCCAGCAGCTGTTAATGGTTAGCATACTTTTAAAATTTATTTTAAATATGTCCCTAACTTCCTCTGAAGAGCACCCAAGGCTGAGTGAAAGGGTTTGCTTTTAAAATATGTTATCTTTAACATCCTAACATGTGGAATCAGCATTTGGCCAACTGCCAAGTGGCTTCACAAAGCACTGGTGTGTAACTTCTCCTAGGCTTGAAAGAATCATTATCCTTGTATCGCTTTCCTCAAAAGAACAGAATACAGAGCTGACATTTTTGATTGTGTTTCTTTAATAAAATAAGCATCTAGAAAAATAAATAAAGCAAAGCAATGATATGCTGTTGAACAGACATTTCTCTTGGTACACTTCAAATCTGCATAGAACCCTCCAGAGCCACATAAATTACTGACATCCATTGGAGGGCATTTAGTATGAATAGTTTAATTTCAAATTGGAAGGGTGATTCCATGTATCTACTGAACAAGAGTGATCTGATAAGCTTTCCAAGTGCTTGTCCATAGATACTGCCTCTTTGCTGCCAGATGTATTCCAGCTGCCAAATTACATAACAAAAATAAAATAGACTGTATTATGAAATTTGAAAAAATACTCAGTGATATTCTAACACCTCTGAAGGCAACATGCTTTTGATTTCAATGTGAAGAGAACATGAATTCTCTCCATATTGCTTTCCAAGAACACACAAAGTTTACGACATGGTGAAGTAATCAATTCAGCTGCAAATCTGCTTATCAGATAATCTCTAAACCATTTCTCCTTTAATGTCTGTACAATCACAACCTCTAGTAAGGAACAAGACTGTCTCGTAATTTTTTGGGTTTAGGCCATTTCTTATTTTTTCTGTTCAGCAATCTGAAAAAGCTAAAACGATAGACATAAATTTCATACTTTAAAGTACACAACTATGTAGTTTATTTATTTTCTTTTCACGTCCACAACACCACTAAAATAATTATAGATGTACTTAGAGAAATCAGAGTTGACAGAACCTAAGAGAAAAGTACACCTAGCAACATGAAGAAAAGAGTAATTTTATATTTTATGTTCTTAGCAAATTCAGGTCCCATAAAACAAGTCAATATCTATCAGCATAGGAATATTATTTTAAAAAACCTCAACCCTCACAAGACAGTCCCAAGTGGCTTCCTATACTGTCTGACAAACTGGCACGTCTGTTTAGTTGGCACAAACATTTGGCTTCATTAATTTCCTAGAAGTATCTCCACTACAGTTTGATGGCCATGGTTGAACAAACTTCTCCCTTGAATAGAACATAAAGATGTGTTACTATTAACATTCACAGAAACATAATTGCCCCCAAAATCTTGACTAACAACAGCCTCTGTACTCTGCATTGCCCCATCAATGTTTGTCAGCTTATATTGGCTTGCTAAAGCAATTTGTAATTTTTCATTAGAACGTTTGTCATGATATGAATTGTTCCTGATTTTCTAGCCAGAAAGATCAAGTGGAACTGCTTGTCTGTATTTTTGGTTCAAATTCGTTTTAATTGTGTTTATAGAATGCAAAAGAATAAGAGCATGCCTTGGTCACCACTAATTAATTAATTAGTTAAATTTTTTTCCTTAAAGTCAGAATAAGAAACACAGGCCCAGAAGATATTTACTCAGTAATTGAGTTTACTAGGAATACCAGAAAAAGTTTACTGATTTCCAGGGTTCTGGGAGTCATCTTTTAAGCAATATGCATTTCATATAATTTAGCTAAAAATTTAACTTACATCACCAGGTGTCGTTTCTTGCATTGAGCCTACTTAACAGAAGAGAGATCCTTTGCAGTTTAGAAAAAAAAACAACCAAACCAACCAAAAATAAACAAGACTTTTTATTTAGATTCAAGAAGCTCTCCATTAATACATGGAATGCAGAAATGCACTATCTTTTACTTTCAAGCTATTTTTTTGCTATCAAGCTATTCATGCATATAGGTCATTACAGAAATTTTCATGCAAAGTAAACATTTGTCTGCATGTTATCATGTTGCTTGTGATGGCATGAGAGTAATTCACAATTGTAGTCACAGGTCTTAGATGCTCCCTTGACCTGTCTGAACTGCTCCAGCATCCTCTCCCATGCAGACACGAATGTGCACATCCATACATGCACAGAAAGGGATGGACAGATTGCATTTCAGATCAAAAATTCAGTGGGATTATTCCTTAGAGTAGATTGACTACCTGGATAGGTTAGGTGATCTCTTTGGAGTCTCATCCAGTTCATTGCTTGCTTCACAGCCTCCCCTAGAATTACTCATCTGAAAACATAGTGCTTTGTGTAAAATTTATTTTCCTTTCCCATATGTTTTATCCATTGGTCTTATGTTCTTGTCTAGTTGCTCTGCCAGGCTTACTGAGGCTCAGGGAAATTAAACAACTAGTGGAAAGTCACATACGTGTCAGGTCAGCCAAAATTAGCATCAAGATTTAAAAACAGACATATAACTGCTACCAAATAGGGAGAAAAATGTGAAACCTCATCACTTTGAGGGTTGTTGGGTTTGGTTTGGTTTTTTTTGCTACAGATAAGCTTAGGCAAATTATGGTCTTATGAAGAAGAGGTTCTCTTCTCTCCTTACTCCTGGTACATCCTCGATTGTGCCATACAACCATCTCTTTGCACAGAAAGAGCAAAGTTCATAACAATTTTCCTCCTCTTGTATCACCTCAGAGGGACAAGTTGTAAAAATGAACAATGGTGCATCCAATTATTGAAAAGGGAAAGGCATAAGTAGCTGCTGGTACCTACCTTAAACTCTCTGCTAAGCAACAGAGATACACTATTTGTTGTAATCTTTCTCGAAAGCTGAGAGAAAACCAGTACACTTGTTCATCAAAGTGAAGAAAATTAGCTGCTTTTTCTGTTCTGATTTTTAAACTTTCCTGCTTTATTCCTGTAAATAACTGCATTTAAAAGAATTGTGAGATGTATAATAACAAGACAAAGGATTTTATAAGGTAATAAAGTATTTTTTGTATTAATATTACTGTGTGCCTAAGAAAAGAAGTAGTAGTTTTGAAACTAAAAAATTTCAGGTAGGATCATTGTGTGAGGCATGGACAAGCTCAGTTTAGCTCAAAAGGTGTTAAGACATAGTTCAACAATAAAGTATGCTTTACTATTAAGAATATATGAGGATATCATACTATACTGTCTCACTACTAAGGATAGATGAGATTTTAATTATATATCACCTCTCTATATTATATGAAGGGTTTTAGTTCTTGACATCTTCCCCAGATGCATGCCAACTGCATCATGATTATTTAATGTGTGTTTGTAAGTCTAAGATTTGAAACTTGTAAAAGGTCTGCAAGGCAGAAAAAATCTGTGCTCATCCTTAATTTCTTTCATATTTCCTCAGCTCTGCAAAATAATTTGTGTTTAAAATGGAACACTGACTATCACCTTCTAGCAAAAGCATAAGCATCTGTTCCCAACAGATTTCTAGAGAAAGGCAAGAATTTCAGCTGATTGCCACATTTTCACAATATCCACCCTCTCAAATTAGAACTTGAGATTTAAAAAAAAAAAATTACTTCTTTTACTATATAAAACATACCTGATTTTTCTTCTTGCAGTACTATTTACTAGCTCAGTTCCAAATATGAACATCTTCAATTTTGACCTTGAAATGGAACGGGTGATGCATAGGTATTTATGGTTCTATATGCATGAGGTCCCAGATTTTCTTATACCTCCCAGTGCCTTACATTTTTCTAATACCGTTTTAGAATTTGGAAATCACTCATTATGCACTTACTACTTTTAATTACTTCCCACCACTTAAAAAAAAAATCTTTGGTCAAAATCCTTGGTGGTTTTCAGTTTCTCTCCTCGAGAAAAATAAAAAAAACCTGCAGTATTTGACATGCCCTTCAGCACTAGTACTTTTGGAATAAAATATGTCTTCCCTTTGTTCGTTATCAAAATCTATTTATATATTTCCACTGGGAAATATCTGAGACTCATAAAGCAATGAGAAAAAACACTAATCCATTCATTAGCTGAGCATTTGATCTTTTCCAAGACTATTCAGGACAAAAAAATTAGACTTCAGTATTTTTCTTCTACAGCAATATAATCTTTAAGAGAAAAGTAAGAACCAAAACCACAAAACTGTTTTCTGATAGGTCTTTGAAAACATAATCTCTGAAAATCTCTAAAAGCAAGCTGCAAAATGCCTTGGAGAAGAAATAGATATACAGGTGTCAAATTATGAAGCTTAGACATTATGAACATGGGTAGCACAATCAAACTCAGACACACACACAGAGAAAAAAAAAAAAAGACAAAATCCCTGTAATGTAGTGTTAATCTTTACCCAAGATGTCTCCAACCCCTCTAGTAGTATTACTTCTCTTTTTTACTTGCATATAAAAATAGAAGGATGAAAGAAGAAAGATGTTTTCCTCATTCCCCTCCTCCCCTTTTTCTTCATTTCCCCCTAGCTATTTCATCACCTCAGCAACTTAAAACAAACAAACCAACCTCCAATGCAAGAATTAAAATACAACATGAAATGAATATGTCGTTATGTGGCAAATCAATTTCAAGGATAAGCAGGTCAGATTTCCTTCTGATACTAACTGATACACAGAGATTTCTATCATTTTTCTGTACAATTAAATGTGCTTATGAAGCACTGCTTTGGCAAACAGAGGAGAAAGAACATAATTTCAGATTTGCTCTTGTTCTTCTTGTGTGCTGAAATATTTATACTACACAGATTCTATGTTGGTTCAAATAAAATGTCTCTCTCGGATATGATGCTTTTCAAAGCTTTCAGTGTTAGAATGAATCTGAAGCAGATCTTGAATTAATTTTAAAACTGGCTTTTCACTAAAAAAAGTATAGAAGATCTTCATGAAAAATCTGTTAGATACTCCAGCTGGGAACAATCCTTTGCCTTGCAAAGGCCAAATTATTTACTGTTCTGCTTAATGTTTCCTTAAAATAAAAAAATAACACTTTCCACAATGATCAAGAAGGTACCCATCCTTAAAATTCCTATTGATCTCAAAACATAGAAACAAGAATTCTTAGACAGTATTTCAAGATTTAAAATTTCTCACCCAAGGTAAAAATATAAGCACAGGTATAGAGTCAGACCAAAGACCCTCACAGCTCAGTATTTTTATCCAGTTAGAACCTAATTCTGGAAAAGATGACCAGCACAGGAAAAGTATAAACAATCTGCCCTTCAGATGCCATCCTGTGCCACCTTTGCATTTAGCAAAACTACACAAGTACTTCTAACATATGAAGTTCTTCACACATATTCTCAGCACCTAAAAAGTCCCATGAAAAGGAGCTTCACACCTCAAGACCAGCTTTATGAAGAACATCCTCCTCTTCTTTCTTTTGAACCTCTTCCTCCTACTTTCCCTTTCCCCCTTTAGATATGTTTTTGGGAAAGACAATCAATTATTGATCTCAGTTTTACAGTTCATCAGCCATCTGAAATAATTTCTTTGCCCTTGGCCAGCAACCTGCCTGTTGCTTTCACAGTGGGCTGGTTGTGGTGACCCTGAGAAGCTGCAGGTTATAACTCAGGGCAGGTAAAATGTGATTAGCAGCATTGGCACTAAATGGAAGCTCACTTCTCTTATAAATTATTCTTATTCTTATTATGACTACTCTTGAGAATGCTTGTCTTAGACCATTAAAAGCCTTAAGCATTAATATGTGTGGAAGTTTTCTACAAAGACTTCTAGAAACAAATACTTCATCTCTTCTAACTTTAGGATAACTTCCTTCAGGTTGTCAAGCAACAACATTGCTGAGACCAGAGAAGGATTTAAGCCAGCGGCCTTGCCTGGAGCCGCTTCCCAGGGCTGCACCAACCCTGGAGCAGCTGACAGCAGGGACAACGGCAGTCAAATGTGCGGTGTTTGTGTTGTGCATCCTCCTCTCTACCATATGAAGGGATAGAGGTTATCTTTAAGTCACATTGCAGGTTTTAATAGGAATATCCCACACAGCGAGCATGTCAGAGATGCTGCAAGGGCAGCTGGGGGAAATGGCACCAAAACAAGTGATTAAAGCTACTGGAGAGACTGAGCTGTAAATGATCAGGCTGGGTAAAGTGTCAGGAGGAGAAGTGTCAGAACTGAGTCACAGCGCTGAAGAGAAGTGCTCTCTCTACACACTGGTATATCCTAAGGCAGGTAGGTAGATAGGCATGCATGTGAAGAAGTGTCAGCATTGTAAGGCATAATACTTCTTCCTTTCTTTAAAGAAAATAATAATTTTTAAAACAGTGTTAATCTCCAAATAGATTTCCTTACACTTCAAACCTGCATTTTATGACAGAAAACAAAAATAAGTAACAGTACATTCTCTGTTTTAAAAGCCAACAATTAAACTTTTTCTTCAGATTTTTATTCTAGGAGCTCAAAGCTATTATTTTTTAACTATTTTGTTCCCTTGCATTGCATTCTACATTACATATTCTATACTATAAAATATTGACAGTTTTACAAGGACAATAACATTCCGATGACTGAACACATTACTTGAATTTTAAGATAAGCAAATCTCTATGAAACGAAACAGTTTCCTATCCCAACCTGTGCTTCTGCAGCAGAAGAGCTGACAACACTGGAAAAAATTCTACCTCTACCTTCACAAAAAAACCCTCCTAGATCCCACCACAAGTTTAATCCTGATATAACCAAGTAATTTAGGTATTAACTAGGAGGAATGACATCTAAAAATCAGCCTCTGTCAAATAAAATAGAAACCGGTTCTTGGAAGGATAACTAATTCACTGAAAAGCTACTTGAAAAAAAATTTTATGTATGTTGTATGCTTTTCTCGGGGTCATTAAAATTGCTTCTATTTTCATAATATATCTCTTTTAAATGACCATCATTTGTGTATCAAACAACTACACCCTAGGACTTATCTTGAGCACTATCTATTTGTACGTAATACATGCCACTGAACTAGATTAGCTATATTTGAACAAATCTCAAGAGTTATTTTGTTGCAGTTCTTTCACAATCTTTTTACATTCACAGTTGTGCATGGCAATCATGCACAAAATGAATGATCTGGGATTTGGGATTTTGGGGTGGCTGGAGGCATGAGTTGCTTCATTTTCTTGAGACAGACATTTTTTGTCATTGAATGATGACATTAGCCGACCTTGGGAAGGCACCACTTCATCTCAGCAGTACAGCAGGATAACATCAGTGAAAGCAATATTCAGTTCTTTCTTGTATGTATTACAGTTGAAAAACCTTTTATTATATAAGAATAAAACAATATGTTAAATTTATACATTATTGGATTTTGAGACAATAAGTAGTCTTTAATGATTACAACAGCAATTACCATTCCTTAAACAAGTCTTTCAGTCTAACTTTCTGCTTCTTGACTATCCATAGGAAATTGTTCTAGGATTCCATTTAAAATTAATTAAACTTGAAAATTTATTGAGGTCAATGTTAATTTGAAGATTTGACAGTGCCAATTTTTTTTTACATGTAAGGAAATGCTTTTCAAATTTAATTTTTTTTTTCTCAAATACTACTGTTGGAGAAAAGGTAATGATCTAATAATGAGAGGCTATGGCTTTCATTCTAAGCAATAAATTATCTTCATAAGAAACTTAGATATCCAGTACATTAAGTACCAAAAGATAGAGTGAGGTTATCTTCACTTTCAGTATTATATTAACCTACATGAGTACATGATTCTTTGATGATCACATCTTAGCAGTGCACTGCTATGAAGATGTTAACGATGTCAATATTAAATTTTATGTAACAGCCTGTAAACAGACAAAAAAATTTCTCACTGAAAATACAGCAATACTAGCAATTTCCATCCTTCTATAATTTTCTAATTTGGATTCATCCACTGAAACTGAAAAGATACACGAAGAGAAAGACAACATAAGGGCAAATAAGAAAACTTGAAACTGATCACTGATTGTCAGATGAATGACAAAATGGAACAAGTCTGGCATTGACATGTGCTTTGGTATCTTCTACCTTCCCTACAGCCTAGAAAGACAGGAGTTTCTTGGCACACTGCATTTCCAAACTTCATGCTCATGAGACCTACAGAGTATCTTTGAATCTATTGCACAATACAGTCTTGAAACTGAGACTTTTAGAAATTTCAGCTTCATCAGACGGACTGAAAGCACTGATTGAATAAAACAGTTCAGGTAACTTTTCCATTAGTTCAAATGGGACTATTTAAACCAGAATGTTTTGTTTCAGAAAAGACCAGGTTTGAGGAACGTTAGAACATTCACAGATTTATTTTCTTCTCAGAGTGATACAGGGCAGACAACCAGGGAAGAAAGGTGCTCTGTAAGATAGTACAGTTTCTTTTCAGGGGAAACATGAGTTTGTAGTAGTGGACACAGAAAACCTTTTGACAAAAAAACAAACTCCAACCAGAAACTGAACTAGATAGCTGCTGTACCCTGATGGAAGCAGAGGGCTGGGAGAGAGGAAAAAGGCAGATATTTTGTTGGAAAGCAACACTGTAAAAAATCTCTTCAGCCCAGATAGCCTCTTGGTTGATGTGGTGTGGTCAAATACAGAAGCATCCAGCAACAGTTTAAGAAATTCAAGCAGTGTTTTCTTTTCTTTCTCAGCTGAAAGGTGTATAACTGAAAAGAATGCGAATTAAGAAATAGATATGATGACGATCACATGATGATAATTGCCTTCGCTATTTTATGAAGCGCTGGAGCACTTCTCCTATGAGGAAAGAATAAGAGAATTGGGATTGGTCAGCCTGGAGAAGGCTTCAGAGTGATCTGATTTTGGTCTTCCAGTACCTGAAGGGAGCCTATGAGAAAGATGGGAGATTTTATAAGGGCATATCGTGACAGGAAAAAGAGGAATGACTTTAAACTGAAAGACAGTAATTTAGATTAGCTATTAGAAATTCTTTCCTTTGAGGGTGGCAAGACACTAGAACAGGTTGCCTGGAGAAGTTGTGGATACCCCATCCCTGGAAGTGTTCAAGCCCAGGTTCGTTGGGGCTCTGAGCAACCCGGTCTAGTGAAAGATGTCTTGGCCCATGGAAAGGGGGTATCTTTAAAGTCCCTTCCAACCTTGAGCCATTCTATGATTCTATGAAGTTGGACTAGGAATCTGACCTGAAGCAAAACAACTCCTATCTCTAATTCATTCCTCAACGCCTAAAAAACAGCCATTGGTCTCCTCTCCCTACAATATCCTATTCCTACTTCACATGGCATTGACAGGAAGGAATAGTTATTACCTTACCAGAAAAATCAAAGTGCATCCTAATGTTGCAAGGGATGCTAAAATTGGCTGAACCTTAGCCTTTAAAAAGAAAAAAAAAAAAAAGGACAGAGTGTAGGCAAATTTCATGTGCTGGGGGGAAGCGATAGAATGTTGTTTCCTAAATATTAAGGACTTCCACTATACCTTGCAGCTTTTTAAGTTTTGAGGTCTTAATTGCAGAAAGGTGACTTAATTCAGCCCCCAGCTGTCAAGCCCTGCCTTGGTATAAGGGTTACATTATCACACATACAGCAAGATGTCTGCATCAGGGACTGTCTTATTCTTTCTCTTCTACCCACAACTATGAAGATGATTGAATGTGGGGTAGAAATACTTAGTATTGCAGGCATCTTGATTATATAAAGAATTCAGCTCTGTCTGGATCATGCTAAATTTCACAGGTGGCTGAGAAATTAATTCTTACCTTTCACCACTTAGCATGGAAACATCTGAGGTTAAGTTTATTTTTCACCAAATTTCTGGAGTGAATAGAACACACATAGAGAAGAACATCATGCAG
Source organism: Ptilonorhynchus violaceus (assembly GCA_013397565.1). Classification (NCBI taxonomy): domain Eukaryota; kingdom Metazoa; phylum Chordata; class Aves; order Passeriformes; family Ptilonorhynchidae; genus Ptilonorhynchus; species Ptilonorhynchus violaceus. The sequence continues at coordinate 11,398 of VZRJ01001577.1, read as the reverse complement.
AGCTAGAAACAAAACCCTGTAAGATTCCCCATGTGCCAGGGAAACAACCACAAAACGTACTGAGTGTAAAGCAATACCAGCCTCAGCAGCAGGAAATAGGAGAATGTACTTTTCTCTTAAATGACAAAAGCTATGAATTCTTTCTGGTTACCGTTTGAGGACTTAAGTTACAGAATAAATAGAAAAGTATATATCGCTGTGGACAATATGAACACTGCTAATTACTTGTTACAAAGGCTGGGTTTTTAGTTTGTTTGTTTAAAAAAAATACTAAACAAACATCATCACCATCCCACTCGGTTATAACCACAACCTAAGGAGCTGCTGGTATTCACTTGAATTTGAGAAGTGAATCCAAGTCCCAAGTACATGAAAATACGTGAACAACTGTACATATTTTTTGTAACATAAAAACTGTTTACCCTTGATCTTCTGTTGTATTTGTGTGACTTCCCAGGGTTCAAAATTTCACTCCCTTTTTCAAGTGAATCTAGGACAGCATCAAGTGAATATGAGTATTGAGCATCAATACAATATGTAAATTTTTCTTTTGGAGCTATGTAAGAACTATTTGCTTGCTTGTAAGGCAAGAGACAATATGTTACCCTCGAGGTACATCTGGATGAAATGGAAACACTTCCTGCGAATGCTGTAAATTTTTAATGGAAAAAACCTAACTAAAATAATCAAAAAGTTAGCTTATCACAGTATTTATGCAGACCTTTCAAACATCATATTCTGTTTATGTCCTGGAAATTTGTTTTGTTCTGAAAAGCAGAAATTAAAACAAATGGTATACAGAAATATTTTGAAAGTCAACTAGGAAGGGTTAAAAAATATAGAATGGATTATATTGTAACCATTAAAATTTAAATGTTTAAGTCAGATACCCAAATTTTACAATGTCTCTCAGGGTTTTTGTTGTTTTTGAACATCATTAAAGTATAGAACACCCCACAAATATTTTGTGAATGAAATTTTTATTTACACACTGTATCCAGAAGCAGATACATAAATCCTTATACAATTATTTTTCAAAAATGTGCAAGAAATTACTATAATTTTGTTTACAAACCAAAACACATTAAAATCAATGGACTTTGGATAATTCACTCTGTGGCGTGCTTAGTACAAATAGTGCACACCAGGTCTGAAACAGAGAAAAGTGTAAACTACAGCAATCTGGATTGCAAGTATTAACTTCATGGCACTCCATCATCACTATAAAAATTCTTTAACCCAACAGGTATTCATAAAAAATCCTTTTCGAATTTTTCATTATTTGTGTAGAATTTAGAACACTTTCCGGATCCAACAATGCCATATTTTTCACATTATGAACTACCATCTAGCCCATTTTTTATTTATAAAGAATGCCTGTTATTTTTATTCTTTGCAGTCATAGAAAGATTTTAAGAAATTAAATTGGCAATCATTAATTCATCCATAGCTTAGCTCAGAATTTGAAAGTTCAGTAACAGAGAAATACTTCTCATCATAGCCCATATATTGCTGGTAAGCTGTTTTAAATTTATAATTCCAGTATTCACACAGATGAAATGCATCAAAACAAAAACTGCACAGATTTTACTTAGCCCAGCAGTCAATATTCACAGAAAGAATTAGCTTTAACAAAATGCAAAGTCAGCTAATCTGAGAACAAAGAGTTTAATTAATAATTGCATTTCTGATCCTTCTGACAGAATTACATTTCGATAAAAAGATGGCATTCACTATGTCAACAGCAGGATAAGTGCTATATCCTTCAAACAGATCAAAGAATACACATCACTTTCAGTTGTTTATAACACTGGCTTACAAAACAAAACAAAATCCCACAGAGGAAATTGTGCAAATTTATTATATCCAAATAAAAGGTGTTGTTTTACTCTTCTAATTGGTAAAGCAATATTATCAATAATGTCAATCATTTCAGATGCTCAAAAAAGGAATTTTATTTCAAAGTTTCATTTTCAAAATAATTTTCTGCAATTCAATTGCATAAAAAGTTTATCTTTTGAACCCTTAAACTGTTGTGCTGAATAAATAGCCATATTTCTACTCTATAAGGATCATAGTCTGTTAGCTTTTATTCCTAGTGTATCTACTTCCCAAGGTCCCCAAAATATCCTCAATCATTTTTCTTTTATTTGTCAAGGACACTTTGCTCCTCTAATTTTCACAAAGCAGAAGTCAACACGATTTTTGTGGTTATTCTGAGTACTTCTAAATTGACTCATAACTAAATGTTACTGTGTTTCTTTATATTAATCTTTATAATAAGAAATTGTAAGTATCTTTAATGTTTTCAAAGTATTTTTTCTGGGTTCCTTCTCCTGGCTGGCCAGTTACCTCAGTATGAAAAAATAGTGTGAGGTTCTGATTAAAGAAACCTGTAAAAATAAGTATTTGTGTCTACTCACTACTGATTTGAAGTATTTTGAGCTTAGTAGAAATATCACCACCATTTTTTATTTGGAAGCAAAGTGCTATATTGTTCTTACATCCTAGACCTCAACCACTATAAAGTGTTCCTTTTGTGGTAGCTTTGGGGGGGGGTGGGGAAATGACAGTTAACTTGACCTGATTAAATTCGCAGATGAAGAACACAGCAAGGAAGGCAATTCAAAAACTGGACAGCTGAAAAAGTTTAAAAAACCCCCATCATTTATGAGTGAACAACTGAAATTTATAAAGGCCTGGGCAAGAATTTTAGCGTGTGTGTTCTTGCACATTTTTCAATTCAGCAATAAGACCAGGATATTATAGCTTCAAATATTTAGGTTTCAATGCAATGACTGCTAAATTAATGCATGTGGCATAGTATAAACATATGTTTAATGTATTCAATAGTGGTATTAAATGGTAAAGAAAATATTTAATATACTACAATCTTTCAAAGATTCTGTAGAATGCATAGGCCCTCTAGTATGGGGAAAGAATTTTTAAAGTGAAGAAAATGCCAGAGGTTTTCTTCCAAAAGTATGCATCTGAAATCCATAAAAATGATTTTCTTTTTCCTCCCCACAGACAGAATCAGAACACTGTACCATACAATAGGTTATTGTGCCTTTTTGAATAAATTTAGTGATCCTGATTCAGGGGAGGGGGGATGGGACATGACTGGGTAGGGGGAGAAGTCAGTAGAGGAAAAAAAAGAAAACAGAATTCACACTTTCATACATATATCTCCAGGGCAGAGCCAACAAATTACATGTATAGACTGCTCTAGATTATTTTATTTTTTAAGTTTAAAACTTTATCAGACTAAAGAGGAAATCCTTATTCTCCCTCCCTTAAAAGCAAAGGCAGTCTTTATTTACCTTTGATTTTATTTTTTTTATTTTTTAGTTAAACATTATGGTCAAAAAAATAAATTAAAAAAATATAAATTTCGTCTATCAATTCAGGCAACTCAAGATGTAGTGCTACTGCACCACCTTGCAGCAATACTGTATTCATTTCTAAAGACTCATTTCAGGGGACAGAAATGCTTGATTAAATAAGGAGAAGAAAATGACCCAAACAAGAAAAATGTATCAAAGATGAACAACTTTTTTTCCAAGGCAATCTTTACCGATTAGCCTCTCCTACCAGAGATGGGGAATATGACATTCTAAAATACAAAACAGGGGGGGCAAAGGCAGGCAAAGCAAGCCTCCCTCCCAAGCTAGCAATGACCCCTTTAACAAGTAACTCATAGAAGTGATAGAAACATGGGAGAAAAGAAAACCAAACTAAAACAAAACAGGCAAACGCCATGGATTAACCTTGCATGACGAAAATATTACAGTGTAGAACCTGTACTCCCCACTGAAAGTCTTTTTTTCCCTCCAGAAGGTTAGAATAACTGTAAGCTTTTCAAATGCCAGAATCTTTGACAGATATCATAGACACTTACTTAATTGATTCAACATTTCATATGTCAAAACATATTTCATGACAGTAAACTGAAACATTTTCTGTGGTCACTGTGTATCCAAACTTCTCTTCCCGATAATTTGAAGGGCTATGAGAATAGAGCTTTAGAGATGCATTTTAAACATCTTCCATTCCATTATCAGTCCTGTTCCTTCCTCCCCAAAGGATATACAAAAAAGGGGAAAATTATCCAAAAGACATTTTAGTGTATTACCATACTTTCTGAAGTGAAAATAAATGTAGAAAAATGGAAAATGATAAAATTTCAAGTAGCTTGAATATAAATATGGTAGAAATCATCCTATTAGAAGTTTCACCCCATCCCCAAAATGGCTTATAAATTTATGTTCCCGTAGTAACAATTCCTAGAGTCGTCCTACAAATCCAGGAAATTCCCCTCCCCTGCTCCTCCAGAGTAGGCAGGAGGGAAAAGGAGAGAAAGAGGGGACCTGGTAGGAGTTCATTTATTTAACTGATGACATGATTATAAAAGGTAATATTTTATAAGAGCCCAATACCACAATTTCCTTCTAGGTACTATACATTGACTTTCATAGACTTTTTTTTTAAAGGCCATTTTTTAGAGGACAAAAGACTGAGACAAGAAGAAGGCGGAACTAACCTTCTCGAACACAAGAGTGTACAGACAGTACAAGGCTTAGGAGGAAGGCGTTTTTTTTTTTTTTTCCCAAAGATATGCTGCATAACCATGTTCTTATCACACAGCTCTGTCCATACATTAGGGCATATCTCTATAGAAATGTCTAATTATGACACTAGGAAACAGTTTTTAACTTACATGTAAAATCAGTAATTTAATATACCAGTATGTTCTTTATCCATGATCACTTTTTTTTCAAAGAGGTTGTTTTAAAGGAAAAAAAAAAATCCATTCAACAAGTTTCATTTGACTTTTACTTATTGTTGAATACACACAAAATGTGCTTTCAATGCATAAAAATCACAGTGGATAGCAGCAAAGGACTTGGGGGAAATTAAGGAGAATTTGATCATTCACATTGTGATTAATCTGCACATTGATGAAAGATAGCTATTTCACACTTCTAAAAATAAACTTGAGATCATTCTTTCCAACAAAACAAAACAAGAGAAAAAAAAAAGCCTCCCAAAATACACAACCCCCCCCCCAAACAAACATAAATCCAAATGCATTACTTTTCTTTTACACACAAAAATGAAATATTTTTATGGCAGCAAAAGATTTTGATAATAATGAAAGTCTGTAAACTGTAATTCAATCTCTTTTTGTTGTTGTTGTTCCCAAAGTGCAAGATGCAAGATTCCCGTAAGCTTTCAGTAGTGCTTTTCCTGTAAATAATCCTTCATTTTGTTTGGCAAAGGCAGTTTTTGAATCAGGTCTATTCTGGTGTACTGACGTATTACAAAACGACACAGGTACTGTAAGGAGCGCACCTGCATAAACCGGGATACTGGATTTGTCAGTCTCACTGGGTAAGTTGCAGATCCAGGCAGCCGGGATCTTGAATAGCAGAAAGCTCCATTTTCAGAGTCCCTGATTGAATGTTCAATTAAGTCAACTATAGATGTATGTCCCTCCACATCTGGCTGTTCATAAAAACTAAACCTACCATTTGAGTGTTCAATTCTAGTGTGAAGAGTTTTTCCATGGGAACGAAAACTCAAACTTAAAAGGTAACGATCATCAGAACTATCTCGAACGAGAAACGAGCCATCAGGCACATTAGCTAATTTTCCCTCTGCCTCCCAACGTGTAATGGGGCCCCAGTACCATCCTTGTTTTGCAAGTTTTTTCAGTTCTTCTGTGAGACTTGTCACAACCATAGGACCACTGTTCTGTACAGAGTCATAGACTCTTCCGACTCCCGGGGCAGTGTTAGGATCAAAATTCAAATGGCAGCGCATACTTTCAGCCACGTGGGCATCTGTGCCATTTAATCCATTGAAGTTCCTTTGGATTTGATTATTCTGCATTGGAGGTAGCAAAGGTGAGAGTGGAGGGACATCGCTGTGATTAACTCTTGGGCTTTGCAACATGACTCCTGTGGTACCAATCAACAAACCATTCATCGTCTGGTCCACAAAGATATCCGGTGCAACGACTACATCCTGATCCACTTGGCTCTCATCTTCATGGAAAGCATTTCCCCCCACTTGAGAAGAAACAGTTGAAACTTCCATGGGTGAGGAACTATCCAGACAGTAACTACGTGATCCTTCCAAAGGATACATTCCCTCATCTAAAGGCACAGTATACTGAATGTAGTCCTGAGGCATTAATCCAATAACTACAGGCACATGTTCATCAATATGAAGATGCAAGTCCCCGTTCTGAGATTCCGTACTTTTTAATGCATTGTTTTGTTCCTGGAACACATTTTCTGACTGCAAGTCATGGAAGTCCTTTCGAACACCATTCAGTGCTGGGCTTGGATTAGAGGAATGGACCAAGGCCTTGACTTTCACTTCCATTTTGATGCAAGTCTCTTCTGAATTTGTAGGTCGAAGGGGCCATGGAGTTGGACTGTAATGGTGATTACGGAGGGAAGTGGATCTCAGAGGTCTTTGAGCTCGCACATCTTTGAAGGTTATTGGAGCAGATGAGGAAGAAAAGGTGTCGTCATCTGCAGAGCTTACAGATGGTGTGCTGCCTTTGCCTTTCTGTTTTTGTTTTGCTGAAAGCCTCCTTTTTAATGTACCCATTAAACTTTCACTTTTTGATCTATTTTTGCCTCCTTTTTCATCTTCACTATTGACTTCACAGCTAGCCAAATCTTTACCATAGCAGCTGCCAAACAAGGAGTCATCTTTTCCAAATTCATTTAACGATGGCTGCTGAACCACTACAAAGTCACTTTCATCTTTACTTTTATTTAAGTTAAAGGACTTGCGAATTGTTTTGAGACTAATTTTCTTCATTATGACAAGTTACCAAATCTGGCTGATCAGCAGTGCTTGTGATGATACAGCCCTAACACACGCAGAGCAGCTTCTGCTTCATTTATGTGTTTTATCCAGCCTCATTTAACTTCAAGAGCCATTTCCTGGAAACAAATAAAAAACAATTAAATTCACAAAAGAAATATTTCAAAAATTATCTATAAGGGTTTCCCCGTCTCCCAGCAAAACAAATTGCTATACTTAAACAATAGGCATTAAATAAAAGTAAAAATAGGGAGCTGACTTAGAAACCTATCAGGCTCAAAAAATGGAACTCCTACATTTGCCTTGGAAATTTCCACAATTTTTTTTCTTCTTTCAGCACGGTATTTTTTGAAACATATACACACACCTTACATCACTCTCATAGGCACATATATTTAATGCATTTGTATATAATTTTCAAGTACAGAAACACTCCTCTCTTTCAAAAGGCTCCTAAAAAAATCCCCCTGTAAGTAACTACAGAAGATAAAACTACAGAAGACATTCTATTCAACAGAATTCCTACACACAGGTAAACTGTGATTGGTCCTAAAAACATGGTCTTAGAAGGTCATACTTTCTCTACACAAGAAAGTTCAGTAATATTCAAAAGATTACATACTCACAGGAAAACTAACCGTAGTGAAATAATAGAGGGACATTAAGTGCAAAGTAACATACATTTACAGCAAGTCCCCATGCAAACTTCTGTGAAAAGAAAGTAGATTTCCAAACTGTTTTAGGCACAGAAGACCAAGTCACAGGCTCTCATTGCCTAAAACTATCAGAACTTTTCTTCCTCCAGTACTTCTGACAAGACCTAGTGTACACAGCAGCTCAAGTTCCACTTAATTGCTCCCACATGGCACCTTGCAGAGTCAGGTACCAACAAATTTGACCTTTTGGATTGTTTTTCTTTTGATTGAGGTTTGGCTGTGTTTTGGGGGGGCTTTAAGAGAGGCTTAGTTTGTTTCTCTTTAATGTTAGCTAGACCTTCCAAAGTAAACAGCTCTGCAGAGAGGAGACGAATAACACGGGAAAGAGAAGAGAGGGAAGTTGCTACTGCCACAGAAGTAGGTACTACAATTAGTAGTAGCCATTACTCCACATACCTCCAAATACGTGCGATGTTAGCAGCACAAACTGCAGCAGCAAGCCTGGCTCCAGGCTAAGCATGGCAAGCTGAAGGAGTCTAAGAATCTTTCAAGAAATCTTCCAACCTTGGTGGACTGAGGGGAAAGTAAAACAGTCCTTATAGACACACTTCTCACTTTTCTCCCATGGTATCACAATACAAGCAAAGTGAGAAAAACAGTGCAGTGGACTGAAATCGGTTTTATCAACTAAACAATAATGGTTTTCTTAAATAAGCATTCAAGAATTGCAGAAAAGCATGGAGCGACAATGATTACTATAACCAAACAGCAGTCCATTGGCTATTATTCTTGCCCAGCCCAACTTTTGTGGTCCTGAAGTATACAAAGGCTAAAGGATGATATCCAAAGTAAACTAAAAAGGCAATGTGAAGCATCTATGAATTCTGGACTTCAAAATACCTTGACAAATTTTAAGTAAAGCCCTGCTGCTGGAGGGTTGGACACTGCTCAATAAAAAGCACAGGCAGTGAGGCTTGATTTACTTGGATTTGTACCCTAGTCCTATCTTTAAATTCCCTACACTACTTGCATCAACCTATTTCAAAGACCTGTTCTGTCCTTGTCATAATCTCCAATATTTCCCAAGTCCATCTTTAGAGCAGATTCAGCTCTTTCCCTTTTGTTTTCTTAATCACCAAACTAACACTTTCCTTTCTTTAAATGTGGAGAAAGTTAAAAGTTTGCTCATCTGTAAACTCATTTACTTTCAACCAAAGAACAAACATGCCCAAAACCTTGCTTCCTAAACAAACAAAAGACTAAGAATCAATATTGTGCTATAAATGAATTTTAAAACCTTAAAAAAACAGAACCAGTATTTTGTGGGATGTTCACTACTTATTTTCCACTTTTAACATGATGCCCGTTGTACCAGGAGTCATGAAACCCTAAAACACCATATTCCACTTACACAATTTGTAGACAATCCTGCGTTATGGGTATGAATTTTCAAAGGTTAAAACACTACGTTTACCTTCCTACAGATAGTACAGATAAAGGGAGAGTTACATGTCAATTAAAAGGAGACTCAAAGTGTCTTCTTGACCTTCTATTCCTAAACCATTTGGACTTTGCCACCTTACCAATTTGGAGAATCCTTTTCATCACATGTAACTGAATGGACCTACAGAACGAGTGAAAATTCATCAGGATTCTATGCTGCTACTATACTGATGAAGGCAGAGCACTGGTTCATTGGATAAATTTAACTGTGTTTTTGTGTATGTAGTACCAGAAGCCTGGGAACTGTCACATTAGCTCCACCTGTGAAATCCACTGTGTTCCCTAACTGCATCTGACTGACCTCAACAAGCTGATACTATTTCCACTTTTCCAGAAATGTTCCCCCATCCTTGTGAAAAGTACTGTTTGCAATTCCTAACCCCTCAAAAAAAAACCCCAACAAACATGAAAAAGTAAAATCTGCCGTCTAAGCTAGGGAGAAATTAAAAGACCATTATCACATTGCTGACTGGGGAAAGAAGATGCCCCAAACTGTACAATGCACACATCTTTTTTCACTGACTTATTTCAAAATAGTTAGTTACCTAAAATTTGGCTGAAGAAGCATTATTTCAGCTTCTCCATAACTGAAAGATTAAACAAGTCACTTGAAAGAAAAGGTTTTCATTACATACTAGTCTTTCTCTATGAAAATGTGGAGTTTTTTACAAACGAAAATCCAAAATCTAAAAATAATATCAATAGATCAACCTCTAAGGCAGCGTACAGAATAGTCAAAATTTTTTACTTTGAAAGCTATTACTGAGTCTTTTAGAGTAAAAAAGTGTTTTACACCTGTCAGCCTACCTTAGCAGCCAATATCTTTATCAAGTAAAATGCATGACTGTCCAAATGGGACACTTTCAAGTCAACTGTCCTTGTTCTTATGATGGACTTCAACTTGCCAGAAATCAAGTCGGAGCATCACACAGCTGGCATGACCTGGGCCAGAAGATTCCTAAAAAGTCTGGATGACAACTGTATGGAACAGGTCCTAAGCAAGCTGACTCAGAAAGATGCCCTCCTTGATCTACTGCTTGTCAACAGAGAGGATCTCATGAGCAAAGAGGAGATTGGCAGCCGTCTTGGCCACAGCAGCTGCAAGGTGATTTGAGTTTAAAATCTCTGTTGACAGGAGGAGAAGCACCAGCAAAACTTTAACTCTGGACATGAGGAGACCAGACATCAGGCTGCTCAGAGAACTAGTAAATAATGTCCTCTGGGAAAATGTTTTTGCAGGTTTTTGCAGTTTTTAAACATCACCTCCTAAGGGCACAGGAGCAGGCATTTCCCAAATGTCGGAAGTCAAGCAGACAAGGCAGAAGGTCGGCTTGGCTGAACAGGAATCTTCTCTTGGAAATAAGGCAAAAAAGGAAGCTGTATACCCAGTGGAAGCAAAGGCAGGTAATACAGGAAGAATACAGAGATACTGCTTGCCACTGTAGGGAAAAATTGTGTATGGCCAAAGGTTAACTGGAGTTGAAGCTGGCCAGAAATGCAGGGGACAATAAAAAGAGTTTTTTCAAATTTATTAATGGCAATAGGCAGTGTAAAAGTAACATTTACTCCATTACAGGATGAGGATGGTCTCCTCACAAACAGGGACATGGACAAGGCAGAAGTGTTTAACACATTCTTGGCCTCCATCTTCAACAGAGATGACAGACCAAGGGGTTCCCAGTGCCCTGAGCTGGAGGATCATGACTGTGAGAATGATCAATTCCCAGTCAAACCTGAAATTGTGTCGGATTTGCTGCTCCAACTGGAGCAGCAAATCTATGGGATCCGATGGGATTCATCCAAGAATCCTCAAAGACCTACCTAGCTGGTGTCAGTGCAAAGCCTCTCTCAATGATTTTTGAGTAGTCTTGGGAATCCAGAGAGGTCCCAGCTGACTGGAAGCTGGTGAACATAGTCCTGATTTTCAAGAAGGGCAAGGAAGACCCCAGAAATTACAGGCCTGTCTGTCTCACTTCAGTGCCCGCTGAAATCATGGAAAAGATTATTCTGGGCAGTATTGAAAAACACCTGGAGGACAACTCAGTCATCGGTCATAGCCAGCATGGCTTAACAAGGAGAAAGTCGTGCTTGTCGAACCTGATTTCCTGCTACTTCAGAGTAACCCACCTAGTTGATCTAGGAAAGCCAGTACATGTAATCTACTCAGACTTCAGCTAAGCTTTTGATACTGCCTCCCACAGTATCCTTCTGGACAAAATGTCCAGCACACACCTGGATGCCCCTGTTATGCAATGNATGCAATGGGTGAGCAACTGGCTCATGGGTCAGGCACAACGGATTACAGTGAATGGGGTGACATCAGACTGGTGACCTGTCACTAGTGGAGTTCCACAGGGCTCCATCCCCAGTCCAGTTCTTTTCAACATCTTCAT